>OZ020614.1:21699326-22311826 GCA_963971575.1 Liopterus haemorrhoidalis | reverse complement strand
TCAAAATCAAAAATAACTAAAATGATCAAGTAGATGTTAGTTGATCTGGCGAGTAAAGCGTTATCCAAAATATGAGGTTACACCAAAAACGCATTTACTAGACCGGTTAGCGACTAGCTCGATACAGTTAGAGATTTCTATTCTCAAGGACTGGGAGATGAAATTTTAGCAGTCTATATTTTATTTATAAGGGCACCATAAGTTAAGATTGACGTCACTAAACCGGAGATAAACTTAAATCTTTTTCTAGTAGAAGTAGTTCTTACCAATTATCCCCAAACCAAGCTTAATACATTGTGACTCAATAGGACTAACAAGCAATACTCGACAAATATGATATAAAGTAATCTTTATTAAAGAGTATCGTACATCATAAATTTTCATTAAAAAAATAAAGAAAATGTGAGATTTAATAAATGAAATTGAAGTTAAACAGATTAGGCTCTCCAGAGTGGAAAGTCTAAACACATAAATACTGAATCAATTCACAAATAATACAATAAATATTAATCAATATTGTCAAACAATTCGAGACCATGTCTCTATCTATCTAAATAATGTGGTAACAAAATTGTCAAATAATAAGACCGGAGTCTTAACCTAAACTACATCAGATCAATTCTGAACTTAAATTCTAATCGAAATATCGAACGACCCAAAGACAAAACAAACAAAGTTTAACTGTCATCACGACAAGTAAAATGGTACAATTCCTAACCAATAGGCTGTTTTAACTGTGATGCCGGAACGTAAAGCATACAAGTACTATTATCTACGACGGAGGCTCATAAATGAGACCTTTAGTTGCTCCCTAGCCACTTTGACTAATTTAACCGCACGCCGGGATGCGGAACGCACAGGTTATAATGGTAGGTACCTAATCGTAACAAACAATCCACGATTGTGTCAAAACAAGACGTTTACGAAACGAAATCAAAACAAATATTCGTAACGTCAAATCAAACTAAGCTCGTAACCCAATGCCGTACATTGGGTACGAAAAACAACAAACTATCCTCTCGGATGTATCCCCGACATAAAAGTGGTCGTTTGGGGAGAGAACGGATGCGATATCCCGTAACTGAACGATACACAGTAACGTTAGACTACCTCCTTCCCCAAATGAACAATAATATATCCCCACTACTCTAAACCACGGACAACAAAATGTCAAGTAAACCGAAATCGTGCCAAACACGAACCGAAATGTAACTCAAATTTCACTGACAAAATGGCTCTACGACAGTATTTGGAGAGAACAACCTTAATTACACTTAAATTAGAACCTGAGAGCTCTCTTACATAGATCTATTTAGAAAGTAGAGATCATTTGACGTGGCAACGAACAAAAACATAATCAATTAACCCGGTTACACTAAATAAACACAAATACACGCCAAAAACGTGTGTCACAAGTTCTATAACCACGTACAAATGAGCTTATTACTTTCAATAAACACTTATCTGCATACAAGTCGTCTTCTAGACAACGATGTTACACAAAATATAAATACGGTTGAATCCTCCAAATCCTTCAGTGAAATATTCCCTGATGTACATGCAACGCAAAGTAACTTCCTCTCCGCTAGCCCCAAAATAACTCCAAAGGGCTCAAAAACGTGCTACCGGGTGTGAAAAGATGCCTCAACTGGAATAATATTTCGTCTCCCAGACGAACAACGGCTCCATAAATGCTTTTCACGTATTCAGCAGGGTACAATAACAGTTTCAAACGATTCTAACGGTCCCAAAACGCTAAAAATCCACGAAAACAACTGATATAACCATGTGCTCGGTGTATTAACCATAGCTATATCTTGAAAATGAAAAACTTACGCGTTTAGATGTAATACGCCTTCAATATGACAAAATGCTTATGTCAGTCGATGTATGAACTATCTCTCGATCAATTTATGCCTTTTAGTTGAATTAAATCCGGCCAGTTGAAGGGATGATACGAGATAAAAAGTCAATCGTGTACTGCTTCGATCGATGACACTCGCACAAGTGCCATTTTGTTTCTAAGCAATCTCATTTATCGATCCAAGGATCGGTTAGTTCACGCGCTCTACCGCTAGATGGTAGCGCTGGTATCAAAATAAGTTACTACGCGTACTAGATTCTCAATTCAAAATATATAAATATTGTGTTACGAATAATTTACGTAACAGACGCCACTGCTTTTTGTATTAAGTCTATGACATGTATAAGTAAGTTGTCAAACGAATAGTTCAATGAACTCTTCGCAAATTTTATTTGTGTTTTTAATCGAGTAATTTATATCTTTGTTAACACTTATTCATTTTTAATTTATGGCGGTTAATACCTTAAAATTTTTTCACTTAAACATACGCAGTATAAGAAAACATTTCGATGAGTTTCTTGTGTATTTAGACAGACTTAATTACGTATATCGTTGCTAAAAATATACAAAACGCTAATATTAGCGAAAATTGACTACGGCTGCATTGCATACGCCACTGCCAGCAAAACAACGCTAAAACTCCTAGACGCAGTGCACCACACAGCTATTAGAATAGCAACAGGCGCATTTAGATCCAGTCCTTCGATCAGCATATTGAACGAAGCTGGCGAACCAACGCTACAGGAGAGACGTGAAAAACTGACCATGATGTATGTAACGAACCTAGCAGCTAAACCAGATCATGGAACACATATCATATATTTCTAAAATCAAACAACGAAAATATACTGAATACAGGCAAAAAAACTGATTTAATACAATACATCAACACCATCCTACAATCCAACAATATTCTTATTCCCACAATCCAGTCCATTACCTTCCATCATACTCCACCCTGGCTCTTTGGGAAAGTAATCATAAACACAGGTCTAACTAAATACAAAAAAACAGAACCGACTGTTCTGCAAACAAAATTTGCTGAACTACATCTGCATCTGTTCGAGTACCAGTTTTACTTCACGGATGCATCAAAAACAGAGAACAGCTGTACTATAGCTACTGTTCACAACGATGAAAGTAAAACATACCAATTACCGACAACCAGTAGTGTGTTCGAAGCAGAAGCGGTAGCAATCCTGAAGGCGATCGAAATGGCATCTCATACCATCCACAGACACATAGCCGTATGCACCGATTCGTTGAGCGTACTACAGGCCCTCAACAACAACTACTCAAAGGAAACTGTTATTCAGCAAATACAAGACCAACTATACCAGACGACAAAAGAACAAAACAAAATAGTGCACCTCATCTGGGTTCCCGCCCATATTGGAATAGAAGGCAACGAACGTGCAAACACAGCCGCCCGAGAGTCCACCAATCACGAAGAAACCCTCCATTTACCCCCCAACAAAACTTACGTCAAACAGAATATTAAGAAGAAACTCAGTATAACCAGACTGACCAAATGGTGTGACACCTCTAACAACAAACTGCGAACCATTAAGGACGACATACAGAACTGGAACTCAGGCACCAACAGACGAGAACAAATAATAATGACAAGACTTAGAATCGGACACACCAGACACACACACGAACACCTCATGGCAAGACTAGATACCAAAATATGTGAGACATGTAACGAACAACTTACCGTTAACCATATACTAACAGACTGTCAACTCTACACTAACCTACGTATAAACTACAACTTACCACAAAACCTTTAAGACATCTTAAGACTAGATTCAACAATGACTAACAACGTACTTAATTTCTTACAGGCAACCAACATACATAACCTAATATAAGTATTATATACAAAACAAACAAAATGTAACAATAATGTAACCTTATTAGACACTAATAGCCAAGTAGCTGATGTGTCTTTAAATAAATAATTAAAAAAAAAAAAAAAATACGTAAATGACAACATTATTCTCACTGAAGTTTGGATAAAACAAAATGAAGCTAATAGATATCAGATACCATCACATGATTTACTGTTACAACCACGTGATGACAACAAGTCAGGTGGTGTTATTATTTATGTGGCAAAGAATATGACATACTCTTTTAACCTATTATTGTTCCCACAAGCTGAATGTATAAAACTAAATTGTAAAATAACCATTTCTAATGTAGAGACAAATGTATGTATACTCGGTATCTATAGAAGTGCAAAATTCAGATTCCATACCTTTAATAACGATTTAGAAAATCTACTACAAAATATGAAAGACCCCAGTATTATCATAGGTGATTTTAACATAGATATATTGGAGGAAGGTCCAGAATCTGGATTGTACAATTTATTGCTAACATCCTACGGGTACCGATCTTACATAAACGAACCAACAAGGGTAACTGCAAACAGTAGTACTTGTCTTGACCATATTTATATAAGAAATGCTCGCAATATTGGTTTCACAGCTAATGTCGAAAAAATCGGAATTACAGACCATTACCTGTACAGCATAGGTATGCTGTCAAGCTGATCCGGTACTGGTAAGAAAGCCTGCTAATTATGTTAGAATAACAGACTATGCCAGGTTGCGGCGGTGCCTACTGGCACAAAACTGGGATATTGTTTTAGGTGATAATGATACTGACACAGCTGTCAATAAATTTTATAACATTTATAATAATGCATTAGAATCATCTTCTTTTATTAAACAAAATAATTCAGTCACTTCCAAAACAAACCCGTGGATATCAAATCAATTAATTATCAAGGTAAATAACAAAAATAAAATATTTAAAATTTATAAAAAACATAGAAACGATAAAAACTTAGAAAAACAATACAAAAAAATCTCTAAGGAAATTACCGTGCAAATTAGAAAAGAAAAATTGCAGTATTACTCAAATAAAATTAAAGCGGCACATGGGGACAGTAAGCGATATTGGGCGATAATTAGAAGTATTTTGAACGAACAAAAAAGCGGCATAACTGACATTCGTATCGATGGAAAAATAGAAACTATTAATAATGAATCGGAATATAATAATACTACAAACACTAAAAATATCATCCCCCAAAAATTTAACGAATTTTTCATTAACACAGCACAAAACTTAGTCACGCAAGAATATGGCCAAAATATGTTTGATAAATATGCGCTACCTGAGACATCCACGGTTTTTACAAACTGCCACTTTGCCGCGGACGAGATACTGTCAGTTGTAACCAAAATGAAAGTAAAACAAAGTACTGGGCTTGATGGAATTAATATTAAAACTGTCAAAAGTAACATTGATATATTTCTACCAATACTTACACATATATTCAAACTATCAATAAACTCAGGTATATTTCCATCCAAATTTAAAATTGCATGTGTAATTCCTATATTTAAGGCTGGTGATAAGTTAAATATGGATAATTATAGGCCAATATTGCTTCTCAATACCTTCTCAAAAATATTAGAAAACTGCATGCATAAGAAAGTACTAGAATACTTTGAAACCGAAAACCTATTATCAATAAACCAATATGGATTTCTGCCAGGCTTAGGAACTGATATCGCAATGCAGAAACATATTACCACTATTACTAGATCACTTGATGACAGCCTGGCTACAGCTGCTGTATATGTGGATCTTAGAAAGTGTTTTGATGTTGTAGATCATATGATCCTACTTGAGAAGATGCATAGTTACGGGTTTCGCGGCAGAATATTAAAGTGGTTTGAAACCTACCTGATAGACAGAGGTCAGGTGACTAGAATAGGCAATATTACCAGTCAAAAGGCAGCAGTGAGATCTGGCATACCGCAAGGCGGAGTGCTAGGTCCATTGCTGTTTGTAATATTTATTAACGATCTTTTAGAGTTGCCATTCTACTCATCTCGCTTTGCCTACGCAGATGACCTGGCGTTTGTGTGTTCAGCAAAGACTTTGGGCACGCTTAATTTCAATTTAAATTTTGACCTACATTTGTTGTCAGAATGGCTAATAAAAAACAGGATGATAATAAATGTGCAAAAAACTAAGTGTATACTGTTTTCCTATAAGTCTATTGTGAGGGCACAACAAGCTAAGGGATTAAAATTATTCTGCCACCGATACCAGTGTCTGCATAACTGCTGCAGCACTTCACTTGAGGTTGTAGAGTCGGTCAAATACCTGGGACTTGTTATAGACTCTGGGTTAAAATGGGATAAACATATAAACACATTAATCAAATCCCTAAAACATATTAATTATAAACTATATTATCTAAAAGATTACCTGCAACCTAAAGATCTTAAACATCTATATACTGCGTGGTACGAGTCAATGTTACGGTATGGAATTATTCACTGGGGAAAGACATATCCAACTTTACTAAATGACCTTAAAATATGTCAAAAAATGGCCATACGTAACATTGCAAGTGTAGGAAAATTTGAAACTACAGTCCCATGGTTTGATCGGCTCAGCATTTTCACAGTGGATCAATTGTATGAATACAGCACGCTACAATTTGTACGGAAATTTTTCCATATTTTCTCTGTTAAAAGATCAAATGTGCATACAAGATCTACAACATCGTTACAATTAGTAATCCCTAACATGAAAAAAACCACGAGTAGAAATCAAGCCTGCTATAGTGCTCCGCTCTTGGTTAACCGATTGTCAGCTAAAATAGACTTTAATGTTAATATGTTACAGTTTAAAAAGCAGTTAAAAACCCACCTGTTAGCTGAATAACGTGATTTATGTAATTTTTTTTTTTAGATTTATAGATGATGTATTTTAGACGGATGGTGTACTAAATAAATGAATTAAATTAAATTTTGAGTATTAATAATGTAAGCATATTATTTTAGTTATTTATTTATTTAATTATTCTAAATATTTTATTTTATTTTTTACTTTGCGTATTTTGTTTATTTTATTTACTTACATTATATTACTTACTTGCGAATATTTATGTTTTTTATATTACCTATTTATTTATTTATTTGTTTATTTGCTTATCTGTTTACTTATTTTATCTATTTATTTATTTATTGTCTAAATTGTTAAATTTTTTATGTCATACTGTGAAAACTATCTATGAAAATCTGTTAACTAATAATTTAAGAAATATATTCTGTTTACTGTGCATCATATTCCCCACGTGCACTTTTGCACTTGGAATTATATGCAGCAAATGTATATTTGATCAACTGTATGAAAATACCGAAATTATAAAAATTTTGTACTTGATAAACTATTGGAATAAAGTATTTTGAACTTGAACTTGAACTTGAACAAAGTGAACCTTGGTCATCAGTCAAAATCTCGACATCGAAAATTTTCGCGATTACAATACTTGCCCCTTATATATTAAGGTCGGGCAAGTAAAAATATATATTTATCAAATTATGTTCTATACAATTTTTTATCCAAGGCTTGGTTTACTAGTTACGAATTTTTTAAAATTTTAAAGTTTAATAACTTCCGTTTCCGGTTTTGGATTTTAATAAAAAACAATAAGGTTCTTCCCAATTATTAGGAGAATTTTTTAGTACCAGAACGAACTCTTTAAGTTAAACCGTTTTTGAGTTATCGTGTATACACACAGGCACACAGCCACACACGCACGCACGCACGCACGCACGCACGCACGCACGCACGCACGCACGCACGCACGCACGCACGCACGCACGCACGCACGCACGCACGCACGCACGCACGCACGCACGCACGCACGCACGCACGCACGCACGCACGCACGCACGCACGCACGCACGCACGCACGCACGCACGCACGCACGCACGCACGCACGCACGCACGCACGCACGCACGCACGCACGCACGCACGCACGCACGCACGCACGCACGCACGCACGCACGCACGCACGCACGCACGCACGCACGCACGCACGCACGCACGCACGCACGCACGCACGCACGCACGCACGCACGCACGCACGCACGCACGCACGCACGCACGCACGCACGCACGCACGCACACACACACACACACACACACACACACACACACACACACACACACACACACACACACACACACACACACACACACACACACACACACACACACACACACACACACACACACACACACACACACACACACACACACACACACACACACACACACACACACACACACACACACACACACACACACACACACACACACACACACACACACACACACACACACACACACACACACACACACACACACACACACACACACACACACACACACACACACACACACACACACACACACACACACACACACACACACACACACACACACACACACACACACACACACACACACACACACACACACACACACACACACACACACACACACACACACACACACACACACACACACACACACACACACACACACACACACACACACACACACACACACACACACACACACACACACACACACACACACACACACACACACACACACACACACACACACACACACACACACACACACACACACACACACACACACACACACACATAAGGTTATTTATTATCCTAAAAACCTTAAAATGGGGGTAATAAAATTATTACATAAAGATGGACCTAAAGTTATTATATTTAATAACAGACAAATTTCACTAGTTTCAAAAAATTTTGAAAAAATTTGTAATTTTCTCGATAAACATTCTATTTTATCAAATAAACAATTTGGTTTTCGTAAAAATGTATCTACCGAAAATGCAATTGCAACCCTAACAGCTGCTATCCATAAAACCTTTAATAATGCTAAAATTGCCGCAGCTATCTTCATCGACCTAGCCAAATCATTTGGTACAGTAAATCATGAGAGCTTCCTGAAAAAATTAGAATGTTATGGTTTTCGGGGGTATTTTCTACAGGTAGTAAGGAGTTATTTGAGCTTCAGAGAACAACGTACATCTGTTAATGGTGTTCTGAGTGATCCCGCAGTTGTGTCTTGTAGTATACCTCAGGGGACAGTTTTGGGGCCACTCTTTTTTATTGTATATTTAAATGATTAACATTAAATATTAGCGGCATGCTATTGTCATATGCGAATGATACCGTGTTATATGTGGCGGGTGATAACTGGTCGGATATTTCTGTCAAGTTTCACTTAATTTTAACATTATTAAATCTTGGTTAGATGCCAATTTACTTTCTTTGAATCTAAGCAAAACTTATTTAGTTTCATTTAGCTGTCGAAAAAATAAATTACCTCCTGATAAATCAATTATTTTACATTCTGAATTTTGCGATCTTAATGCTTGTAAATGTAATAACACAATAATAATTAAAAATACTGTTAAATGTTTAAGAATTGTATAAGATTCAAATTTGAATTTCAAATTTCACATTGAATATTTAAATAACAAATTACGGAAGTTATTTTAGTTATATAAAAATCTTAAATATATTTTAGACATTAATTCTTTAAAAATAATACATTACGGTCTAGCGCAAGCTCACCTTAAATACGATATCATAGCATGGGGTAGTTCAGCTAAATCAGTTATTAACAAGGTTAAGATTACACAAAAACTTATTTTAAAAATAATATTTAAAAAACCATTTAGAATCTCTTCTGAACAATAATTTTCAGAAACAAATATTTTTGATGTTGTGAAACTTTATTTATTATCAGTTGTTTAATTTATGAGCCAGGTGAGCAGAATCGGTCCAAGAGACCAGTGTTCAGACCCCACAACCAGGGGGATCGGGTCTGAATAAATCCCCCTCCCATATAGGAGAACGCACTCAACCTCAGTTCTCCCCACCACCTAAGGAGAAGACCCCACAGTCTTCTCCAAAAACGAGAAGCGACCAGAGAATGGTCGCTTCTACAAAACCTTCATCAGTCGCTCCTGAAAAGGAGACTGATAAGGGACCCGTTGGTTCTCACTGGATACCAGTGAGAAAAAAACAATCAAAAAAGGAGTCCAGTGTGTCCACCAAGGCACCTGGACAAACAAGTGAAACCGTGGCCGAGAAAATGGCTGTTGACCCGCAACCTAAGGGTAAACCAAAGATCATTAGGTTGCGGGGTAACTCCCCTAAACAAAAATGACTGGTCCACTAATCCAGTGGAACTGTAACGGTGTATATCAGCGCTACGAAGAACTGCGACTGTTACTCTCCAATTTAGCGCCTTCGTGCGTTTGTCTGCAGGAAACAAATTTCACGGAAACCGACACATTCTCTCCTCGAGGATACTCCGTGTTTCGCACGGATTTCCTTACGGGGGCAAGAGCATGTGACGGCGTGGCAATTCTCGTTAGAGACACATTGTACCACGATCCTGTAGACATTGACACTGAGTTGCAGGTCGTAGCAGTTCGTGTTGCACTTCCCCTCCAGGTGACGATTTGTTCTATCTACCTTCCCCCTGGTGTTCGAACTGACATCCGAGATGTCGTGAACATCATCGATCAACTCCCACCACCCTTCATACTACTAGGCGATTTTAACGCCTACAATGTATGTTGGGGATCGGTGCGGAACGATCGACGGGGACGTCACCTGGAGACTATGTTGAACGATTTGAGTTTGAGCTTTTTGAACGACGGTAGACCCACGCACTTCTGTGCAGCAACGGGTACATTCAGTGCCATAGATCTTAGCGTCGTTTCAGGAGCCATCGCTCCGTTGTTCAAATGGGATGTGCATCACGACCTGTGCGGTAGTGATCACTTTCCAATCTTCTTAAGGCCTCTGTTCAATACTGTTACCGAATCCCGCTGGCCACAGTGGGTTCTTCGGAAAGCAGATTGGACCAAGTTCGCAGAATCATTCTGTCACGAGGATATTCCGAACTTGAGCGTAGACGAAGAGGTGAATCATTTCACGGACTCCATCACGAGCGCGGCTGAAAGCAGCATACCGCTGTCATCCACTCAGCTCCATCGAGTTCCCGTTCCCTGGTGGAACGAGGAATGCGACTTGGCGCTACGTGAAAGGAGACACCTCTTCAATACATTCCGTCGTTGTCCAACAGAGACAAACATGATAGCCTTCCAACGAGCGAAGAGGATTGTGAAAGAAAGCAAGCGCGAATCATGGCGCAAATACGTATGCACCGTTACAGTTGCCACTCCAGTGGCCAAAGTTTGGGAGAAGGTCCGGAAAATATCCGGTCTAAATACAGCTACAGCCATTGCTGGTCTATCGGTAAATGGTAACGTAGTTACCTCAGCGGTCGAAATTGCTAACACTTTGGCATCTAATTTTGCGTTCAATTCTAGCTCTGAACATTATTCACCCGAGTTTCTAACTCATAAAGCAGGCCTCGAATCTATACCTCTAAATTTCTTTTCTAGGAATGACGAGGTATACAACCTGCTTTTCTCTCGTGAAGAGCTAGATAGCGCGATGTCAAAGTGTAAGGATAGCTCTCCTGGTCCAGATGCGATACATTATCGTATGATCCGAAATCTTCCGGAATCATCTAAGTCTAGGCTTTTGAATGTCTATAACAGGATATGGACTGAGGGCAAGTGTCCGACCAAGTGGAAGGAATCTCATATAATTCCTATCCCCAAAGTCGGGAAAGATAAACACTTGCCCTCTAGCTATAGACCTATATCACTGACCAGTTGTCTCTGCAAGCTCATGGAGCGAATGATCAGCAAGCGTCTGATTTGGTTTTTAGAATCAAACGACTTGCTGGCCAACACACAGTGCGGCTTTCGCCATCACCGCTCAACAGCAGATCATCTGGTCAGACTAGAGACAGCTATCAGGAATGCTTTCGTTGAAAACAAACACCTGGTAGCTGTTTTTCGATATTGAGAAAGCCTATGACACTGCATGGATTTATGGTATTCTCCGTACTCTGCATTCCTGGGGTCTCCGGGGACGCTTGATGTTCTTTATAAAAGACTTCATGTCGAACCGGCGCTTCAGGGTGCGGTTCGGAAATACCCGGTCACAAATGTTCGCACTGGACAATGGGGTCCCACAGGGCTCCATACTGAGCGTTACGCTATTTTTAATTGCCATTAACGGTGCAGCTTCATGTATTCGATTACCTGTACAGAGTTCGATATTTGTCGACGACATTGGTATCTTTGTCGCCGGACAAAAGACTAGTACAATCGAACGTCAGCTTCAGCTGACTATCAATCGTCTCGATACATGGGCAACCGAAACAAATGGCTTTAAATTCTCGACCAGCAAAACTGTATGTGTCCATTTTAGTAGGAAAAGGGGTGTACATCCCAATCCTACACTCACACTAAATGGAACACAGTTACCATTTGCCGATACTGCCAGATTTCTGGGTCTCGTGTTCGATAGCCGTCTATCTTGGCGGGCACATTTTTTGTCCGTCAAGAAAAAATGCCAAAAGTCGCTCAATTTGTTGCGGGTCCTCAGTCACAAGACATGGGGTGCAGACCGCACTGTCATGTTGCGTTTATATCGTTCTCTAGTGCGCTCTAAGCTGGACTATGGATGTCTAGCTTATGGGTCAGCTAAACACCAAGAGATAAGAATTATTGACACTGTACATCACACTGGGGTTAGATTGGCCACAGGTGCATTTCGCACCAGTCCAATACTAAGCCTGCTGTGTGAAGCAGGCGAACCGTCACTGTACAATCGTCGTAAAATTCTATCCTTGCGGTATATGGCTGCACTCAGTGCCAAGCCAGATCATCCCGCGTATGACCCTATTCTACAAAATAGGCATACAGAAATATATGACAGAAAACCAAGAGCCAATAGGCCTTTTGGTCTGAGGACTTTCGACATTTTGGGCGATATTGATTTTAATATGCCTGAAATGGCAAGTTTCGTTTTGTGTGCTGTTCCACCATGGACGCTACCGCGTCCACTTGTGAACCTCAGTTAGTTAGTTAGTTAGTTGAAATTTTTGGCGCACAGCAACAAAGGCTATTTGCGCCTAACGCAGCCCATCTAAATGACTAGACTATATATTAAAAACAAAAATTTAGACAATAAATAAATAAATAAATAAAATCATTAAAAATACGCATACTCAATAAAAGAAATCTTGCACTGACAAACACAAATAAATAATATAAAAGGTCTGTTCGAAAATTTGAACAGACTCAGGGTGATGGTAAGAGGCTGTAAAGGGGCCAATTACCATCGAATATCACAGTCAATAAATAGAAACACATTAAAATAAGGTGCAAGATTTCACACATAAAACAGTAAGTTCGATTCTCTCAGGAAGAGTATCAGCCTGTCCATGAGTACTCTGTCGTCACCTAAGGCAACTGACAGGTCATAGCACAGGCCTAACCTCTCCCTGACATCCTCGAACTGTACACATTCGGTTAAAATGTGTAACACAGACAAATCTGTGTTACACGTCTCACAGACAGGGGACTCTTCACCTCGAAGGAGGTGTCCATGGGTCCACCAACAGTGACCTATACGAAGGCGTGTGATGGCGGTTTCCTCCCTGCGGTTAATCCTGCAGGAAGAACCCCATGGTTTAACGTCTCCCTTAATCTGTCGTAACTTAACGTTCTGTGTGCGGCTCCACTCATGTTGCCACATGTCTAAAACCAGATGTGTCAAATGATTCTTTGCGTCATCTGGAAAAACGAAACTCACATCAATCATAGGTCTGTGAGAGGCGGCTTTTGCAGCTGCATCTGCCGCTTCGTTGCCCTTAATACCAACATGTCCCGGTATCCAAAACAGCTCTACCCTCACATTCTGAGCATTCAGATTGTGGAGTAGCAACCGGATCTTTAGTACAAGAGGATGCACTGGATCTGGATCTTGGATACTGTTCAGAAGCGCTCAGCGAGTCCGTCAAGATAACACTTGACCGACTTTGCTCTGACGAAACAAAACACAGGGCCTTGAAAATAGCGTACAGCTCAGCAGTGTACACACTCGTTATGGAGTGCAGACGGTACTGAAACTGTTGGCGTGGATTCAAAACAACGAACGCACACCCAACCCTGGTTCCGGATTTTGATCCGTCAGTAAAAATGACAGTATCCTCGAACCTAGGGACCAGTGTTCTTTGTAACTCATGTTGGTATTCGATAGGCAACGTAATATCTTTATCAAACCTAGTTAATGTGAGGTTCACAAGTGGACGCGGTAGCGTCCATGGTGGAACAGCACACAAAACGAAACTTGCCATTTCGGGCATATTAAAATCAATATCGCCCAAAATGTCGAAAGTCCTCAAACCAAAGGGCCTATTGGCTCTTGGTTTTCTGTCATAAATCTCTGTATGCCTATTTTGTAGAATAGGGTCATACGCGGGATGATCTGGCTTGGCACTGAGTGCAGCCATATACCGCAGGGATAGAATTTTACGACGATTGTACAGTGACGGTTCACCTGCTTCACACAGCAGGCTTGGTATTGGGCTGGTGCGGAATGCACAAGTGGCCAATCTAACCCCAGTGTGATGTACAGTGTCAATAATTCTTATCTCTTGGTGTTTAGCTGACCCATAAGCTAGACATCCATAGTCCAGCTTAGAGCGCACTAGAGAACGATATAAACGCAACATGACAGTGCGGTCTGCACCCCATGTCTTGTGACTGAGGACCCGCAACAAATTGAGCGACTTTTGGCATTTTTTCTTGACGGACAAAAAATGTGCCCGCCAAGTTAGACGACTGTCAAAAACGAGACCCAGAAATCTGGCAGTATCGGTAAATGGTAACTGTGCTCCATTTAGCGTGAGTGTAGGGTTGGGATGGACACCCCTTTTCCTACAAAAATGGACACACACAGTTTTGCTGGTCGAGAATTTGAAGCCATTTTCGGTTGCCCATGTATCGAGACGATTGATGGTCAGCTGGAGCTGACGTTCGATTGTACTAGTCTTTTGTCCGGCGACAAAGATACCAATGTCGTCGACAAAAATCGAACTCTGTACAGGCATACGAATACATGAAGCTGCACCGTTAATGGCAATCAAAAATAACGTAACGCTCAGTATGGAGCCCTGTGGGACCCCATTGTCCAGTGCGAACATTTGTGACAGGGTATTTCCGATCCGCACCCTGAAGCGCCGGTTCGACATGAAGTCTTTTATAAAGAACATCAAGCGTCCCCGGAGACCCCAGGAATGCAGAGTACGGAGAATCCCATAAATCCATGCAGTGTCATAGGCTTTATCAATATCGAAAAACACAGCTACCAGCTGTCTCTAGTCTGACCAGATGATCTGCTGTTGAGCGGTGACGGCGAAAACCGCACTGTGTATTGGCCAGCAAGTCGTTTGATTCTAAAAACCAAATCAGACGCTTGCTGATCATTCGCTCCATGAGCTTGCAGAGACAACTGGTCAGTGATATAGGTCTATAGCTAGAAGGCAAGTGTTTATCTTTCCCGACTTTGGGGATAGGAATTATATGAGATTCCTTCCACTTGGTCGGGCACTTGCCCTCAGTCCATATCCTATTATAGACATTCAAAAGCCTAGACTTAGATGATTCCGGAAGATTTCGGATCATACGATAATGTATCGCATCTGGACCAGGAGAGCTATCCTTACACTTTGACATCGCGCTATCTAGCTCTTCACGAGAGAAAAGCAGGTTGTATACCTCGTCATTCCTAGAAAAGAAATTTAGAGGTATAGATTCGAGGCCTGCTTTACGAGTTAAAAACTCGGGTGAATAATGTTCAGAGCTAGAATTGAACGCAAAATTAGATGCCAAAGTGTTGGCAATCTCGACCGCTGAGGTAACTACGTTACCATTTACCGATAGACCAGCGATGGCTGTAGCTGTATTTAGACCGGATATTTTCCGGACTTTCTCCCAAACTTTGGCCACTGGAGTGGCAACTGTAACGGTGGACACGTATTTGCGCCATGATTCGCGCTTGCTTTCTTTCACAATCCTCTTAGCACGAGCTTTCGCTCGTTGGAAAGCTATCATGTTTTCCTCTGTTGGACAACGACGGAATGTATTGAAGAGGTGTCTCCTTTCACGTAGCGCCAAGTCGCATTCCTCGTTCCACCAGGGAACGGGAACTCTATGGGGTTGAGTGGATGACAGCGGTATGCTGTTTTTAGCCGCGCTTGTGATGGAGTCCGTGAAATGATTCACCTCTTCGTCTACGGTCAAGCTCGGAATATCCTCATGCGAGAATGATTCCGCAAACTTGGTCCAATCTGCTTTCCGAAGAACCCACTGTGGCCAGCGGGATTCGGTAACAGTATTAAACAGAGGCTTTAAGAGGATTGGAAAGTGATCACTACCGCACAGGTCGTGATGCACATCCCATTTGAACAACGGAGCAATGGCTCCTGAAACAACGCTAAGATCTATAGCACTAAATGTACCCGTTGCTGCACAAAAGTGCGTGGGTCTGCCGTCGTTCAGAAAGCTCAAATTCAATTCGTTCAACATATTTTCCAGGTGACGTCCCCGTTGATCGTTCCGCACCGATCCCCAACACACATTGTAGGCGTTAAAATCGCCTAGTAGTATGAAGGGTGGTGGGAGTTGATCGATGATGTTCACGACATCTCGGATGTCAGTTCGAACACCAGGGGGAAGGTAGATAGAACAAATCGTCACCTGGAGGGGAAGTGCAACACGAACTGCTACGACCTGCAACTCCGTGTCAATGTCTACAGGATCGTGGTACAATGTGTCTCTAACGAGAATTGCCACGCCGTCACATGCTCTTAACTCCGTAAGGAAATCCGTGCGAAACACGGAGTATCCCCGAGGAGAGAATGTGTCGGTTTCGTTGAAGTTTGTTTCCTGCAGACAAACACACGAAGGCGCAAAATCTGACAATAAAAGTCGCAGTTCTTCGTAGCGCTGATATACACCGTTACAGTTCCACTGGATTAGTGGACCATTCATTTCTGTTTAGGGGAGTTACCCCGCAACCTAATGATTTTTGGTTTACCCTTAGGTTGCGGGTCTACAGCCATTTTCTCGGCTACACTTTCATTTGGTAGTCCAGGTGTTTTGATGGACACACTGGACTCCTTTTTTGATTGTTTGGCTCTCACTGGTATCCAGTGAGAACCAACGGATCCCTTATCAGTTTCCTTTTCAGGAGTAACTGATGAGGGTTTAGTAGAAGCGACCATTCTCTGGTCGCTTCTCGTTTGTGGAGAAGACTGTGGTGTCTTCTCCTTAGGTGGTTGGGAGAACTGGGGTTGAGTGCGTTCTCCTTTAGGGGAGGGGGATTTATTCAGACCCGATCCCCCAGGTTGTGGGGTCTGAATTTTGGTCTCTGGGACCAATACCACCTTTTCCTTCGCAGTATTTGTGGCAACTGTTACTGCTGCTGCAGTTGTCGGACGAGGCACTAACTCTGTCTGAGTTTGGACACTTGCAGTTCGCTTTGCAGCTACTTGCGCGAAAGATTTCGCGAAAGTAACCGGCGCGCTCTCTTTGTATTTCCTCTTGGCGTTGAAATACGGTATCCTGTCCTGCGTTCTAATGACCTGTATTGCCTTCTCCTCCAAGTACGTTGGGCAGTGGCGTGAAGTAGAGGCATGCGCCCCTTTGCAGTTCACGCAGTGTGCCGCGTTTGGACAAGTTTCAACTTCATGTTGATCCTGTCCGCAGTTGGCACAGATGGTGTGCTTACCACAACGACTTGAGGTGTGCCCATAACGCTGACACTTGTAGCATCGCATCGGGTTGGGATAGTAGGGGCGAACGCTACAAACGTTATACCCCACCCTTACCGATGTTGGACACTTGGTACCAGCGAAGGACACCACCATGGAGATCGAAGGCTTGCCGTTACGAGGGTTGAGCTTCCTGCATTCAATGACACCTTGCGATGCCATTTCCTGCACGAACTCTTCCTCCGTAACATACGCCAGGTCACGATCCGTTACGACGCCTTTCGAACAATTCAGTGCCTTATGCGGCTGTACTGAAATGCCAAACTCAGAAAACTTCACTAATTTTTGCAGCGTTGACGACGCTTCAGTCTCTGCTTCTATTAGCAGTGTACCGTCCGACAACTTACGCACCGACTTTATACCAGTAGAGCACGTATTTCTCAACGTTCGGGCAACGAAGAAAGGGGACATCTGCTTAAAAGACTTACCCTCTTCTTGTACCTTCACGACGAGAAATCGTGGTACTGGCGCACAATACTCAACTTGCCTTTTACCTTCTGCCTTCTTGGCAGCTGGCCTAACACATCCCTCGTCGGATGACTGAGCATCACGACGAGGTCTCTTGTTTGATTTTTTACGGAGTTTACTCTCACTAGTGGCGGAATTTAAGAAATTTTTATCTCTCCGGGTAGTCGCCATACCCGTATATTAAGTTTCATCACCCTGCCATGCCCACCCACCAGGGAGCCCCACACAGGGGACGTTGGCCGCAAACCGGCTCATTGCGCCAGGCATGTCAGGATGGTATAGCATCGGAGGAAGTAGTCACGGGCTGCTCGACCCGCTCGAGAACCAGTAGTAGCCAACTCTGGAACCGGGCGAGCTGCATCCGCTCCCACAGACCCCCGAATACTTGTCTAGTGGCACGGCATTACCCCGGCATCCACGATCCAGTAGTGGAGCCACTCTATTCATGAACCGTGACACCAGCCGATTGACTGAGCTGACCAGACTCAGCCTCCCGTTTTACCGAATCCGAGGCCAAAGAAGGCGTGTTGGGATCGTACTGTCCGCGGGCAGCAGTCTCCCTCAACCGACCAGGACCCTCTTCTCCGGCGTTACGGGTCTCCACGCACGGCAAACACGTGGGTAGGAATTTAAGTGGGAGATCAAAGAGACAACAGATACGCCTATTCCCACAATCGGCTTCTCTGAACTGTCTCCTCCCAAATGATATGTGATTCAGGGTACGTGGGATCATCAGGCCCAAAAGCTCTATATGGTCAGGTGATGCGACCATTATGAACTTCCCTTGCGTGATTGAGGGTACGCGGGATCATCAGGCCCGAAAGCTCGACAAATGGCCAGGTGTTATGGCCATTATGAACTTCCCCTGCGGGAAAAAATGCCAAAAGTCGCTCAATTTGTTGCGGGTCCTCAGTCACAAGACATGGGGTGCAGACCGCACTGTCATGTTGCGTTTATATCGTTCTCTAGTGCGCTCTAAGCTGGACTATGGATGTCTAGCTTATGGGTCAGCTAAACACCAAGAGATAAGAATTATTGACACTGTACATCACACTGGGGTTAGATTGGCCACTGGTGCATTTCGCACCAGCCCAATACTAAGCCTGCTGTGTGAAGCAGGCGAACCGTCACTGTACAATCGTCGTAAAATTCTATCTCTGCGATATATGGCTGCACTTAGTGCCAAGCCAGATCATCCCGCGTATGACCCTATTCTACAAAATAGGCATACAGAGATTTATGACAGAAAACCAAGAGCCAATAGGCCTTTTGGTCTGAGGACTTTCGACATTTTGGGCGATATTGATTTTAATATGCCTGAAATGGCAAGTTTCGTTTTGTGTGCTGTTCCACCATGGACGCTACCACGTCCACTTGTGAACCTCACATTAACTAGGTTTGATAAAGATACTACGTTGCCTATCGAATACCAACATGAGTTACAAAGAACACTGGTCCCTAGGTTCGAGGATACTGTCATTTTTACTGACGGATCAAAATCCGGAACCAGGGTTGGGTGTGCGTTCGTTGTTTTGAATCCACGCCAACAGTTTCAGTACCGTCTGCACTCCATAACGAGTGTGTACACTGCTGAGCTGTACGCTATTTTCAAGGCCCTGTGTTTTGTTTCGTCAGAGCAAAGTCGGTCAAGTGTTATCTTGACGGACTCGCTGAGCGCTCTGAACAGTATCCAAGATCCAGATCCAGTGCATCCTCTTGTACTAAAGATCCGGTTGCTACTCCACAACCTGAATGCTCAGAATGTGAGGGTAGAGCTGTTTTTGATACCGGGACATGTTGGTATTAAAGGCAACGAAGCGGCAGATGCAGCTGCAAAAGCCGCCTCTCACAGACCTATGATTGATGTGAGTTTCGTTTTTCCAGATGACGCAAAGAGTCATCTGACACATCTGGTTTTAGACATGTGGCAACATGAGTGGAGCCGCACACAGAACGTTAAGTTACGACAGATTAATGGAGACGTTAAACCATGGGGTTCTTCCTGCAGGATTAACCGCAGGGAGGAAACCGCCATCACACGCCTTCGTATAGGTCACTGTTGGTGGACCCATGGACACCTCCTTCGAGGTGATGAGTCCCCTGTCTGTGAGACGTGTAACACAGATTTGTCTGTGTTACACATTTTAACCGAATGTGTACAGTTCGAGGATGTCAGGGAGAGGTTAGGCCTGTGCTATGACCTGTCAGTTGCCTTAGGTGACGACAGAGTACTCATGGACAGGCTGATACTCTTCCTGAGAGAATCGAACTTACTGTTTTATGTGTGAAGTCTTGCACCTTATTTTAATGTGTTTCTATTTATTGACTGTGATATTCGATGGTAATTGGCCCCTTTACAGCCTCTTACCATCACCCTGAGTCTGTTCAAATTTTCGAACAGACTTTTTATATTATTTATTTGTGTTTGTCAGTGCAAGATTTCTTTTATTGAGTATGCGTATTTTTAATGATTTTATTTATTTATTTATTTATTTATTGTCTAAATTTTTATTTTTAATATATAGTCTAGTCATTTAGATGGGCTGCGTTAGGCGCAAATAGCCTTTGTTGCTGTGCGCCAAAAATTTCAACTAACTAACTAACTAACTGAGCCAGGGTACAAATAAAACAGTTCTACAATTTTCAGATCATCATTCCCCGGTACCGGAAAAACACCTTACATTTTTCCGACCGTTTCTCCCTCGAGAGGCATCGAGCAACCACCGAGGTAAAAGCCCTAGTAAAATTTCCCCAAAATAATTAGTGGTTCGGATTCCACGATAGTAAATTGTAGGTCCCATACGAATGTGTTATATACAAGTTACCTTCGGTATTATGATGACTCTGTGAGAAGCACGCCAGACAGTGTCATGTTAAAACCCCTGACCTTGCTAAATATGTTAAGATTATAAAAGACCATTTTTATGTATTATATTCATTCTGGTATTTGACATAAAACTATGTACTTCTGATATTTTAAATTGTAATATTAAAATAAATCCTTTTTAAAAAGACAACTCCAGTAACGACAAATATTATTGGCGCAGTCGGTAGGATAACTAGACGTGTTAGTGAATATAACATCGGTGCGTATCAACGTTTTGCTAGTTAATCGAACAAAATCACGGACTCTGTGTAGACTGAACGAATATCGGTTATTCAGAACGTGAACGTGTGTGCAAAGAACTGTAAGCAGTGACAACGTCTTCGAGAGAACATCGAGGCAGATCCAGTCAAGCAGTCAACTTCCATGGACAGGAGGGCACACATTCCAACACTGTTGCTGTGAGTATTAATGTCTTTTAGAGGCTCTTTATTAATTAACGAATTTTTAAATAGACCAGAATCGGATAATAGTATAAGCTCTGATTCAGATTCAGATTCCGACATTATCCCAAAAATTAATTTTTCTAACCCTTCTAATATAATAAAAACAGGCAAAATGCCGAACACAACAATTCCGATCACCGTACGCCCAATGGAACTCAAAAAAGAGTATCTGGCTATGATACCGGAGTTTTCGGGTGAAACGGAAATGCTACCTAGATTTCTAGAGGTGTGCGAAAAATTAGTTAACAAATTTTATAATGCAACAGACGTAAATGACTTCCAAAATGAGTACCTTATGTCAAGCATCCTTGCTAGAGTCAAGGGTGAAGCCGCCATAAATATTGCATCGAGCAATATAACAAATTGGTCGGACTTAAAGACAGCATTATTAAACGGTTACTCTGACAAACGAGACTGTTTTACCTTAAACATAGAGCTAACAGAACTAAGACAGAACTCGAACGAATCGCCTTTCGATTTCTATAATAAGATTCAAAAGGTCCTAAACCTTCAAATCTCATATATTACAACACATTGCTCCCAAGAACACTCAATTATACTAAATGATTATTTCAGAAATTATGCTCTGAGAATTCTGTTAAGAGGTTTGAGAGAACCCTTAGGTTCCCTTATGCGCACAAAGAACCCAACAGATCTCAATAATGCGCTCAATATGCTCACGAACGACTTTCAACTAGACATAAATAGTTACAAAACGAAACCTAATTGGAACACAACCCCTAAACAATCACACAAATCCTCACAAAACTATCATACACTACATGCAAATTACATGCACAATTCACCACTACTCAGACAACCCCCACAAAGGGCAAACTCTCAAAATTTTAAACCCAACAATTCATTTAATTTTCAAAATTCCAGTCCGAACACGTTCAACAGTAATAGATTTAACTCAAATGCTAAATCTTCCAATTCTAATATAACCACAAACGTTTTTAGGCCAGGCACTAAAACAAATTTCTCAAAACCTACCCCAATGAGTATTACGACGCGTAATACTTTAGCTAGTCGAAATACTTCAGCTAATCGCGCTTATAAACCAAGTAACAATTTTCCAAGATTTCCACAACAAAATCAAAATTTTATAAGTGAAGAATTATATAATATGGAAGAACAAACATTCCAAAATTCAGATTCTGAAACTGAACCTAACATTGAATACGAAAATTATGAGGACGACACTGAATACCCTGAAGAGGTTGACCAAAATCATTTTTTAGAAATGACAGCCTCGGAACCAACTTTGAACTATTAAATTTAACAAATAACGAAAGCCAATTGCCACATGTTATTTTCCCTGAAAATAATTTGAAAATCCTTTTAGATACTGGAAGCACAAAATCATTTGTCAATCCAATTATTGCACAAAAACATTTCAAAAAATTTATCGTTAAAGACCCTTTCCAAATATCTACGGCACACGGAACATCAGTAGAACATTTTAGTACCCTTATGCCGTGTCCGAAAACATTCAAAATTAAAGAACAATTTTTAAAATTCCATATTTTCCACTTCCATGATAATTTCGACTGTTTATTAGGATTAGACAACCTAAAACTTTTAAATGCAACAATTGACTTTGATCAAAATTTGTTAATTACCCCCCATTGTAAAATAAAAATTAACTATGGAAAAACACCTCAAGATTCAATACCAAACACTCACAATTACATAATACAACCTAACACAGAACATGTTATTACAGTTCCAATTAAAAATATTAAAAACGGAGAAATTGTCATACCTCATACTAATCTTGAAAAATTAGAAATTTTAGAATGCGTCACTAACGTGAAAAATCATCAAGCACTCTGTACCATTTCAAATAATACGGATAATGAGATCCCAGTCAAAATAACACCTATTGTCGCAGAAAAATTCTCAGATTTTGAAAATAAACAATTTTCTCAAAAAATTAACTCAAATTTCAATTTTATTAATTTAGACAAAGTTAAATTCGATCCCGCTAAAGCCAGAACATCTCATATGAATTCGGAAGAAAAGATCGCCATTACCAAACTTTTAAAAGAATATTCCGATATTTTTCATTTTGATGAACAGCCTTTAACTTTTACAAATAGAGTCAAACACAGTATCAAAACTAAAGATGAGGTACCGATTTACACAAAATCGTATAGATACCCCCATGTTCACAAAAAAAGAAGTCCAGACACAAATCGATAAAATGTTACAACAAAATATAATTAGACCATCGCAGTCACCCTGGTCCTCACCGATTTGGGTTGTACCAAAGAAATTAGACGCTTCTGGTAGGCAGAAGTGGCGAATAGTTATCGATTATAGAAAGTTGAACGAAAAAACAATTGAAGACCGTTACCCGTTACCCAACATCACGGATTTACTAGATAAATTAGGTCGGTGCCAGTACTTTTCGACGATAGATTTAGCCTCTGGATTTCACCAGATCGAACTCGACCCCCAAAGTATTCCCAAAACAGGATTTTCTACGGAAAATGGACACTATGAATTCCTCCGGATGCCATTTGGCTTAAGAAACGCGCCCTCTACTTTCCAACGCGTTATGGATGATATGTTAAGGGGCATCGTAGGAAAATATTGTTTAGTTTATCTAGACGATATTATAATATTCAGTACGAGTTTGCAAGAACATATGGATAGACTACGCGAAGTATTCGAAAGACTTAGGAAAGCTAATTTCAAAATTCAAATTGACAAATCCGAATTTCTTAAACATGAAGTAGCTTATCTTGGCCATATAGTCACTCCCGATGGCGTGAAACCCAATCCGGATAAGATCCACGCAATCCAAAATTTCCCCATTCCTAAGTCAACAAAGGAAATAAAACAATTTTTAGGCTTACTGGGATACTATAGAAAATTTATCCCTGACTTTGCAAAGTTAACAAAACCCATGACAAATTATTTAAAGAAAGGCTCTAAAATCGATATCAATAACCCGGAATACTTAAAATGCTTTAACATCTGCAAAAACATGTAAATTAATGAACCGATTTTAAAATACCCCGATTTTACAAAAACGTTCAATTTAACCACTGACGCGAGTGAAATTGCAATCGGTGCGGTCCTCTCGCAAGGAAAAGTCGGAGAAGATTTGCCAGTAGCTTACGCAAGTCGCACCCTTAACGATTCTGAGAGAAAGTATTCCCCAATAGAACGAGAAACCCTAGCAATCGTTTGGGCAGTAAAATATTTTAGACCGTACTTATTTGGGCGAAAATTCAAAATTTATTCAGACCATCAACCATTACAATGGCTTTTTAATATCAAAGAACCGAACTCTAAACTAGTCAGGTGGAGACTTAAACTCCAAGAATATGATTACGAGATATTCTATAAAAAAGGTAGTCTAAACAAAAACGCAGACGCCCTCTCGAGAGTCGAAGTTCACATTAACGAAACGATAGAAAGAGATGACGGTATATTCGGTTACATGAAAAATTTTAATGCAAAATTTCAAAATCCCGATCAATTAGATAATTCATCAATGATAGTAGAAATTGAAGACTCGGAAGAAACCATATCTTGCGGAGAAGATGATAATCAGACCATTCATTCCAACTATGAAGGTAATACGCTAATAGGAATACCCATGGTTGATTGCCCCGTAAATGTTGGCAAAAACCAAATAATTATCTCTGAAGTTAACTTTAACCCAGCTAAAATCGCACTAGTTAGATTATTTGACAAAAAACAAAGATTTCTAGTTCAGTTCTCTAAACATAATTTTGAACAAGAAGTAATTGATTTTATAAGACAATATGTAGTTCCCAAAGTAAGATATCACTTATATTTCGAAAACCCTATTTACGAAAAACTCTCCAAGGTCCTCCAAATTTATTTCAAAAATTCAGAGATCGATTTTATTAAATGTTCTAAAAAATTAATAGATGTTACCGAAGATGATGAAATTCTAAATGTTATTAAAAACTACCATGAAGGTAAAACTAACCACCGCGGGTTAGACGAGACGGAAAATAGACTAAAAGCACTATACTATTGGCCAAATCAACGAAAATCCGTGCAAACATTTATTAACAGTTGCGAAATCTGTCAGCTAACGAAGTATGATAGAAAACCCCTTAAAGTCGAATTTAATATCACACCCACCGCCGTTAGACCTTTCCAGATCCTTCACATAGACACAATAACTTTAGAAAACTCAAAATTCTTAACTATAATAGACTCGTTTTCCAAATATGCTCAAGCATATCGTCTAAATTCAGGACAAGGCATAGAAGTCGTTAATAACTTGATTAAGTACTTTACCCACCATTGTATACCAAATCAAATCATTTCCGACAATGGTCTAGAATTCAAAAATTCAATCTTTTCGGAACTTTTGGAAACCCACAAAATTAAACTACATTTCATAAGTAGTCAACACCCGGAATCGAATGGAGTAATCGAACGATTTCACTCCACACTGATAGAACATATCAGATTACTCAATAACCAACCACTTTTTGAAAACGAACCCATAGAAATTAAAGTTAACTACGCACTGTTAGCTTACAACCATTCAATCCATTCCATAACAAAATTAAGACCGTATGAAATTATTACCGGACATTTAGAAACCGAATCCCCATTTAATATCGAACTTGATAAACAATTAGTCAATAACTATATCTCGAATCACAAAGAAAAAATTAAACTTCTTTACGGCACTCTAAATCAAAAACTACAAGATAAGAAAGAAAAAGTAATCACTAATTTAAATAAAAATCGCGAACCAATCCCAACTATCCCGGAAAAAGTATTCATCAAAAATAAACAGAAACAAAATAAAACTAAGAACAAATATAAAGCGGAAACTATTAAAAGTGTGAACCCTAATTTGAAAACCGCCAAAATTGTAACTCAACACCATAACACTGCGGAAAACATTCACATATCAAATATTAAAAGACCGCCGCAAAAAACTTACAGTTTTAAAAATATTTCAGGCTCTGCAGCTTCGGGCTCGGGACAGAAATAAAAGACATTTCAAAAAACATAGGAATACTTCCTATAAACTTAGGACAAGCAAGACTTCAAAAAACAGAACACACCCTGATCCATTACTTTGACTTACAGACGATATACGTAGAATTCGACAAATTGAATGACAACTTAGAAATAATTAGAAATAGTATAGATAATAATACCTACTTTATTGGAAACTTAGGAAATTACTTTAGAATCACTAGTTACCTAAGAGATAGCATAAATGATAAAATAGATAATATAGGAATACATAGTAACACTAAAAATCATAGTAGGAACAAAAGAGGACTCGTAAATGGACTTGGGACAATATTAAAAACATTGACAGGAAACTTAGACGCGGACGATGGCGCAAAATACGATAAAATTCTAAAACACTTACAAGAGAATGAACAACACGTTAAAAATCAACTTAACATGCAATACAGTATTAACAGACAAATTATAAGAAACTTTAATGAGACCATACAAGACATACAAATCAACAATTTAATGATTAAATCCAAAATAACTCAACTTTCGGAAATTTTACAAGACGAAACAAATCATTTTGACTTACTGACAACAAAAGACACATTGAACCGAATTGTTATACTTTACAATGTAATCTTGAATGAGGTACAAAATTTGGAAACTTCACTTGCGTTCTGCAAAATTAAAACCTTGCATCCCAGTATTGTAACAAGCAAAGACTTGTTCCTTGAACTACAAAAGATTTCAAGTCATTACAAAAATGAACTACCTTTCGAATTAACACGAAACAATATTTTAGATTTTGAATCAGTAATCGACGTTAGTTGTAAAATTGATAACAACAAAATTATATACCTTCTAACCATCCCGATCAATTATGAAGAGATTTTCAGTCTATATCATTTATTACCTGTACCTACCATACACGAATCAGAAATTATTACTATTATACCTGATGTAAAATATTTTCTAAAATCAAAAAATGATTTAATGCCTCTAAGCGATATTTGTACAAAAAGCAAGGTGTACCAATGTCCAATCAAACTAAAAACCAATCATCGGTCTCCATGCGAAGAAGGAATCCTACTCAACGGCCAGTCCAACAACTGTCAGTTCACTAAACTTCAAGTCAACGACAACCATCTCAAAATCATATCAGAAATCAACCAATATTTGGCAGTATTCCCTAAAAAGGAGAAGTTAGAAATCAAATGTAAAGAAGATGCAGAAATAAAAATTCTTCAGGGCATATATCTCATCAAAGAAGATAACTGCAAAATTATTTTCCGTAACGAAGAACTCCTGTTCCAAACCATCAGTCACGGACAGCCAAAGATAATCAATAGCCAAGGATTATCAATACAAGATCATCCTAAATCAAATTTTTCCATCAACCTGAAAACGCTAAAATTACAAGATCTACAATCCAATCCAATGCTGCCAATCGATGATGATCAAAAATTCTTCGATCCAAAAAATATTAACATATGGACAGTAATTCTATATCTCTGTCTCTTGAGTATCCTGACCTACATCACTACAAGATATATCGTTCAGCGGAATTCCAAGAGAGGCCAACAACACCAGGAAGCAAACGTTATCAACCTTCCAGGAGAGGCTTCATTCTAAGAACGGGGGAGTTACCTTCGGTATTATGATGACTCTGTGAGAAGCACGCCAGACAGTGTCATGTTAAAACCCCTGACCTTGCTAAATATGTTAAGATTATAAAAGACCATTTTTATGTATTATATTCATTCTGGTATTTGACATAAAACTATGTACTTCTGATATTTTAAATTGTAATATTAAAATAAATCCTTTTTAAAAAGACAACTCCAGTAACGACAAATATTATTTACATGCAACATACACAACACAACTGTATGCGGGAAAATAACCTACGCTCGGAATATGTTCAGGACGAACTTGTCAGTTCAGAGTAGAAATGACGTTGGGTACCCGGGTACCCGCTACCCGACCCGTTAAGGTTCTACCCGGTTCCGAGTTTGAATACCCGCTACCCGTTATCTACCCATTACCCGTTAACTAACGGGTACTGGGTAATTAACGGGTACCAGGTAATTACCGGGTAGCGGGTAGTTACCGGGTAGCGGCTAATTAATGGGTAGCGGGTAATTAACGGGTACCAGTTGAGGTGAAGACCTTTTTTTGCTCATCACTTGGATTTTGGAGGTGAGAACCTTTTTTTTTCTCATCACTTATATTTTGGAGATTGACAAAATTGAAAAATATACTGTTATTCCAAATTTTGTAGCGGGTAATTAACGGGTACCGAGTAATTAACGGGTAGCGGATAATTAACGGGTAACGGGTAGCGGGTAATTAACGGGTAATGGGTATTACCCGGGTAATTGTGGCGGGTACCCGGTTCCAGAAATTTCTAATTCTCGTCATTCCTAGTTCAGAGTATCGAGCATGGCACTCTAAGAAGAAGGGTATATATATGAATATGTTTATGTATAATAGTTAAGTTTATGGGAGTCGGACAGGTGTAGAAATAAATAAAAAAGTTTATTTAACTAAGCTTACGTTTCGATTTTAATCAAATCTTCCTCAGAGCTAAAAAGATTTAGAATCAGTTAGAAATTACATAATTAATATTGTTTATATGAATACATTATCAAATTACAGCTGAATGGTGTCGGTACTAAGTTTACATGAATAATTATTAGTTATAGATAGATGATAATACAGTTAAATATAAAAAAGTCAAATAATAAAAAATATATGAGTTACGCAAAATTTGATTATAAATAAATAAATAAATAATTAAAGTAAATAAGTACATAAATAAAATTTGTTATACCTAGTTAGTCACATAATTTAAAATTATAACATTAAATAATAAAATATGAGTTACGGAAAATTGATTTAAAATAAATAAATAAATAAATAAAAATAAATAAATCATAAATAAATTTTACTATACCTAGTTAAAGTCACATAATTTTAAAATAAAACGTTAAATAATAAAATATATCGGTATATGTGTCCATGGTTTATAAGGTCGTTGAACTTGGTGATAAGAATGATACTGAAAATTCAAGTCTGAATTCGAAATAATCTACAGGTAAAAAATTGCAACTAGTGAAATCTATACGGCTTTTTTATTTATTTCTACACCTGTCCGACTCCCATAAACTTAACTATTATATTATCTACGGACATAATTCATCAACATATATGTTTATGTATATTTACTTGTATTCACGTTTCATTTTTATTTAAATAGTAGTATTAATATTTAATTGTATTTTCATTTGAAAATTTGTCACCACAAGATACTTCCGTATCTTCTGTGACCTAACTTTATTTTTGTGTAATATGTAACTAAAACTGTAAAATATAAGTATGTCAATAAAGATATTATTATTATTATTATTATCTGGGAGGAGAGAGTTCAGAAAAGCCGATTGTGGGAATAGACTTATCTATCGTCTCTTTTATTTCCCACTTAACTCTTTGCAGTACTGGAATTTCAATACAGAAAAGATCTTAAGGTACATGAAAAAAAATTATAAATACATATTATTTTCTAATTACTATTTTATTAGTTATATGTAAACATAATAATTATTATTGCATGTAATTATGAAAACATGTTTGTAAACTGAATGCGCATGGTTTATAAGCCCAACGATCGGTGGGACTTAATTTAAACCGATGTACCTTAAAACTATACAATCATATCTGAGTGGTGTAAATTTTGTCCCAACGTACCACAAAGGTCTATTTTTTAGTGGTTCAAATTTTGTCCCAGAGTACTTCAAAGAGTTAAATTCCTACCCACGTGTTTGCCGTGCGTGGAGACCCGTAACGCCGGAGAAGAGGATCCTGGTCGGTTGAGGGAGACTGTTGCCCGCGGACAATACGATCCCAACACGCCTTCTTTGGCCTCGGATTCGGCAAAACGGGAGGCTGAGTCTGTTCAGCTGGTGTCACAGTTCATGAATAGAGCAGCTCCACTACTGTATCGTGGATGCCGGGGTAATGCTGTGCCACTACACAAGTATTCGGGGGTCTGTGGGAGAGGCTGCAGCTCGCAAGGTTCCAGAGTTGGCTACTCGTGGTTCTCGAGCGGGTGGAGCAGCGCGTGACTATTTCCCCCGATGTTATATCACCCTGACCTGCCTGGTGCAATAAGCCGGTTTGCGGCCAACGTCCCCGGTGTGGGCTCCCTGGTAAGTGGGCATGGCAGGGTGATGAAACTTTTATACGAGTATGGCGACTACCCGGAAGGATACAAACTTTTTAAATTCCGCCGAAGTTGAGACTAAACTCGGTAAATATCAAACAAGAGACCTCGTCGTGATTCTCAGTCATCCGATGAGGGATGTGTAAGGCCTTTTGCAAAGAAGGTAGACAGAACAGTGGAGTTTTGTGCGCCAGCACCTCGTTATCTTGTCATGAAGGTGAAAGAAGAGGGTAAATCTTTTAAAGAGATGTCCCCCTTCTTTGTTGCCCCAACGCTGGGAAAAACGTGTTCAACTGGTATTAGGTCGGTACGAAAACAGTTGGATGGCAAATTATTGATTGAAGCAGAAACTGAGGCTTCATTCACGCTTCAAAAATGCGAAGGATTTGGCGAGTATCGTATCTCAGTACAGCCACATAAGACACTGAATACTTCTAAAGGCGTCGTTACGGACCGTGACCTAGCGTATGTTACGGAGGAAGAGTTTGTGCCGGAAATGGCATCGCAAGGTGTCATTGAATGTTGAAAACGGTAAGCCTTCTTTTTGTATGGTGGTATCTAGGTGGCACTAGGTGTCCAACATCGGTTAAGGTGGGGTACAACGTGTGTAGCGTTCGCCCCTACTATCCCAACTCGATGCGATTGTACAAGTGCCAGCGTTACGGTCACATCTTTAGTCGTAAGTGGCAAACAGTCCATCTGTGGCAACTGCGGACAGGACCAACATGAAGTTGATATCGGCACACTGCGTGAACTGTAAAGGTGCGCATGCATCGACTTTACGCCACTGCCTAACGTACTTAGAAGAGAAGGCTATCCCGGCCAACCCACAGGGGACCTTTTTTTAGGTCTTCACTTGGAATTTAGAAGTGAAGACCTTTTTTTTAGGTCTTCTCTTGAAATTTAGAAGTGAAGACCTAAAAAAAAAGGTCCTCACTTTAACCTTGGCGCGCCCTCTGACATCAAGCGTCCTAATGCCTTGCATACCCTGTATACCGCGTTCCTCCGGCCCTGAACACTAATAATATATAACTTAAAACATTACAACACACTAAAAAGAAATTAAAACCAGTAGAAAATTAAAAAATTAGACGATATTTTTATATTTATAGACAAAATTCAAACTTCACGTATATATTCTTAGGACGTGTATATTCCTATTCCGAGGACACTGACGGAAATATTCCAAATGTTTTTAGCATGCCTCGAGTCGAAAATTCGATAAGTGACATAGAGTTCACCACAGATGAAATAAGTACAATTCTTTCATCACTAGATGACAAATCCGCTGCAGGCCCTGATAACATACCTTCAATTTTGCTAATAAAGTGTTCATCCATCATTGCCACCGTTCTTTCAGACATAATGACTGTTTCTTTTAGTGCCAGCATACTGCCGGAAGATTAAAAAATAGCTCAAGTAACACCGATCTATAAAAAAGGTGACAACACCAGTGTTGAAAATTTTAGACCTATTAGTCTCACAAGTGTCCCCTGCAAGTGCATGGAACGAATTATAGTCAACAAGGTACTTCCATTTCTACTAGAAAACAATGTCATAACCGAACATCAGCACGGTTTCGTTCCAAGCCGTTCAGTAATCACAAATCTGCTAACTTGCATCAATTCGTGGACACAAAGTTTAGATGATAATGAACCAATTGCAGTGGCGGATTTAGGTCAGTTAAGGCCCCGGGTGCAGTAAGAATATTGGGCCCCTCAATTAGAAAAAAGTGTAAAATTAGATTTTTGCGGGGTCCTTTAGAGGCCGGGGCCCCAGGCGCGCGCCCGGTGCGCCCGCCGTTGAATCCGCTTCTGACCAATTGATGTAATATACTTAGACTTTGCCAAAGCCTTCGAATCGGTTCCACTCAAGAGATTATTAACAAAATTTGAACATTTTGGAATAAGAGGGAATCTTTTAAGATGGATAGGTACATTCTTAGTTGGCAGAACTTTCACTGTTAAAGTTGGCCAGACCGAATCTGACCTTTTTCCTGTCCTGAGTGGAGTTCCACAAGGAAGTGTACTCGGTCCGATATTATTCATTCTATACATAACGGACTTATTAAATGTTGTATCCTCCCCAAAGAAATTATATGCAGATGACGTAAAAATATTTAATAATCCTTTAGAAAATTATATAATACTACAGGAAGATCTGAATAATATTGAAGAATGGACCACGCATTGAGGTATTGAACTAAATACAAAAAAATGTTGTTTATTACAAATTGGAAAAAATAATCCTCAAAGAAACTACAATTTAACCGTTTGCCTGCTACGAAGCGCGATGGCGCTGCAGTATAAAGTACCGAAGAACGCTAAGCAGCGCCAACGCGCTGCTAGTCTAGTTCGGTCTTGTCGTTACTCTTACGCGCACATCGTAAAGTGTTTTCGTGTTTTTATGACTGTAACGTGTTTTTAGAGGTATAAACAATATTTTAATTTAATAAAATTAGCATTACCATGTTACGTGGCGATATTATTTCGGACAACTAATTGAACTATCTCATTCGAACAAAAAATTTGCTCTCGAAAAATTACCTGGACGCAATTTGCGTCAATGTGTTTTAGCAATAGTAGCAATAAACAGACTGGAATAAAGCGTTCTAATCTTATTTGCGCTCGCTGTAAGAAGGGGTAGCATGGACTTTGGCAGGAAAACACAATTTTTGATTCATTTTTTTGTTAGTGTTTCCTCATTTCATCTAAATTTTTTTTTATTTGTCATTAGCGATTTTAAGTTTTCTGTATCCAATTATTTTTATTATTATTAATGTTTAAAATGTAAAAAGAATAACTAAAATTGGTTCATAATTATAAAAGTTATACTGTTTTATTTAATAACTCGATTTTTATTTTTAAAACCCTCAATATACCTGTAGCAGTTTACAGTAAGTTGCCAGTTTTATGTTAGCACCCAGACGGTTTTAAATAACCAACAATTAACAATCGTCGAATCCCAATGTGATCTTGGTATTATATTCTCCAAGAGTTTAAAATGGGAAACTCATATAATAAAAATCATTAAAAAGGCAAATATGGTAATATCCCAGCAAACATTGACTAACTGCCGAATGCCGGAAAACGGCTTTTACTGCTGGTAAATTGCTGGCACCAAAAGTAAGTGCAACGCCAGTATTAATAATGTACTTCACATTTGTATTTCGCACTCCGCCTATACGAAGTACTTTACCAGCATTTTATAAGCACTCCTTATTTGTATTAATCCAAGCAAACATTTTTAAACGGGCCAGTGCTGGCATTTCGCACTGGGCCAGCAACGGTAAGGTGCAAAATAATCCCATTAGCTGCAAGATTATTTCTAGCGGACCAGTGCTTATGTTTATAACTTTTTTTGAATGTAATAATTTGAAAAGTCTGATTGTTCTTAGTCATAAAACGCCCTAATGGCGTGGCCTTCGAGGGTCGGTACAAGTGATATTCTGTGAGTACAAGTTGGGACGTGTTGGTGAACAGTTTGTCAAGATGTCTATTTGAATAGTTATTGATTGTGAGCATTATACAGTTTTTTATTGTGATTTGTGTATGTTTTGTTAGATTTAAGGACGTAGGTTACACAAACTGTTTCATGTTAAATTGTTTAATTTTTAGTTTAGTTCAATCATAGTTTTTTTCATGTAATAAAATTTTCAATTATTAATAAATCTGATACAAGATTATAAATATGTCATTTAAAAAATATAATTTGTCATATTTCATTTTGAATAGTGACATCTTAAATATTTTGTAAATATAATACAAACTTAATCCAAAACTGTAAAGCTTTTTTTACAATATAACCAAGTTTCTAAAAGTCAATAATACACTATAAAAATCACCAAAATAACCAAATCTAGTTTGTTCTTACAAAAGTGAACAGCTTATAGCATTTATGCTTATAAAATTTGATTATTGAATTTATTTTAACAAGTATGATTTCTTTAGGTTGGCACTCTTCAAGTCAGGGGGAAAAGATGTGGTAGATAATACAAGACGAATATTGGCGAAAATTATAAGTCACCCCTTATCTTTAGGATGCAATTGGTTTGACCGAAACGGCAGAAAACCATTTTCTTAAAATTCTTCATTAAATTAATAAATTAAATAAACTAATTCCTGTTATTCCTGAAATTATATTTAATTAATATTTATAAATAAATCAATAAATTATAACTGTTAATACAATTTACAATCGGCCAGTTTTACCATCGTTGAATAAATTTATTTAACAACTTAAGTTAACAATATCGCATCATTCTATTGACAGCAATGTTAATTTCTTCATTAATAGTTTAATACCGATGCGATATTGTCAACTTTACTTATTAAATAAATTTATTCAACGATGGTAAAAATGGCCAAATGAGTATTTATTTTGCACCTAACCATTAATTTATTTTAATACTGGGTAAGTACACATATATTACATTTGAAACACTAGAGAGTGGGTATAATATAAGCACTAGTCCGTCAGAAATAAATTTTGCAACTAATGCGATTATTTTGCACTTTACCGTTGCTGGGCCAGCAACTGATACATCAATGGGCCAGATAACGGCCACGGGGACACCGGGGTACTGGCCCAGTGCAAAATGCCAGCACTGGCCCAGTGCGAAATGCCAGCACTGACCCATTACTTTCAATGCACTTTACCGTTGCTGGGCCAGCAACTGATACATCAATGGGCCAACTAAGGGTCACGGGACACCGGGGTACTGGCCCAGTACGAAATGCCAGCACTGGCCCATTACTTTCCATGCCGGCGAGTATGTGCTTTACCAGTACTGGCCCGGATAAAAATGTTTGCTGGGATATTTAATTAAAAAAAGTTTGCAAAAACTAACGAAAACTACCTTCTTGAAGGTATATAAAACTTATGTTCGACCGATACTAGAATTCGGATTTCAGATCTGGTCTCCATATCACAATAAAGACATTGATCTACTCGAGAAGGTACAGCGAAGATTTACGAAATCAGCGTCAGGTTTAAAAAGGAAGTCATACGATGAGCGCTTGCGTATCTGAAATTTACCACGATTACAAGACAGAAGAAGACCTGATAGAAACATATAAAATCTTAAATGGGCATTATAACTGCAACGATATAATAAATATCTTAACACGAAACTACAATATTCACTTAAGAGGACATAATTACAAATTAAAGAAGAAAAATTTATGGTTAGCTATAAGGCAGTACTTCTTCTCCAATCGGGTCGCGAATGGATGGAACAACCTTACTTCGCTCTTGACGGAATCAGCTAGCATAAACATATTCAAAAACCAGCTGGACATAGAATTACAACTGTAGAAAAAATAAGTGATAACTACAGAATCAGTTGGTGAGTGTAAGATGGACTGTCAAGTGAATTTAATATGGACTGATATGTGCAACTGGTGATATGACCCTAACATGGACTGGAACTTTTTATAAGTTTTATAATTCTGTTTAATTTTGTTTTAGAAAATACCTGTGTGGATTGATTTTATTTATTGTAAAATGAAGTATTATTTAAAATAATAATTGTAATGTGTCAACTTGTATATTCGGGAGTAATACCAGCTGTCAGCTGCCTCCTCCCTAAACTGTATTAATAATAATAATTAATAATAATACAACATATACGATAGACAAAGGCTGACGTCCCGTTGGCATAGAGATGATGTATAGCTTCGCTATTTACCCCCCCCCCCCTTTTTTTTTTGTTTTTTAGTACTTCACTTGATATTTAGAAGTGAAGACCTTTTTTTTAGGTCTTCACTTAAAATTTAGAAGTGAAGACCTTTTTTTTTAGATCTTCAATTGAAATTTAGAAGTGAGGGCTTTTTTTTTAGGTCTTCACTCCCTGTCTGGGGGCGCTCCATTAAATCTTGCATACAGGCGCCAAAGACCCTCGCTCCGGCCCTGTAAGTGTTTATTTATTAGTGTTAACTTATTAGTGTTAAAATGGAACAATATGTAGTGTTGCTACTTGCAAGTCTAACTCTATTAAAGCGAAAAAAAGTGGAGAACAAATATCTTTTTTCGCGTTTCCAAGGGATAGAAAAATTAGAAATGAATGGATACGAAGATGCCACAGAAAGAATCGTTTTGACCCAGAAAACAAAAGAATTTGTAGTAAACATTTTAAACATGATAAACAATTAAGATTTGTTTTCTTATAAACAGTTGTTATTGTATAGTTTTTTCTGTTAAGATAGTTCTGTTTATAAATGAAATATTTTAAGTTTTTTAGTACCAGTTTTAACCCAGAAACACCCCCTAAGAAAGAAAATTTTGAGATATCATGTCTATATTTGATCCTGGTTCTACTCTATTGTAACAAATTTCGTTAAAATACGTCCAGCCGTTTTTAAAAACTGATATTGAGAAGTGACATTACCGTTGGCGGCGCTGTACTCCAAGGCAATATGGCTGTCGTGTCTAGTATTCAGCTGTCAATATGCTAATAGCGAACAGGTTAATTTAAGCACAGTACATTTTTATTTTATGAAAATGCGAGTAATATATTTGCGAAATTTTTAATTTTTTACGCGCTACACATGTATTGAGGTGTATAAGAGAAGGTGGGCATCAAATTACAGTATTTAAAGTTTCATTTCAGTATATTTATTGAAGTGTAATTTGTAGTTAAGCAGGTGTTAAATGCCGGGCATTTCATTTTATGTGGTACATCTGAGTGTCGGTCATCTGAATTTACAATATATGGATTATGTTTGTAAACAAGTGTATTATGTTCATTGCCTCATGAAATAAAATTAGTTTGAGTTGGACAGAAGCAGCTAATATTATTAGCTATTATTATTAATATACCTATTAGTGCAGTTTACCCAGCAAACATTCAACTAACGGCCGAATGCCGGCAAACTGCTTTTACTGCTGGCACCAAAAGTAAGTGCAACGCCAGTATTAATAATGTACTTCACATTTGTATTTCGCATTCCGCCTATACGAAGTACTTTACCAGCATTTTATAAGCACTCCTTATTTGTATTAATAATCCAAGCAAACATTTTTATATGGGTTTTACACAGCTATCGTCCCTTCTTCACTCATACTTTTTACTTAAAACTAAACTTTTTTTGAATGTAATAATTTGAAAAGTCTGATTGTTTTTAGTCATAAAACGCCCTAACCGCGTGGCCTTGGAGGGCCAGTACAAGTTGATACGTGTTGGTGGACAGTTTGTTAAGATGTGTATTTAAATAGTTATTGTTTTGTGAACATTATACAGTTTTTTATTGTGATTTGTGTGTGTTTTGTTAGATTTAAGGACGTAGTTTACACAAACTGTTTCATGTTAAATTGTTTAATTTTTAGTTTAGTTCAATCATAGTTTTTTCATGTAATAAAATTTTCAATTATTAATAAATCTGTTACAAGATTATAAATATGTCATTTAAATAATATAATTTATCATATTTTATTTTGAATAGTGACATCTTAAATATTTTGTAAATATAATACTAACCTGAAATAATACAAACTTAATCCAAAACTGTAAAGCTTTTTTTACAATATAACCCAGTTCCTAAAAGTCAGTAATACATTATAAAAATCACCAAAATAACCAGATCTAGTTTGTTCTTACCAGTGATGGGCGTGTAAGTTACATGATGTAAGTTACATCATTGTTGACGCGTAAACAATTGCTGTAAAGTATACACAAAAACTCTTGTAAACAATGTAAACAATGGTTTATACATGCGCACTTGTTTTGAATTACAGAACCTCATTATCAATACATTTTTTATAAATAATAAAATATTAGTGAAACGATTTTAAATGAAAAAGTAAGTATCTAAAATTAGGACGAACCAATATACATATTAATAAAAATCGAATTTGCATCATTATACAGGTGTTACATACAAATTAGTAAATATGAAAAATAAAAAACTTTTTTTTTTTAAAAATTCAGTCTAATTTTTTTAATAACAAAATACATTTCACCTTTAAGAAAATCAGCCTATATTTTTTAACAACGAAAAGATTCATTGCAAATTTTGCATAACGCCCTATATTTTATTTCATTTTATTTAATTAAAACAAAACCTAGTTCTTCAGAACTATTCCTTCGGTTTCTTCCCACCATTTTTTTAATAAATTTATTGTTTTGAACTGAATATACTTGTTCATTAACTCTCTATTATTCGTATTAAATAACTAAAACTAACCTCATTATTTGACAGTTTACAAAGTTTATTTGTTTACATTGTTGACAAGTTAACCAATTGTTTACATAAGTTTACACGTAAACGTAAACAATTAAAGTTTACGTGTAAACGCCCATCACTGGTTCTTACAAAAGTGAACAGCTTATAGCATTAATGCTTATAAAATTTGATTATTGAATTTATTTTAACAAGTATGATTTCTTTAGGTTGGCACCTTTCAAGTCAGGGGGAAAAGATGTGGTAGATAATACAAGCCGAATATTGGCGAAAATTATTAGTCACCACTTATCTTTAGGATGCAATTTTTGGCAGAAATGGCAGAAAACCATTTTCTAAATTTTTAAAATTCTTCATTAAATTAATAAATTAAATAAACTAATTCCTGTTATTCCTGAAATTATATTTATTTAATATTTATAAATAAATCAATAAATTATAAGTGTTAATACAATTTTCAATCATCCAGTTTTACCATCGTTGAATAAATTTATTTATCAACTTAAGTTAACAATATCAAATCATTCTATTGACAGCAATGTTAATTTCTTCATTAATAGTTTAAAACCGATGCGATATTGTCAACTTTATTTGTTAAATAAATTTATTCAACGATGGTAAAAATGGCCAAATGAGTATTTATTTTGCACCTAACCATTAATTTATTTTAATACTGGGTAAGTACACATATGTTACATTTGAAACACTAGAGAGTGGGTATAATATATGCACTGGTCCGTCAGAAATAAATCTTGCAACTAATGCGATTATTTTGTACTTTACCGTTGTGGGCCAGCAACTGATACATCAATGGGCCAGCTAACGACCACGGGGACACCGGGGTACTGGCCCAGTGCAAAATGTCAGCACTGGTCCAGTGCGAAATGCCAGCACTAGCCCAGTGCGAAATGCCAGCGCTGGCCCAGTGCGAAATGCCAGCACTGGCCGATTACTTTCAATGCTGGGGAGTATGTGCTTTACCAGCACTGGCCCGTATAAAAATGTTTGCTGGGTAGTTTTTCTGCGACAAATGTAATGAACAAACTCGCATAGTATCAGTTACTTTTTAACTCAAAATATATTCCCATGCCTTCCTCCTGTTCATAACCAAATCTTTTCCAATCTGGACTTAATATTAACTTTCCCTCCATTTTTCTTAAGTAAAGAAAAAAAACTAAGATGCCTATCTTTGTCCTGTCTTGAATGACAGCCAGAAACACTACAATTTGTTCTACTGTTACAGTTTTTTACAACTTCTATCGACATTCGAACAAAAAATCAACACTAGAACATATGTAATAAGTTCAAACAGTACTACAGGCGCATAGCCAATTGGACAGGAACATAATTAACAATATTAAGACTTAAAAATTAAAAAATATTAAACATAAGAAATTATAATACGCAAAAATGAGTAATTATTAGAACAGTTCAATTATTGTATTCTGCTCATAATAGGGAAAATATTTTAAGATCGCAGCGCTGCTGCGGCATACTCGGAACTTTCAAAATAGACATTCATTATATCTATATATATAAAAGGCAGTGTCCTGACTGACTGACTGACTGACTGACTGACTCACTCATCACCGCCCAGCCCGAACCCCTGGGCCTAGAAACTTGAAATTCGGAGAGTATATTCCCTTCATGACGTAAGCACCCACTAAGAAGGGATTTTTCGAAATTCCACTCCTAAGGGATGAAAAGGGGTGAAATGTGATATCACGAATTCCTTAATATCTCTTAAGGCCGATGGGATATCGACTTGGTTTGTGCTTACAAGTATTACCCATACAAATGCCGAAAAACCGATTTCGGGATTTTGCCCTAATCAACCCCTAAATGGGTGAACCTACAATCGGGGTGGATTATACATCCCGTTGTATTTCCTGTGTTCGTTTAGTTGCAAGATTACTTTTTGGCACATAGGTGTCTTTTTAAAATATCTCGAAATAGTATTGACAGTTTTTTAAAATTCCACCCCTAAGGTTTGAAAAGGGGTGAATTGTGATTTTAAGGATTCTTTAATATCTCTTAGGACCAATAAGATATCGACTTGCTTTTTGCTTACAAAGATTACCCATGCAAATACCGAATCACCAACTTCAGGATTTTGTCCTAATCAACCCCTAAAGGGGTGGATCTACAATCGGGGTGAGTTATACATCCCGTCTAATTCCTGTGTTCGTTTAGTTGCAACATTACTTTTTGGCACATAGGTGTCTTTTTAAAATATCTCGAAATAGGTTTGACAATTTTTTAAAATTCCACCCCTAAGGGTTGAAAAGGGGTGAATTGTGATTTCAAGGATTCCTTAATATCTCTTAGGAGCAATAAGATATCGACTTACTATTTGCTTGCAAAGATTATCCATACAATTACCGAAAAACTTATTTCAGGAATTTGTCGTAATCAACCCCTAAAGGGGTGGATCTACAATCGGGGTGAGTTATATATTCCGTCGTATTTCCTGTGTTCGTTTAGTTGCAACATTACTTTTTAGCACATAGGAGTCTTTTTAAAATATCTCGAAAAGGTTTAAGTTGTTTTTTAAAATTTCACCCCTATAGGGTGAAAAGGGGTGAATTATGATTTCAAGTATTCCTTAATATCTCTTAGAACCAATAACATATCGACTTGCTTTTTGCTTAAAAAGATTACCCATACAAATACCGAAAAACACATTTCAGGTTTTTGTCCTAATCAACCCCTAAAGGGGTGGATCTACAATCGGGGTGAATTATACATCCCGTCGTATTTCCTGTGTTTGTTGAGTTATAAGGTTTCTTTTTGGCACATAGGCGTCTTTTTAAAATGTCTCGAAATGGGTTTGACAGTTTTTTAAAATTTCACCCCTAAGGGTTGAAAAAGGGTGAATTGTGATTTCAAGGATTCCTTAATATCTCTTAGGACCAATAAGATATGGACTTACTGTTTGCTTGCAAAGATTACCCATACAAATACCGAAAAACATATTTCAGGTTTTTGTCCTAATCAACCCCTAAAGGGGTGGATCTACAATCGGGGTGAGTTATACATTCCATCGTATTTCCTGTGTTCGTTTAGTTGCAACATTACTTTTTAGCACATAGGAGTCTTTTTAAAATATCTCGAAAAGGTTTTGGTAGTTTTTTAAAATTTTACCCCTATAGGGTGAAAAGGGGTGAATTATGATTTCAAGTATTCCTTAATATCTCTTAGAACCAATAACATATCGACTTGCTTTTTGCTTACAAAGATTACCCATACAAATACCGAAAAACATATTTCAGGTTTTTGTCCTAATCAACCCCTAAAGGGGTGGATCTACAATCGGGGTGAATTATACATCCCGTCTTATTTCCTGTGTTTGTTGAGTTATAAGGTTTCTTTTTGGCACATAGGCGTCTTTTTAAAATGTCTCGAAAATGTTTTGCTACTTTTTTAAAATTTCACCCCTAAAGGGTGAAAAGGGGTGAATTGTGATTTCAAGGATTCCTTAAATCTGTTAGGGCCAATAAGATATTGACTTGCTTTTTGCTTACAAAGATTACCCTTACAAATACCGAAAAATATATTTCAGGATTTTGTCCTAATCAACCCCTAAAGGATGGATCTACAATCGGGGTGAATTATACATTCCATCGTATTTCCTGTGTTCGTTTAGTTGCAACATTACTTTTTAGCACATAGGAGTCTTTTTAAAATATCTCGAAAAGGTTTTGGTAGTTTTTTAAAATTTCACCCCTATAGGGTGAAAAGGGGTGAATTATGATTTCTAGTATTCCTTAATATCTCTTAGAACCAATAACATATCGACTTGCTTTTTGCTTACAAAGATTACCCATACAAATACCGAAAAACATATTTCAGGTTTTTGTCCTAATCAACCCCTAAAGGGGTGGATCTACAATCGGGGTGAATTATACATCCCGTCTTATTTCCTGTGTTTGTTGAGTTATAAGGTTTCTTTTTGGCACATAGGCGTCTTTTTAAAATGTCTCGAAAATGTTTTGCTACTTTTTTAAAATTTCACCCCTAAAGGGTGAAAAGGGGTGAATTGTGATTTCAAGGATTCCTTAAATCTGTTAGGGCCAATAAGATATTGACTTGCTTTTTGCTTACAAAGATTACCCTTACAAATACCGAAAAATATATTTCAGGATTTTGTCCTAATCAACCCCTAAAGGATGGATCTACAATCGGGGTGAATTATACATCCCGTCGTATTCCTTGTGTTTATTGAGATATAAGGTTTCTTTTTGGCACATAGGCGTCTTTTTAAAATATCTCGAAACGGTTTTGGCAACTTTTTTAAATTAAACCCCTAAAGGGTGAAAAGGGGTGAAATGTGATTTCAAGGATTGTGTAATATTTTTTAACACCAATAAGATATCGACTTGGTTTTTGCTTACAAAAACTACCCTTGCAAATGCCGGAAAACCAATTTTTTGATTTTGTCCTAATCAACCCCTTAAGGGGTGGATCTACAATTGGGGTGAATTATACATCCCGCCGTATTTCCTGTGTTCGTTTAGTTGCAACATTACTTTTTGGAACATAGGTATCTTTTTAAAATAACTCGAAATAGATTTGACATTTTTTTAAAATTACCCACTAAAGAGTGAAAAGGGTTGAATTGTGATTTCAAGGATTCCTTAATATCTCTTAGAACCAATCAGATATCGACTTGCTTTTTGCTTACGAAGATTACCCATATAAATACCGAAAAATTTATTTCAGGATTTTGTCCTAATCAACCCCTAAAGGGGTGAACCTACAATCGGGGTGGATTATACATCCTGTTGTATTTCCTGTGTTCGTTTAGTTGCAACATTAATTTTTGGCACATAGGTGTCTTTTTAAAATATCTCGAAATGGTATTGACAGTTTTTTTAAATTTTACCCCTAAAGGGTGAAAAGGGGTGAATTGTGATTTCAAGGATTCCTTAATATCTCTTAGGACCAATAAGATATCGACTTGCTTTTTGCTTACAAAGATTACCCATACAAATACGGAAAAATATATTTCAGGATTTTGTCCTAATCAACCCCTAAACGGTGGATCTACAATTGGGGTGAATTATACATCCCGTCGTATTCCCTGTGTTTGTTGAGTTATTAGATTTCTTTTTGGCACATAGGTGTTTTTTTTTAATATCTCGAAATGATTTTGACATTTTTTTTTAAATGTCACCCCTTAAGGGTGAAAAGGGGTGAAATGTGATTTCAGTAATTCCTTAATTCTTTTAGGACCAATAAGATATCGACTTGGTGTTTGCTTACAAAAATTATCCATACAAATGCCGAAAAACTTATTTCAGGATTTCGTCCTAATCAACCCCTAAAGGGGTGATTCTACAAACGGGGTAGATTATACACCGCATTTCAGGATTTTATTTTAATTCACCCCAATCATTCGGGGTGAATTATAGAACCCTTTGTATTTCCAGCGGTTGTTGAGTTATAACATTCCATTTTGGCATATATGTGTTTTAACAGTTTTGTTTCACTCCTAAAGGGTAAATTAGTATTTTTTTGCTAGAAATAAAAAATTCGGAGAGTACATTTTTCAGTATGACGTAAGAACCCACTAAGAAAGGATTTTATCAAGTTCGACCCCTATCTGGTGAAAAGGAGTAAAATGTTTTTTCACGGATTCCTCAATATCTCTTAGGACAGATGAGATATCGATTAGATTTTTTGTTACAAAGGTTACCCATACACAAGTTTAAAAACAAACTGCGGATTTTATGCCAATGAGACCATCAATATACCGTAGCGAAGCACGGGTTTTCAGCTAGTATAATCATATGGGCCAGGGATGGATAACGTAACATAACGATACCCGATAACGTTATAATAACGATTCAACTACAATTTTTAATACAATAACGTAACGATATAATAATAACGTTATATAACGTTATAATAACGATTCATAAAAAGTTATTTTATAACGTTATTTATTAACGTTATGGTAAGATTAAATAAATCTTTTTAACTATGTGTATGATAATCTATAAATCCTTATAATTTTGTGTTTGTTAACCTATAAATCTTTCTGATTTGTTGTAACATAAATCTTACTAATTTCGTGTTCGTTAACCTTAAAGACTTTAGGTTTATTTCTATATGATCGTAATTTTAGTCATTGTTAATTCGACTGATTAGTGTAAGTTTGACAGTGCCGCATTAAGCCTTCGCCGGGCCCAAGACATTTTTGATTTACGGGCCCTCAACCTAGAGGCATTCAAAGGGGAAGGGGTAGGGTTCGTTGGGCCCTTGAAAATTACGGGCCCAAGACAATTGTCTTTTTTGTCTTTGCGAAAGTCCGCCACTGAAGTTTGACTGTATTTTTATTATTTATAACTTGTTGATTATTTATAAATTTATATTTTATGTGATATAAGTTTTTTTTGGGAATTTAAAATTTAATATGTTGTTTGTATTTCATATATGAAAATAAAATTAGAATATCTAAAACGTAATTTGATATTATTATTTTAAATTTACACTGTACAGATCCCATATACAGTAATACCTCACACATTACGGTAAATCGGTTCCGCTAATATACAGTGCTTTTTATACTAATCGAGGCATGGAAACAAACAGTTTTGTCAAACAATAAATTAATATATTTTTTTTATCCGTACTATAGAAGCCGCTCTGTGCGATGTATTACAGTATAGGTAATTTCAGTTACAATGAATATATATATATATATATATATAACGTTATATAACATAACAATTATTTTTTTTAGCGTTATTTATAACGTTATGTAACGAAAACAAAAAATAAATACCGTTATACAATAACGTAACGATTTGAAACGTTATCCCATCCCTCATATGGGCAATAACGTAAATTTTAGTGTTTACTGATGGTTTATGTAATTTTGCTACAATATTAATACGTGTTTTTATGCAAGGTAATCAGTGAAATATTATAACATCAAATTATAATAAATAAGAATAATTTTAGGCATGTTTTTATTAATTATTTAGGTTGAAATTGACCTTTTAGGTTATTTAGGCACTATTCTACAACTGCAAACCCATATATATATATATATATAAATAAATATATGGCGCATGAACGCTGGCTAGTCGTTCCAGAGCCGCAGTAAGGAAAACTTGCGCTAGGGGCAGAGCCGTGTTTTGGCACCCTTGGTAAATAAAAACAAAGTACTTACCTCTCAAAATGTAAGTGATGAGCAAAAAAAATGGTCCTCACCTCCCAAAATCCAAGTGACGAGCAAAAAAAAAGGGTCCTCATCTTCGCAATGGCACCCCTTAGCAAGCCCGTCAACGCCCTTTTGCTTAGTGCGCTAGGGGCCATCGCGACCTCCACCCCCACCCTTATTGCGGCTCTGAGTCGTTCCATGATAGGAGGATGGAGCTATATATTACCGTCTCCTCTTAAGCCCGGTGAATTTTTTGCGCATGTCTAAATTACGACTTTGCTATTGGTCGAAAAAATTAGTTACGTGGCGGGAGTTAAGAGAAGGGGATACTGTACTCTGTGGGGCTAGGCATGTGGACATGTGGCGTCATTCTTTCTGTTCCAAATATTATTACGTTGTGTCTGTATTAAATTGTGAAAAGAGTTCGTATTTATAACGAAAATGACAGCAAATTGTTTATTATGTTGTTGCTACTAATACCCACGCGTATTATTATTTTTCAAATTAGATTACTTTATTTATATATATATGTATATGCCAATATTATGCATTTTTTTTTTTTTTTTTGCTAAACCTATTAATCTAGTCCAATCTAACCAATTTATACCTGAAAAAATTAAGAAATTGGAATATTTGGGCAAGTTAAATTACTAAAAAATTGCGTTACATTCAGTATTGTAGGACCCTAAACTGCACGTGTATCTAAATATTTATAATTATGATATCAACTACCTACATAACCTCTTCCATTATCAGGTTCCCAAGAAATGCTGAGCCATGTCAGAAGTGGAAAATGATTTGTGACTTACGTGAAGAAGATGATGTGTAGAATCTACCTCCACAAGCTAATACTTATGGTGGATGTTTGTATCTAAAACCTAATGCATTTCCTACATTGCGTGTGCCATTTCCAATTTTACAAGAGATTAAAGGTAAGCTTTTATTTAACACCATATTACTAATCTTTAGCTCTCTAGCAAATTATAGTGTTGTTTCGGATACATTTAGGGATGATGTGAGCAACATGACAAAAAGATAACCTCTATCAATAACAAACTTGACTTTTAAAACCGAAATGGGCTAAACACAGAACACATTAACAGAAGTGCCATCTCTGTGTCAAAATTTTGTTCAGCGTAACTAACGCCAACTAGAGATCCACCACGTACTAAATTGAATGAAATCGCGAAATTTGAATGTACTCATATTTATTATTCCAAAAAAAATACAATTGATAAAACATGAATACATTTTCGTTTTACATAAAATTTTAATACAATTCGAAATTGTAATAAAATTTTATATAAAACGAAAATGTATCCATGTTTAATATTAAAAAAAGGTTATAGAGAAACACATAATATAAAATTGAGCTTTTTATTGTCACTCGTACATATATAATAATAATAATAATCTAACATACATAATCATATAATAGGTACATAAATAGCATAGTTCAGATGTCGGCAACCTTTATAAAGAAAAAAAGTATTTGCCAATATTTGCAATAAATCGAACATTTCAAATATCGAACATAACAAAAAAAGTAAAATTTACGAAACATATAAGTTTGATTTCAGCTGATGGGCCAATATTTCCTAATTAATATATTATTGATATTGAACATTTGAAATATCGAATATCAAATATCAAACATAACAAAAAAAGTTAAATATACGATACATATAAGTTTGATTTCAGCTGATGGGCCAATATTTCCTAATTAAAATATTATTGATATTGAACATTTGAAATATCGAATATCAAATATCAAACATAACAAAAAAAGTTAAATATACGATACAGATAAGTTTGATTTCAGCTGATGGGCCAATATTTCCTAATTAAAATATTATTGATATCGAACATTTCAAACATTGAATATCAAATATCGAACATAACAAAAAAAGTTAAATATACGATACATATAAGCTTGATTTCAGCTGATGGGCCAATATTTCCTAATTAAAATATTATTGATATCGAACATTTGAAATATCGAATATCAAATATAAAACATAACAAAAAAAGTTAAATATACGATACATATAAGTTTGATTTCAGCTGATGGGCCAATATTTCCTAAATAAAATATTATTGATATTGAACATTTCAAATATTGAATATCAAATATCGAACATAACAAAAAAAATTAAATATACGATACATATAAGTTTGATTTCAGCTGATGGGCCAATATTTCCTAATTAATATATTATTGATATTGAACATTTCAAATATTGAATATCATATATCGAACATAACAAAAAAAGTTAAATATACGATACATATAAGTTTGATTTCAGCTGATGGGCCAATATTTCCTAATTAAAATATTATTGATATTGAACATTTGAAATATCGAATATCAAATATCAAACATAACAAAAAAAGTTAAATATACGATACATATAAGCTTGATTTCAGCTGATGGGCCAATATTTCCTAATTAAAATATTATTGATATCGAACATTTCAAATATTGAATATCAAATATCAAACATAACAAAAAAAGTTAAATATACGATACATATAAGCTTGATTTCAGCTGATGGGCCAATATTTCCTAATTAAAATATTATTGATATTGAACATTTCAAATATTGAATATCAAATATCGAACATAACAACTCCGTAAAAAATCAAACAAGAGACCTCGTCGTGATGCTCAGTCATCCGACGAGGGATGTGTTAGGCCAGCTGCCAAGAAGGTAGAAGGTAAAAGAGATGTTGAGTTTTGTGCGCCAGTACCACGATTTCTCGTCGTAAAGGTTCAAGAAGAGGGTAAGTCTTTCAAAGAGATGTCCCCCTTCTTTGTTGCCCGAACATTGAGAAATACGTGCTCTACTGGAATAAAATCGGTGCGAAAGTTGTCGGACGGTACACTGCTTGTCGAAGCAGAGACTGAGGCGTCGTCAACATTACAGAAATGTATCAAGTTTGGTGAGTTTGGAATTTCAGTTCAGCCGCATAAGGCCCTGAATACCTCGAAAGGCGTCGTAACGGATCGCGACCTTGCTTATGTTACGGAGGAAGAGTTTGTGCAGGAAATGACATCGCAAGGTGTCGTCGAATGCAGGAAGCTCAACCCCCGGAACGGCAAGCCTTCGATCTCTATGGTGGTGTCCTTCGCTGGCACAAGGTGTCCAACATCGGTAAGGGTGGGGTACAGCGTTTGTAACGTTCGCCCCTACTTCCCCAATCCGATGCGATGCTACAAGTGCCAGCGTTACGGTCACACCTCAGTTCGTTGTGGCAAACAGTCCATCTGTGCCAACTGCGGACAGGACCAACATGATGTTGATACCTGTCCAAACGCGGCACACTGCGTGAATTGTAAAGGTGCTCATGCATCTACTTCACGCCATTGCCCAACGTACTTAGAGGAGAAGGCAATACAGGTAATAAAAACGCAGGACAAGATACCGTATTTCGACGCCAAAAGGAAATACAAAGAGAGTGCGCCGGTTACTTTTGCGAAATCTTTCGCACAAGTGGCCGCAAAGCGAACTGTAAATGTCCAAACTCAGACAGAGTTAGTGCCTCGCCCGACAACTGCAGCAGCAGTGACAGTTAGTACAAATACTGCTAGAGAAACGGTGGTATTGGTCCCAGAGACCAAAATTCAGACCCCACAACCTGGGGGATCGGGTCTGAATAAATCCCCCTCCCCTAAAGGAGAACGCACTCAACCTCAGTTCTCCCAACCACCTAAGGAGAAGACCCCACAGTCTTCTCCACAAATTAGAAGCGATCAGACAATGGTCGCTTCTACAAAGCCCTCATCAGTCACTCCTGAAAAGGAGACTGATAGGGGACCCGTAGGTTCTCACTGGATACCAGTGAGAACAAAGCAATCAAAAAAGGAGTCCAGTGTGTCCATCAAAACACCTGGACTACCAAATGAAAGTGTAGCCGAGAAAATGGCTGTGGACCCGCAACCTAAGGGTAAACCAAAAATCATTAGGTTGCGGGGTAACTCCCCTAAACAGAAATGACCGGCCCACTACTACAGTGGAACTGTAACGGAGTATATCAGCGCTACGAAGAACTGCGACTTTTATTGTCGGATTTTGCGCCTTCGTGTGTTTGTCTACAGGAAACAAATTTCAAGGAAACCGACACATTCTCTCCCCGGGGATACTCCGTGTTTCGCACGGATTTCCTCACTGGGTTAAGAGCATGTGACGGCGTGGCAATTCTCGTTAGAGACACATTGTACCACGATCCTGTAGACATTGACACTGAGTTGCAGGTCGTAGCAGTTCGTGTTGCACTTCCCCTCCAGGTGACGATTTGTTCTATCTACCTTCCCCCTGGTGTTCGAACTGACATCCGAGATGTCGTGAACATCATCGATCAACTCCCACCACCCTTCATACTACTAGGCGATTTTAACGCCTATAATGTATGTTGGGGATCGGTGCGGAACGATCGACGGGGACGTCACCTGGAGAATATGTTGAACGATTTGAGTTTGAGCTTTTTGAACGACGGCAGACCCACGCACTTCTGTGCAGCAACGGGTACATTCAGTGCCATAGATCTTAGCGTCGTTTCAGGAGCCATCGCTCCGTTGTTCAAATGGGACGTGCATCACGACCTGTGCGGTAGTGATCACTTTCCAATCCTCTTAAGGCCTCTGTTCAATACTGTTACCGAATCCCGCTGGCCACAGTGGGTTCTTCGGAAAGCAGATTGGACCAAGTTCGCAGAATCATTCTCTCACGAGGATATTCCGAACTTGAGCGTAGACGAAGAGGTGAATCATTTCACGGATTCCATCACGAGCGCGGCTGAAAGCAGCATACCGCTGTCATCCACTCAGCCCCGTCGAGTTCCCGTTCCCTGGTGGAACGAGGAATGCGACATGGCGCTACGTGAAAGGAGACACCTCTTCAATACATTCCGTCGTTGTCCAACAGAGGCAAACATGATAGCCTTCCAACGAGCGAAAGCTCGTGCTAAGAGGATTGTGAAAGAAAGCAAGCGCGAATCATGGCGCAAATACGTATGCACCGTTACAGTTGCCACTCCAGTGGCCAAAGTTTGGGAGAAGGTCCGGAAAATCTCCGGTCTAAATACAGCTACAGCCATTGCTGGTCTATCGGTAAATGGTAACGTAGTTACCTCAGCGGTCGAAATTGCTAACACTTTGGCATCTAATTTTGCGTTCAATTCTAGCTCTGAACATTATCCACCCGAGTTTCTAACTCGTAAAGCAGGCCTCGAATCTATACCTCTAAATTTCTTTTCTAGGAATGACGAGGTATACAACCTGCTTTTCTCTCGTGAAGAGCTAGATAGCGCGATGTCAAAGTGTAAGGATAGCTCTCCTGGTCCAGATGCGATACATTATCGTATGATCCGGAATCTTCCGGAATCATCTAAGTCTAGGCTTTTGAATGTCTATAATAGGATATGGACTGAGGGCAAGTGCCCGACCAAGTGGAAGGAATCTCATATAATTCCTATCCCCAAAGTCGGGAAAGATAAACACTTGCCCTCTAGCTATAGACCAATATCACTGACCAGTTGTCTCTGCAAGCTCATGGAGCGAATGATCAGCAAGCGTCTGATTTGGTTTTTAGAATCAAACGACTTGCTGGCCAACACACAGTGCGGCTTTCGCCGTCACCGCTCAACAGCAGATCATCTGGTCAGACTAGAGACAGCTATCAGGAATGCTTTCGTTGAAAACAAACACCTGGTAGCTGTGTTTTTCGATATTGAGAAAGCCTATGACACTGCATGGATTTTTGGGATTCTCCGTACTCTGCATTCCTGGGGTCTCCGGGGACGCTTGATGTTCTTTATAAAAGACTTCATGTCGAACCGGCGCTTCAGGGTGCGGATCGGAAATAACTTATCACAAATGTTCGCACTGGACAATGGGGTCCCACAGGGCTCCATACTGAGCGTTACGCTATTTTTGATTGCCATTAACGGTGCAGCTTCATGTATTCGATTACCTGTACAGAGTTCGATATTTGTCGACGACATTGGTATCTTTGTCGCCGGACAAAAGACTAGTACAATCGAACGTCAGCTCCAGCTGACCATCAATCGTCTCGATACATGGGCAACCGAAAATGGCTTCAAATTCTCGACCAGCAAAACTGTGTGTGTCCATTTTTGTAGGAAACGGGGTGTCCATCCCAATCCTACACTCACGCTAAATGGAGCACAGTTACCATTTACCGATACTGCCAGATTTCTGGGTGTCGTTTTTGACAGTCGTCTAACTTGGCGGGCACATTTTTTGTCCGTCAAGAAAAAATGTCAAAAGTCGCTCAATTTGTTGCGGGTCCTCAGTCATAAGACATGGGGTGCAGACCGCACTGTCATGTTACGTTTATATCGTTCTCTAGTGCGCTCTAAGCTGGACTATGGATGTCTAGCTTATGGGTCAGCTAAACACCAAGAGATACGAATTCTTGACACTGTACATCACACTGGGGTTAGATTGGCCACAGGTGCATTTCGCACCAGCCCAATACTAAGCCTGCTGTGTGAAGCAGGCGAACCGTCACTGTACAATCGTCGTAAAATTCTATCTCTGCGATATATGGCTGCACTTAGTGCCAAGCCATATCATCCCGCGTATGACCCTATTCTACAAAATAGGCATACAGAGACTTATGACAGAAAACCAAGAGTCAATAGGCCTTTTGGTCTGAGGACTTTCGACATTTTGGGCGATATTGATTTTAATATGCCTGAAATGGCAAGTTTCGTTTTGTGTGCTGTTCCACCATGGACGCTACCGCGTCCACTTGTGAACCTCACATTAACTAGGTTTGATAAAGATACTACGTTGCCTATCGAATACCAACATGAGTTACAAAGAACACTGGTCCCTAGGTTCGAGGATACTGTCATTTTTACTGACGGATCAAAATCCGGAACCAGGGTTGGGTGTGCGTTCGTTGTTTTGAATCCACGCCAACAGTTTCAGTACCGTCTGCACTCCATAACGAGTGTGTACTGTGCTGAGCTGTACGCTATTTTCAAGGCCCTGTGTTTTGTTTCGTCAGAGCAAAGTCGGTCAAGTGTTATCTTGACGGACTCGCTGAGCGCTCTGAACAGTATCCAAGATCCAGATCCAGTGCATCCTCTTGTACTAAAGATCCGGTTGCTACTCTACAATCTGAATGCTCAGAATGTGAGGGTAGAGCTGTTTTGGATACCGGGACATGTTGGTATTAAAGGCAACGAAGCGGCAGATGCAGCTGCAAAAGCCGCCTCCCACAGACCTATGATTGATGTGAGTTTCGTTTTTCCAGATGACGCAAAGAGTCATCTGAAACATCTGGTTTTAGACATGTGGCAACATGAGTGGAGCCGCACACAGAACGTTAAGTTACGACAGATTAAGGGAGACGTTAAACCATGGGGTTCTTCCTGCAGGATTAACCGCAGGGAGGAAACCGCCATCACACGCCTTCGTATAGGTCACTGTTGGTGGACCCATGGACACCTCCTTCGAGGTGAAGAGTCCCCTATCTGTGAGACGTGTAACACAAATTTGTCTGTGTTACACATTTTAACTGAATGTGTACAGTTCGAGGATGTCAGGGAGAGGTTAGGCCTGTGCTATGACCTGTCAGTTGCTTTAGGTGACGACAGGGTACTCATGGACAGGCTGATACTCTTCCTGAGAGAATCGAACTTATTGTTTTATGTGTGAAGTCTTGCACCTTATTTTAATGTGTTTCTAGTTATTGACTGTGATATTCGATGGTAATTGGCCCCTTTACAGCCTCTTACCATCACCCTGAGTCTGTTCAAATTTTCGAACAGACTTTTTTATATTATTTATTTGTGTTTGTCAGTGCAAGATTTCTTTTATTGAGTATTTTTTGCGTATTTTTAATGATTTTATTTATTTATTTATTGTCTAAGATATTGTTTTTAATATATAGTCTAGTCATTTAAATGGGCTGCGTTAGGCGCAAATAGCCTTTGTTGCTGTGCGCCAAAAATTTTAACTAACTAACTAACTAACTAACTCGAACATAACAAAAAAAGTTAAATATACGATACATATAAGCTTGATTTCAGCTGATGGGCCAATATTTCCTAATTAAAATATTATTGATATTGAACATTTCAAATATGGAATATCAAATATCGAACATAACAAAAAAAGTTAAATATACGATACATATAAGCTTGATTTCAGCTGATGGGCCAATATTTCCTAATTAAAATATTATTGATATCGAACATTTCAAATATTGAATATCAAATATCGAACATAACAAAAAAAGTTAAATATACGATACATATAAGCTTGATTTCAGCTGATGGGCCAATATTTCCTAATTAAAATATTATTGATATTGAACATTTCAAATATGGAATATCAAATATCGAACATAACAAAAAAAGTTAAATATACGAAACATATAAGCTTGATTTCAGCTGATGGGCCAATATTTCCTAATTAAAATATTATTGATATCGAACATTTCAAATATTGAATATCAAATATCGAACATAACAAAAAAAGTTAAATATACGATACATATAAGTTTGTTTTCAGCTGATGGGCCAATATTTCCTAATTAAAATATTATTGATATTGAACATTTGAAATATCGAATATCAAATATCAAACATAACAAAAAAAGTTAAATATACGATACATATAAGTTTGATTTCAGCTGATGGGCCAATATTTCCTAATTAAAATATTATTGATATCGAACATTTCAAATATTGAATATCAAATATCGAACATAACAAAAAAAGTTAAATATACGATACATATAAGCTTGATTTCAGCTGATAAGCCAATATTTCCTAATTAAAATATTATTGATATCGAACATTTGAAATATCGAATATCAAATATCAAACATAAAAAAAAAAGTAAAATATACGATACATATAAGTTTGATTTCAGCTGATGGGCCAATATTTCCTAATTAAAATGTTATTGATATTGAACATTTCAAATATTGAATATCAAATATCGAACATAACAAAAAAAAGTTAAATATACGATACATATAAGCTTGATTTCAGCTGATGGGCCAATATTTCCTAATTAATGTATTATTGATATTGAACATTTGAAATATCGAATATCAAATATCGAACATAACAAAAAAAGTAAAATATACGATACATAAAAGTTTGATTTCAGCTGATGGGCCAATATTTCCTAATTAAAATATTATTGATATTAAACATTTCAAATATTGAATATCAAATATCGAACATAACAAAAAAAGTTAAATATACGATACATATAAGTTTGATTTCAGCTGATGGGCCAATATTTCCTAATTAATATATTATTGATATTGAACATTTGAAATATCGAATATCAAATATCAAACATAACAAAAAAAGTTAAATATACGATACATATAAGTTTGATTTCAGCTGATGGGCCAATATTTCCTAATTAAAATATTATTGATATCGAACATTTCAAATATGGAATATCAAATATCGAACATAACAAAAAAAGTTAAATATACGATACATATAAGTTTGATTTCAGCTGATGGGCCAATATTTCCTAATTAAAATATTATTGATATCGAACATTTCAAATATTGAATATCAAATATCGAACATAACAAAAAAAGTTAAATAAACGATACATATAAGCTTGATTTCAGCTGATGGGCCAATATTTCCTAATTAATATATTATTGATATTGAACATTTGAAATATCGAATATCAAATATCAAACATAACAAAAAAAGTTAAATATACGATACATATAAGTTTGATTTCAGCTGATGGGCCAATATTTCCTAATTAAAATATTATTGATATCGAACATTTCAAATATTGAATATCAAATATCGAACATAACAAAAAAAGTTAAATATACGATACATATACGTTTGTTTTCAGCTGATGGGCCAATATTTCCTAATTAAAATATTATTGATATTGAACATTTGAAATATCGAATATCAAATATCAAACATAACAAAAAAAGTTCAATATACGATACAGATAAGTTTGATTTCAGCTGATGGGCCAATATTTCCTAATTAAAATATTATTGATATCGAACATTTCAAATATGGAATATCAAATATCGAACATAACAAAAAAAGTTAAATAAACGATACATATAAGCTTGATTTCAGCTGATGGGCCAATATTTCCTAATTAATATATTATTGATATTGAACATTTGAAATATCGAATATCAAATATCAAACATAACAAAAAAAGTTAAATATACGATACATATAAGTTTGATTTCAGCTGATGGGCCAATATTTCCTAATTAAAATATTATTGATATCGAACATTTCCAATATTGAATATCAAATATCGAACATAACAAAAAAAGTTAAATAAACGATACATATAAGCTTGATTTCAGCTGATGGGCCAATATTTCCTAATTAATATATTATTGATATTGAACATTTGAAATATCGAATATCAAATATCAAACATAACAAAAAAAGTTAAATATACGATACATATAAGTTTGATTTCAGCTGATGGGCCAATATTTCCTAATTAAAATATTATTGATATCGAACATTTCAAATATTGAATATCAAATATCGAACATAAGAAAAAAATTAAATATACGATACATATAAGTTTGTTTTCAGCTGATGGGCCAATATTTCCTAATTAAAATATTATTGATATTGAACATTTCAAATATTGAATATCATATATCGAACATAACAAAAAAAGTTAAATATACGATACATATAAGTTTGATTTCAGCTGATGGGCCAATATTTCCTAATTAAAATATTATTGATAATGAACATTTGAAATATCGAATATCAAATATCAAACATAACAAAAAAAGTTAAATATACGATACATATAAGTTTGATTTCAGCTGATGGGCCAATATTTCCTAATTAAAATATTATTGATATCGAACATTTCAAATATGGAATATCAAATATCGAACATAACAAAAAAAGTTAAATATACGATACATATAAGTTTGATTTCAGCTGATGGGCCAATATTTCCTAATTAAAATATTATTGATATCGAACATTTCAAATATTGAATATCAAAAATCGAACATAACAAAAAAAGTTAAATATACGATACATATAAGTTTGATTTCAGCTGATGGGCCAATATTTCCTAATTAAAATATTATTGATATCGAACATTTCAAATATTGAATATCAAAAATCGAACATAACAAAAAAAGTTAAATATACGATACATATAAGCTTGATTTCAGCTGATGGGCCAATATTTCCTAATTAAAATATTATTGATATCGAACATTTCAAATATTGAATATCAAAAATCGAACATAACAAAAAAAGTTAAATAAACGATACATATAAGCTTGATTTCAGCTGATGGGCCAATATTTCCTAATTAATATATTATTGATATTGAACATTTGAAATATCGAATATCAAATATCAAACATAACAAAAAAAGTTAAATATACGATACATATAAGTTTGATTTCAGCTGATGGGCCAATATTTCCTAATTAAAATATTATTGATATCGAACATTTCAAATATTGAATATCAAATATCGAACATAACAAAAAAAGTTAAATATACGATACATATAAGTTTGTTTTCAGCTGATGGGCCAATATTTCCTAATTAAAATATTATTGATATTGAACATTTGAAATATCGAATATCAAATATCAAACATAACAAAAAAAGTTCAATATACGATACAGATAAGTTTGATTTCAGCTGATGGGCCAATATTTCCTAATTAAAATATTATTGATATCGAACATTTCAAATATGGAATATCAAATATCGAACATAACAAAAAAAGTTAAATATACGATACATATAAGTTTGATTTCAGCTGATGGGCCAATATTTCCTAATTAAAATATTATTGATATCGAACATTTCAAATATTGAATATCAAATATCGAACATAACAAAAAAAGTTAAATATACGATACATATAAGCTTGATTTCAGCTGATGGGCCAATATTTCCTAATTAATATATTATTGTTATTGAACATTTGAAATATCGAATATCAAATATCAAACATAACAAAAAAAGTAAAATATACGATACATATAAGTTTGATTTCAACTGATGGGCCAATATTTCATAATTAAAATATTATTGATATTGAACATTTCAAATATTGAATAGCATATATCGAACATAACAAAAAAAGTAAAATATACGATACATATAAGTTTGATTTCAGCTGATGGGCCAATATTTCCTAATTAATATATTATTGATATTGAACATTTGAAATATCGAATATTAAATATCGAACATAACAAAAAAAGTAAAATATACGATACATATAAGTTTGATTTCAGCTGATGGGCCAATATTTCCTAATTAATATATTATTGATATTGAACATTTGAAATATCGAATATCAAATATCGAACATAACAAAAAAAGTAAAATATACGATACATATAAGTTTGATTTCAGCTGATGGGCCAATATTTCCTAATTAAAATATTATTGATATCGAACATTTCAAATATTGAATATCAAATATCGAACATAACAAAAAAAGTTAAATAAACGATACATATAAGCTTGATTTCAGCTGATGGGCCAATATTTCTTAATTAAAATATTATTGATATCGAACATTTCAAATATTGAATATCAAATATCGAACATAACAAAAAAAGTTAAATATACGATACATATAAGTTTGTTTTCAGCTGATGGGCCAATATTTCCTAATTAAAATATTATTGATATTGAACATTTGAAATATCGAATATCAAATATCAAACATAACAAAAAAAGTTAAATATACGATACATATAAGTTTGATTTCAGCTGATGGGCCAATATTTCCTAATTAAAATATTATTGATATCGAACATTTCAAATATTGAATATCAAATATCGAACATAACAAAAAAAGTTAAATATACGATACATATAAGCTTGATTTCAGCTGATAAGCCAATATTTCCTAATTAAAATATTATTGATATCGAACATTTGAAATATCGAATATCAAATATCAAACATAACAAAAAAAGTAAAATATACGATACATATAAGTTTGATTTCAGCTGATGGGCCAATATTTCCTAATTAAAATGTTATTGATATTGAACATTTCAAATATTGAATATCAAATATCGAACATAACAAAAAAAAGTTAAATATACGCTACATATAAGCTTGATTTCAGCTGATGGGCCAATATTTCCTAATTAATATATTATTGATATTGAACATTTGAAATATCGAATATCAAATATCGAACATAACAAAAAAAGTAAAATATACGATACATATAAGTTTGATTTCAGCTGATGGGCCAATATTTCCTAATTAAAATATTATTGATATTAAACATTTCAAATATTGAATATCAAATATCGAACATAACAAAAAAAGTTAAATATACGATACATATAAGTTTGATTTCAGCTGATGGGCCAATATTTCCTAATTAATATATTATTGATATTGAACATTTCAAATATTGAATATCATATATCGAACATAACAAAAAAAGTTAAATATACGATACATATAAGTTTGATTTCAGCTGATGGGCCAATATTTCCTAATTAAAATATTATTGATAATGAACATTTGAAATATCGAATATCAAATATCAAACATAACAAAAAAAGTTAAATATACGATACATATAAGTTTGATTTCAGCTGATGGGCCAATATTTCCTAATTAAAATATTATTGATATCGAACATTTCAAATATGGAATATCAAATATCGAACATAACAAAAAAAGTTAAATATACGATACATATAAGTTTGATTTCAGCTGATGGGCCAATATTTCCTAATTAAAATATTATTGATATCGAACATTTCAAATATTGAATATCAAAAATCGAACATAACAAAAAAAGTTAAATATACGATACATATAAGCTTGATTTCAGCTGATGGGCCAATATTTCCTAATTAAAATATTATTGATATCGAACATTTCAAATATTGAATATCAAAAATCGAACATAACAAAAAAAGTTAAATATACGATACATATAAGTTTGATTTCAGCTGATGAGCCAATATTTCCTAATTAAAATATTATTGATATCGAACATTTCAAATATTGAATATCAAAAATCGAACATAACAAAAAAAGTTAAATATACGATACATATAAGCTTGATTTCAGCTGATGGGCCAATATTTCCTAATTAAAATATTATTGATATCGAACATGTGAAATATCGAATATCAAATATCAAACATAACAAAAAAAGTAAAATATACGATACATATAAGTTTGATTTCAGCTGATGGGCCAATATTTCCTAGTTAAAATATTATTGATATTGAACATTTGAAATATCGAATATCAAATATGAAACATAACAAAAAAAATTAAATATACGATACATATAAGTTTGATTTCAGCTGATGGGCCAATATTTCCTAATTAATATATTATTGATATTGAACATTTGAAATATCGAATATCAAATATCAAACATAACAAAAAAAGTAAAATATACGATACATATAAGTTTGATTTCAGCTGATGGGCCAATATTTCCTAATTAAAATATTATTGATATCGAACATTTCAAATATTGAATATCAAATATCGAACATAACAAAAAAAGTTAAATATACGATACATATAAGTTTGATTTCAGCTGATGGGCCAATATTTCCTAGTTAAAATATTATTGATATTGAACATTTGAAATATCGAATATCAAATATCAAACATAACAAAAAAAATTAAATATACGATACATATAAGTTTGATTTCAGCTGATGGGCCAATATTTCCTAATTAATATATTATTGATATTGAACATTTGAAATATCGAATATCAAATATCAAACATAACAAAAAAAGTTAAATATACGATACATATAAGTTTGATTTCAGCTGATGGGCCAATATTTCCTAATTAAAATATTATTGATATCGAACATTTCAAATATTGAATATCAAATATCGAACATAACAAAAAAAGTTAAATATACGATACATATAAGTTTGATTTCAGCTGATGGTCCAATATTTCCTAGTTAAAATATTATTGATATGAAACATTTCAAATATTGAATTTCAAATATCGAACATAACAGAAAAAGTTAAATATACGATACATATAAGTTTGATTTCAGCTGATGGGCCAATATTTCCTAATTAAAATATTATTGATATCGAACATTTCAAATATGGAATATCAAATATCGAACATAACAAAAAAAGTTAAATATACGATACATATAATTTTGATTTCAGATGATGGGCCAATATTTCCTAATTAAAATATTATTGATATCGAACATTTCAAATATTGAATATCAAATATCGAACATAACAAAAAAAGTTAAATAAACGATACATATAAGCTTGATTTCAGCTGATGGGCCAATATTTCCTAATTAATATATTATTGATATTGAACATTTGAAATATCGAATATCAAATATCAAACATAACAAAAAAAGTTAAATATACGATACATATAAGTTTGATTTCAGCTGATGGGCCAATATTTCCTAATTAAAATATTATTGATATCGAACATTTCAAATATTGAATATCAAATATCGAACATAACAAAAAAAGTTAAATATACGATACATATAAGTTTGTTTTCAGCTGATGGGCCAATATTTCCTAATTAAAATATTATTGATATTGAACATTTGAAATATCGAATATCAAATATCAAACATAACAAAAAAAGTTCAATATACGATACAGATAAGTTTGATTTCAGCTGATGGGCCAATATTTCCTAATTAAAATATTATTGATATCGAACATTTCAAATATGGAATATCAAATATCGAACATAACAAAAAAAGTTAAATATACGATACATATAAGTTTGATTTCAGCTGATGGGCCAATATTTCCTAATTAAAATATTATTGATATCGAACATTTCAAATATTGAATATCAAATATCGAACATAACAAAAAAAGTTAAATATACGATACATATAAGCTTGATTTCAGCTGATGGGCCAATATTTCCTAATTAAAATATTATTGATATCGAACATTTGAAATATCGAATATCAAATATCAAACATAACAAAAAAAGTAAAATATACGATACATATAAGTTTGATTTCAGCTGATGGGCCAATATTTCCTAGTTAAAATATTATTGATATTGAACATTTGAAATATCGAATATCAAATATAAAACATAACAAAAAAAATTAAATATACGATACATATAAGTTTGATTTCAGCTGATGGGCCAATATTTCCTAATTAATATATTATTGTTATTGAACATTTGAAATATCGAATATCAAATATCAAACATAACAAAAAAAGTAAAATATACGATACATATAAGTTTGATTTCAACTGATGGGCCAATATTTCATAATTAAAATATTATTGATATTGAACATTTCAAATATCGAATATTAAATATCGAACATAACAAAAAAAGTAAAATATACGATACATATAAGTTTGATTTCAGCTGATGGGCCAATATTTCCTAATTAATATATTATTGATATTGAACATTTCAAATATCGAATATCAAATATCAAACATAACAAAAAAAGTAAAATATACGATACATATAAGTTTGATTTCAACTGATGGGCCAATATTTCATAATTAAAATATTATTGATATTGAACATTTGAAATATCGAATATCAAATATCGAACATAACAAAAAAAGTAAAATATACGATACATATAAGTTTGATTTCAGCTGATGGGCCAATATTTCCTAATTAAAATATTATTGATATCGAACATTTCAAATATTGAATATCAAATATCGAACATAACAAAAAAAGTTATATATACGATACATATAAGTTTGATTTCAGCTGATGGGCCAATATTTCCTAATTAATACATTATTGATATTGAACATTTGAAATATCGAATATTAAATATCAAACATAGCAAAAAAAATAAAATATACGACACATATAAGCTTGATTTCAGCTGATGGGCCAATATTTCCTAATTAATATATTATTGATATTGAACATTTGAAATATCGAATATCAAATATCAAACATAACAAAAAAATTAAAATATACGATTCATATAAGTTTGATTTCAGCTGATGGGCCAATATTTCCTAATTAATATATTATTGATATTGAACATTTGAAATATCGAATATCAAATATCAAACATAACAAAAAAATTAAAATATACGATACATTTAAGTTTATTTCAGCTGATGGGCCAATATTTCCTAATTAATATATTATTGATATTGAGCATTTGAAATATTGAATATCAAATATCAAACATAACAAAAAAAGTAAAATATACGATACATATAAGTTTGATTTCAGCTGATGGGCCAATATTTCCTAATTAAAATATTATTGATATCGAACATTTGAAATATCGAATATTAAATATCAAACATAGCAAAAAAAGTAAAATATACGATACATATAAGTTTGATTTCAGCTGATGGGCCAATATTTCCTAATTAATATATTATTGATATCGAACATTTGAAATATCGAATATCAAATATCAAACATAACAAAAAAAGTAAAATATACGATACATATAAGTTTGATTTCAGCTGATGGGCCAATATTTTCTAATTAATACATTATTGATATTTGTGATGTTCTGTTAATGTTTCTTTATTGAAAAACAACTTAAGACTATTACAAAGAAATTACATAAAAATACTTGCATTCTGTTATCAAGATCCCCACCTTGATGACGACATGCGCAAGTTATTACAATAATATGTATAATATATCACACTCTTCCCCCATTAATTACAAAATTAACTATTTTGCCCTGAGCCGGTACGGCTCTTACAAACTCTGTCCAAATTTTTATTTATAGGAGAAGTAATATCTCTGTAGCGTTTTTTATTAACTCTACGGGTCTGTACGGTATTTTCTGTACTATTATTTAATTCTAAATTATTTCCATTATCATTTTTATTTTCTAAGTTATTTTCATTACCATTATTTAATTCCATTCCTTTCTCCCCCTTAGGATTTTCTAAATTTTGATAAACATTTTTATCCCGATTATTTAAATTTACCAAATTATTATCTAAATTAACACCCATTAAATCATCATTTATTTTACATTCCCTAAGTTGAGACAAATGTCTTTTCCAAACTATTTCTGATTCAAAAACTCTAATTAAATAATATCGTGGACCTAATATTTTTAAAATGACACCTCTAGTCCAAAAAGGTTTTCCTTTTCGGTAATCTTTTGCAAAAACATTTTGTCCGGTACGAAATGTACATGAACGATTTCCTTTATAGTATCGTTTTTGACTATACTGTACAGATTTAACCTTCTCTCTAACTTTTGAGTTATCAAATTTTTCTATTTCAAATTTTGGTTTAACTAAATCTAATCTAGTTCTAATATTTCTATTAAACAACAATTGAGCTGGAGATACGCCTGTTGTACAATGTGGAGTGGTACGATAATGCAATAAAAATTTACATAAAGAGGTATTTATATTATTTAATTTATTTACGTCATATTCTTTGATTAAAAATTGCTTTACCGTACCAACTGAATTTTCGGCGGCTCCATTTGTTGCTGGAAAATACGGTGCTGAGGTAATATGTGCAATTCCATTGATTTTACAAAATTGGTTAAACATTTCTGAATCAAACTGAGGACCGTTGTCACTTACGATTTTCTGGGGTAACCCAAAACGTGAAAAACATTCTCGTAAAGTGTCTACTACTGCACTGGAAGTTGTTGACTTCATCGGTCAAACCTCCAACCATTTGCTGTGCGCATCAGTTAAAATCAAATAAGATTTTCCGTATAACGGACCTAAAAAATCTATGTGGAATCGCTCCCATGGCTGTTCAGGCCATGGCCAAGGCATTAATTCACTGGAATTCGGCGATTTTTTTATTTTGTTACAAATTGTACATGATTGTGCTAGATTTTCAATGTCTTTATTCATGGTGGGCCACCATATGTACGAACGTGCGAGAGATTTCATTTTGACTATGCCAAAATGTGCCGTATGTAACTCTTTTAACAATTCGTTTTGTAAAACTTCGGGTATAATTACCCTATGACCCCACATTAGAATGTTACTTTCTATTGTGATTTCATTTTTCCGCCTAAAATAAGGTTGAATTTTAATATTTTTTTCAGTCTCTGGCCACCCTTTGGCCGTATAATTGAAAATTGTTTTTAACTCCGGATCTTTTTTACTCTCTCGTCTTATTACGTCAACATCAACTGATACGTTGGAATTATCTAAAAAATTTAAATATGATACAGTATTATACTGATCATGAGCTGTATCATTCATCGGCAATCGCGATAATGCGTCCGCTTTATTTTTATTACTTCTTACATACTGCATTTTAAATTGATATCCTGACAAAAAAATAGCGTATCGTTGCAATCTACTTGCACATAGTGTCGGCAAACCCTTTTTACAACCAAATATCGCCAGTAATGGTTTATTATCGGTTTCTAAAATAAATTCGTTTCCGTATAAATATTGGTGGAACTTTTGGACTCCAAAAACTACCGCTAACGCTTCTTTGTCAATATGTGCATAGTTTTCTTGCGTTTTCGTCAGAACACGTGATGCATATGCGATAGGCCTCTCAATGCCCGACGCGTAAACATGAGATAAGACCGCCCCCAAACCATAAGGGCTAGCATCCACGGTCAATTTTAATTGTATATTTGGGTCAAAATGCGCTAACACTCTATTTGATACCAATTCTTCTTTAATTTTAAGAAATGCTTTCTCGCAATCACCTGTCCATCCCCACACTGAATCTTTATGTAATAAATTATACAAAGGTTTCAAAATTGTTGCCATATTCGGAATGAATTTTTGATAATATGTAACTAAACCTAAGAAAGATTTTAATTTTGAAACGTCACTTGGTACCGAAATTTTCTTTATGGCTTCTATTTTGTCCGGTGTCGTATGTAATCCATCTGTGTCGATTACATGTCCGAGATACGTAACGGATTTCTGTAAAAAATAACATTTTTCGCGCCTAACTCTAAGCCCTGCATTTCTTAACCGTTTTAATACTTCAGCGATTCTAGCTAAGTGTATTTCACGGGTTTCTCCGGTTATTAAAATATCGTCCAGAAATAAAAAAACGCCATCTATTCCTAAAAGTAACCCTTCCATTATCTTTTGGAATTTAGATGGGGCGGACGCTAATCCGAAACATAATCTTTTGTACCTAAACAATCCGCGATGCGTACTAATTGTTGTGAGTTCTCGTGAACTCTCATCTAATAATACCTGTAAATAAGCATTGGATACACTGTAAAAAAAAAAAGGGAATTTACATGATACGTCAAGAAAAATTAATACAGTATTCCAATTAATTTTACAGACCTTAGGAATTTTTCATTTTTGCTGTTATTTTACTGGAAATTTGCAAAAAAGATTAATTTTACATTTTTTAATATTATTATTACCAAAACCTAGTAATTGTAAACCTTTTTTATAGTAAAATTACCAAACGAAGTGTTTTTACAATTCCTATTGTAAAATTATTTTTGCACGTAAAATTACAAACCAGTCTGGACAGTTGGACCGGATCTAGGGTGTGGCGTGTGAGGCGTTCGCCTCGGGCGCAAAGTTGGTAAGGGCACAAAAATCATTCTAGCACCTTTTTTTTGATCATAATTTCGACTCGGCATTCTTTTTTATTTAGTTATGATCCAGGATGTTGGCGCAAGACTGGTTCTTTGCCTCGGGCGCATAGAAATACATTTGTCCGGCTGTGCTGGGCAGTTTCAATAGTTTGTTGAGTGTCTGTTAAGGTTTTAAGTTCCCTCATCTATACTATAGACCAGAGCCATTGAACGGCCTGGCATCGGGGCAAGTGCCAAGGGCGCGAGGCTTGATGAGGGGCGCGTGGCCTGAGAAGGGGCGCTATAGAGCTGAGGACTTTTTTTTACTCATCACTCACTTGTATTTTGGAAGAGAGGATCTTTTTTTTGTTCATCACTTGTATTTTGAAAATGAGGACCTTTGTTTTTTTTAGGTCATCAGTTGCATTTTTACCTGTATTATAATAAAACTTATGCCCTCTAAAAATAAAAGAAGATAAAAAGGGCGCTATTTTAAGATAATTTCAGTTATTTGCCAAGGGCGCCAAAAACATTGCTACGGTTTTGCTATCGACCTATGTTATGTCATAAAATATCTTTTTATTTAATTAAATAAAATTTTTGTCAATTGCAATTTTAAGATTCGGGTGGAAAATCTGTATGTATTTTACCAGCGGTAAAACTGCATGCAGATTTTTAATCAATGTGATACAACTGCGTCTATTTCCATGTGGAACATGCAGTGATGTCAGCCAGTCGCTAACCACCGGTTTCGGGAAGCCGGTTACTAAAATTAAAGGAAGTTTCCAGAAAGCAGTTCTTAAAATTTACTTTTTTCTATAGTTATATTTATTTATTTACCCCATGGGTAGTTCCAGTAATTTTTGAGTGGGTGCGGTATTAAAAACATTGAACAGCAAAATACAAATATTTATACCCCCTCTTTTCTTCCTTCAATTTTTTTACATGGGGTGGGGATCAGTAGCGCACCCAGGAATTGGAGGGGGGGAGGAAGGCAAAATTATTTAAATTTCAAGCGATGATCTAAAAAAGGTCGTCATCTCTATTTTCAAATACATATATTTACTTAAGATCGTAGTGATAAAAAAAATATATATTTCCCTCTTTTTGAGGGGGGGCAGCCCCCCCTCCCTGGGTGCGCCAATGGTGATGATCACCTCCTCTTAGGATCCGCTCATACCCCCTCATTACTTGACGATCGAAGCGCGGGGCCCTTAAAGGCGCGGGGCCTGGGGCAGGTGCTCCACTTGCCCCCACCTAGGGGCGGCCCTGCATATAAGGTATATGTTCATTTGATAAATAATCTTGACAAATACCTAACCCGTCGGACAGTGAATATTATATTATAAATTTCATTTTGTAATACTTTACTAGATCTGGTGACCTTGGTGATTGTTGTGTTGTAAATGAATCTTGCTGTGTGTGATCTTATCTTTAGTTATATGTATCACAAAATGAAATCTCGTATCATAACATAAACTACGGGTAGCTTTATATTTTTTGCAATATTTTGTTTTTAAGCAAATGTTCTTGACTCTTTTGAAATCTATGAATTCCGCGGTAAAATTAAGTTTCCTGTCACGAGGTGCGTTACTCGTTAAAGTCATGCGCTACGTGCTACGACTCGATTGTTTGTGCCAATAACAGTCTGTGAACAACAGGATCATAGAAAAAAGTTCTTTTTATACAGCACGTTGAGGTGTTAGGTGCGTTCTGCGTAAGCTAATAATCTATACATTCTGCATAATTTACACATTTACACAAGAATCTTGTGTAAATTATGCAGAATGCGTAGATTATTAGCTTATGCCGAACGCACCTGTTGTATGCAAATCACATGTGTATTTCGCCGGTTTAACAAAAGAAGATAGAATTTTCAAAATTGCAAACAGTAAGTATTTTAGTTTATCAATAAGTATATTTGCTAAAACTTTACTTAATAGCCAGAACCTACAAGCACATTAATTTATAGTTCATTTATTATCCAAGCAAAGTAGTATTGGTTAATGGGTATCACCTTAAAAATAAGACATTAATTTTGAAGCTTAATTAGAGCAGTTCTAGTTTTTTTGTACTGGATTCTTTACTATCATTATGCAAACAATTGTCCTTATAATATTATGGAACTAAAAGTTATTGGTTATTAAGTAAAGGAGTACATTTGTTCAATGAATAGGTTAATTGCCAGTATTGTTTTTGTTAAAATTAGTGTTTCGTTCACGTGATCACGCATCAGGTACACATGCGCAAGACTCGATAAAGGATGTTGAAATGTTGTTTATAATGCACGTGTGTGTTTTCCCGGTTTAACAAAAGAAGACAGAAATTAGAAGAAAAGATATACAAAAACGCCAACAAAGTAAGTATTTTAGTTTATCAATAAGTATATTTGCTAAAACTTGTCTTGCATGGCTATTGTCTTGTCTTATGTATTACTAGTTGGCGTACTCGTACTTCGCACGGTTTTTGTTATGTATATTTTTACTGTAATTGATTTCTTCTTTTTCTTTGGGCATTGTCAGTCGAGTTGACTTTTGGCCTCATCAACATAAGTCCTTCATCTTGATCAATTAATTAGCAGACCTTTGATAACATAAATGATAAGTGAGATATTGCAATTTTAAGTAGAACAGAAAAGAAACGGTTCTTCATTCCAAACAAATGTTGTTATATATAGTTTTGCTGTTAAGTAAACAATAAGTGAGATACTTTTAAGTTTGTAGGTAGTGTTGCCCATAGCACCCCAAATTAATCATATTAAAAACAGCATCGAACAGAGAATAATAATTTTTCCAAATCCCAGTGGTGTCAATCGAAAATTGGACATTCTGTTATGACTAAATTTTAGATTTATATTCTAAATTGTTGACTTTCTTCAATGGATCAATTTTAAGACGCAAAAATACCAAACATTATTTTTGTTGATTGTGATGATTTTTACCAGTACCCGAGAGGTCATATTTAATAATTTGTATTATTATTGTTCTTGTTTTAGATCGGCAGAATGTACTCTATCCTATATACCTATTGTCCTTGAAATGTATTGTTGTCAGAATTGTTCCTTAAATTTTGAAGACTTACAAAAATATAACCTTCATCAAATTTTTCATAAGAACCATGTTAATTCAAAATTTAAATGTTTATATGACAATTGTGGGTTACAATTTAAAAAATATTCCACTTTCAAAATGCATTTATACAGAAACCATAAAACTGATAAAAGACATATTGAATTTCCTCCCTGCAATGTTGAAAGTTGCAAATTCTATAATAAATACATTCAAGATTTTAAAAAACATATGTTTAATCACCTGAGAAATTATGAACGTTTTAAATGTCCATATTTGGGGTGTAAATATAAACCCTTGTTCATAAAAGAAAATACCTTTAGAATGCATTTGTATCGAAATCATGAACACTCTATAGGCCATCAGATTAATAATGAACTCTCACTTAATTCAATACAATTCTGACCTAGGACTTTATGAGAAGAGTTATCATCCATTCAATAATTCACCTCGATTTTTCCTTACAATTCATTAATCTGCTTCGATCCTGTTCAATACCGGGAAGACGTATCAAAAGCTACATATTTCACATTTAAAAATTCTCCATTGGATTTTTTTAACCCATGTAACTATTACGTGACTGTTATTTTTAATGATTTTATTAATGCAATTGGAATTACAGATGCAAAAAAAAAAAAAAAATGTTCAAAGTTTGGGATATTTCAAGAGAGAGAAAATTTTTTGTTATTGTTGACCTACAAAAAAATTCCTACGAGTCGCTTATTCTACAAGGTGGGTACAAGACGAGATTCTTTTACAAGATTCTACTTCTAAAATATTTTTTTGCTATTTCAGCATCAACTAAACTAGAGACTAACGGCTCCTCAATAGTTCTGGAAGCAGATGGTACCAAAATATGTTCTGATGAAGAACTTGAATTTTTAGAAGATAATGTGATTATTATTTTATTGGAACCAGGTCAAGTCTGGAAACCAGAAACTTTAGTTGATCAAGGAGAAACGAGCTACTTAAATTCTTCATTTTCCACTACATTACTTTCGAGCAATACAGCCTCAGAATTTCGTAATCTCAATGCTTCACCTTATTCTCTTCACAACATACCAGCCGGTAATACATATATGATATATTTGTTATTTTATAGATGTTGGTAGATTAGGTAATCAATTATTAGAATCAACAAATTATTCAAATAATGTTCTGCAGATATTAAGTTTGTAGCCGAAATGGTATCATTTAGAGGAAAGATTTATAAAAAAAGGAAACTATACAGGGTGTTCAATCTAAGTGTGCCACCATTGCTATCTCGAGAACTATAAGACCTACGAGGTTGGTTAAATTAGCAAAGAAATACCATTTTGCAAGTCTATTACAAAACTTTAATTTTTTACTATCAGTGGTTCTCCAAATATGGAACCCAACTTTCTTATTTTAAGTGAGAACATATTTTTTTTTTTATATATTTGTCCGGAAGGGAATTTTATTCTGAATTCAACGAAATACGCAGTTTTGTACCCTTACATCACAAAAATTTTGAGAAAAATACATATTAAATTGACATTAATTTAAATCAAATCGCACAGGAATCAGCGTGCTATTAATGAAACAAATGAATATCAAAATGTATTGAACAGTTTAATTCTATGACATAGTACAATTTTAATTATACTTATTGCTCAAAATTGCCTCCATTCTCATTAATACATATTTCAATCCTTAAAAGTAAACTATTTCGGATCTTTTTTAATTTTCGTCCATCAATATTAGATATAATATCTTAACTAATTTAACAAAATTCTTCACAAAATAGTCGAATTAACATTTAATAATTAATCAAACAAACAAAAATATTACAATTTGTTCATTAGTTTCATTTATAGCACGCTGATTCCTGTGCGATTTGATTTCAATTAATGTCAATTTAATATGCATTTTTCTCAAAAATTTTGTGATGAAGGGTACTAAACTGTGTATTCGTTGAATTCAGAATAATAATCCCTTCCGAACAAAACTATAAAAAAAATATGTTCTCATTTAAAATAAGAAAGTTGGGTCCCATATTTGGAGAACCACTGATCATAAAATTATTTTGTTAATAGTTTTGTAATAGATTTGCAAAATGGTATTTCTTTGCTAATTTAACCAACCTCGTAGCTCTTGTAGTTCTCGAGATAGCAGTGGTTTAGGTTGAGCATCCTGTATAGCCGTTGGACAAACAGAATGCAGTGATTATTTGTTGTGTCATATTTGTTACATTTTTATTGATTCTAATTATCAAACTGTATATTGTTATGGCAATACCCACTTAATTCAATACAATTCTGACCTAGGACTATGAGAAAAGACTATCATCCATTCAATAATTCACCTCGATTTTTTTACAATTCATTAAACTGCTTCGATCCTGTTCAATACCGGGAAGACGTATCAAAAGCTACATATTTCACATTTAAAAATTCTCCATTGAATTTTTATAATTCATGTTAACTATTCCGTGATTTTTATTTTTAATGATTTTATTAATGTAATTGGAATTACATATTACAATAGCCCAAAAAAAATGTTTAAAGTTTTCAGTTCAATTCAATGTTTTCAATGTAACTTTCTGACTTATTTTTGCAAATAGAATTTCTTAAAATTTCATAATTTTTTTGAATTAGATTGTGGATGATAATTATAATAACGAGTACGTATAATTAACAATGACATGAAATAAATACAAATTAATATAAACAAAAACCTGTTGTAATTCTAACGCAAATAAAACTTCTGACATCAGTGTTGTGATGGCTTACCACAATATTTAATTTTTGTGTGGTTCTATGTATCTGTAAAAGGTTCTCAAATGGGTTTATTGTATAAAAGTTGTAAGTCAATTATGAGAAGTTTTATTTCTGTTAGAATTACAACAGGTTATTATTTATATTTATTTCATGTTAATGTTAATTATAATTAAGAGATGGAACTTTTCAATACGGAAGATGGAAATAGAAATTAACTCCACTGAAGGTTGAAATCGAATGAATATTATTATGCTAAATTTTGTATGAATATAAAATATGATATGGTAAAATATAATAATATGATAAAATATATATGCTTAGTCATCATGGAAAACTTCCCAATCGGGTTTATTCTTATTATATTTTATATTCACGTATATTAATTTTTCACTTATCAACCTCTTTTTGTTCAATTTGTTCTTGTAATAAATGGTTTAAAATAAACAGACTTGCCATGATTAATTCTAAAAATGGATTTTTTCCGGATATTTGATGTTAAGAGGTTAGAATTACAGCTGGTTAAAAGTTAACTCCATGTATTTGGCTGGAGTTAAAATTCCAAATATAACCTACTAAATTAACCACATCGAGGTTAAAATTTTAACACCATAAAGTTACAGAATAACAAAATATTGCAAAGCGTGGTTAATTTTTTTTTTACTTTGACCTTGAAGTTAATTTAAAAATATAATAACTATTTTTATAAAAATTTTACATTTTCTTAAAAATCATAAAATAAATTATAATAAAATTATATTATTGGTTATCTTTATTTCCTTCCTTTTTTCATCGGACCCAAACCAAAAAAGAATTAGCCAGTAAGTATTTCAGAAAAAATAGCACTTGCAGTCATGGATGGGGAGTCGCAGGTAAGTAAACCTCACCCGAGTCGGTATTTTTGAAAATCGACTCGGGAGTCTACATTTTGAAATTGGACTGTGAAAAAGTAAAGAGGAATATTACAAGACAATGTAAATTTACTTGTAATATTACAATTAAAATTACATTTCATTTAAATTTACTGCAAAAAGTAAAGAGGAATATTACAAGACGATAATTTAAATTTACTGTTACATGGAAAAATACGGTGGAAAATTAAATAGAATTTTGCAAGACGACTCTTGAAATTTACAGATCAATGTAGAATTAATTTTGAAAATTACATTTTCAAAATGTATTTTTACATTCTCGAAATGTATTTTTACATTCTCAAAATGTATTTTTACATTCTCAAAATGTATTTTTACATTCTCGAAATGTATTTTTACATTCTCAAAATGTATTTTTACATTCTCAAAATGTATTTTTACATTCTCAAAATGTATTTTTACATTCTCGAAATGTATTTTTACGTGGTAAATTAAAACTAATTTCTAGGTATGTGAATATACTTTTACTGGATGGGATTTTACAACCAACTTTATTCTTACATTACAGTGTAAATTTAATGTAATTATTGTTGGCAATAAACTTACCCACAATTTTTACAGGAATTTTCCACCAAAATTTTTTACAGTGTAGGTCAATTTTTGTAAACTCTTTGCCTCCTTTTAATCCTGCAAATAATTCCTCAATCCTAGGTAAGGGGTATTTATCTACTTCTAAATAAGGGTTTACTGTGACTTTAAAGTCACCGCAGATACGAACATCTCCGTTATCTTTTAAAACTGGGACTATTGGACTGGCCCAATTACTATAAGTTACACTCTCGATTATATTTTCAGCCACCAATCTGTTCAATTCTTCTTCTACTTTTCCTTTAAGTGAAAAAGGTAATGTTCTAGGTTTAAAATATTTAGGTGTATATCCCTCTTTTAATTTTAAAGTAGCTGAACCTTCGTTAAAAGTACCTAACCCTTCTTTAAATACTTCCGCATTGTCCTTAATTACTTTTTCAAGGCTATTTTTATCGTTTTGTACAAAATTTAATTCTCTTAGCCCTAAATTACATTTTCTTAGCCAATCACGACCTAATAATGGTGGTCCGCCCCCAGAAATGACAAAAAGTTCAATCATGCACAATTTATTTTCATACGAAACTTCTAGTTTTAAAAAACCTAAGGGTTTTTCCGGCCTTCCAGTGTAGTTTCTGATCAAAATACGAGTAGGGTATAAATTATAATTTGAAAAATACTCACGCCAGATTACCTCAGAAATTGCACTTATTGAAGCACCCGTATCTACCTGCATTTTTAGAGAAATACTATCAACTTTGACATCTACCCATAGGGGTTCATGAGTATCCGTAACTTCTAAACTTATGGTATAAATAGGTTCTTCAAAGGTCACAGTATTTATTTGCGCACTCCCTTTTTTGCACATAACTGCCAAATGACCACGCACCTTACACTTATTGCACATATAATTTTTGTATTTGCACTGAAATTTGTTGTGATTTAGTTTTCCGCACACCAAACACTTTTCCCGCGTAGTAGATCGGCTGGACTCGGGAACACTCGGCAACTGCTGGTCTCTGCTATTGGACGAAAAATTATTGTCTCTGCGCCTGCGCTGGAGTTTTCCGCTCTGGTTGTTGGCCATGGACGCGCCTATTCGGTATACGTCTGCTGGTTCACTCTTGATGCTCACCTTCTCTGACCTTTTGTCACCGTAAAGGTCACTTGTAGCTTCTAAGGATTGAGCTACCTTGACCGCCTCTTCTAAACTTTGGCTTGTGGCATCCTCCCTAAACAGTTTATCCTTGATTCTTCCTGACTCGAACCCCATGATAAATTTGTCGCGCAACGCTAGGTTTAATAGCGCGCCAAACTCACAATACGTAGCTGCATTTCGGACACGTGCTGCCCATTCTGCTGCCGATTCTTGGATATTTTTCTCTAATCCATAGAATTTGTATCGCTCCGCGTATATACTTCGGTTGGATTTATAATGCAAATCCAATTTTTCTACTAATACCTTATAGTTCTTGCCTTCGGGTTCGGATGGTAGAAATAAACTTGCCAGCAGCGTGAAAGAACTTTCATTTAATAAATTTAACAATATAGCACTTTTCTTCTTTTCACATCCTACCGCGTTCGCGAGGAAAAATTGGTCCAATTTTCTTTTATAAATGTTCCAATCTTGATTATCGGGGTTAAACTCCGTAAGTTGCCCAATAAAACTCGCCATTTTCTCGTTTTAACTCGTCGCCACTGTGATGTTCTGTTAATGTTTCTTTATTGAAAAACAACTTAAGACTATTACAAAGAAATTACATAAAAATACTTGCATTCTGTTATCAAGATCCCCACCTTGATGACGACATGCGCAAGTTATTACAATAATATGTATAATATATCACAATATTGAACATTTGAAATATCGAATATTAAATATCAAACATAGCAAAAAAAATAAAATATACGACACATATAAGTTTGATTTCAGCTGATGGGCCAATATTTCCTAGTTAAAATATTATTGATATTGAACATTTGAAATATCGAATATCAAATATCAAACATAACAAAAAAAATTAAATATACGATACATATAAGTTTGATTTCAGCTGATGGGCCAATATTTCCTAATTAATATATTATTGATATTGAACATTTGAAATATCGAATATCAAATATCAAACATAACAAAAAAAGTTAAATATACGATACATATAAGTTTGATTTCAGCTGATGGGCCAATATTTCCTAATTAAAATATTATTGATATCGAACATTTCAAATATTGAATATCAAATATCGAACATAACAAAAAAAGTTAAATATACGATACATATAAGTTTGATTTCAGCTGATGGGCCAATATTTCCTAGTTAAAATATTATTGATATTGAACATTTGAAATATCGAATATCAAATATCAAACATAACAAAAAAAATTAAATATACGATACATATAAGTTTGATTTCAGCTGATGGGCCAATAATAATAATAATTTATTTGCAAAATTATTCCATACATGTAAATACATTTAAATATAAAAATATAACAAATAAACTTACAATACATCGCTTAAGTTGCAAGCAACTTGTGTGCGACGGTGTATGTACATTTAAATATAATAAAACAATTTTTATACTTATTTACATGTTAACAAATATTTAAAAGAAATACAAAATATAATGGTCACATCCTACAAAATGTGTATTTTTATACATTACAAAACTAAAAAATAAAAATAATAATAAATAATTAACATGAGTAAATCAGAGATTTAAATTAGTAATGTCATCTTCATGCAGAGATATTATCCAACATTTCAATTTTTTTACAAAAGTATTGTAACACAAACCTTTAATATTTGCTGGCATCATGTTATATAAATGTTGTGCCCTATAATTAAAGCTTTGCTCACTTAATTTTTTAGTGATTCTATTTGTTTGAATATGATAGTTGCTCTTTTGTCTTGTCTCATATTTATGACTTAATGGTGTTTTAATACCAAATCTTTCATAGAATTTAAGTACGTTTATTAGGTAAATTTTGTTAATAGGTAATATTTCTGAATTTTTATACAACATGGTAGTGCAATACATTCGAGGTTTTCTATAAATTATCTTTATTATGCTATTTTGTATAACCTTTAGTGAATTTATTACACTTTTAGTACAGCCACCCCAGACAACAATTCCATAACTAATTAATGACTGCACTAGACCATAATATATTATTTTTAAATTTGTTACACTCAAATTTTTTCTTAATATTAAAAAACGTGTTATGTGATGTCTTAATTTACTACATAAATACTTTACATGTTCGTCCCATTTTAAGTGACAATCCAGCATAATTCCTAAATATTTAATTTTGATAGTTGCACCTATTTTGATGTTACAGTCACATATTTTTGTTTTACATTCAGTAGTATGCAACACAATGTCTTTTAAAGGTGGTAAACTATCTTTATAGGGAGCGAAGGGAACATATTTAGTTTTTTTGAAATTTAAAGTCAAAAGGTTTATGTTTAACCACTCACATACAATTTTTAAATTATTTGCTGCTTCTAATTTAGCATTTTCCCACGTGTCACTTTCTACTATTAGAGCTGTATCATCAGCAAAGGATAGAATTTTACAGTCAGTATTTAGGTTTAGCAAGTCATTTATGTACACCAAAAAAAGAATAGGCCCTAAGACGGTACCTTGCGGAACTCCATATTGCACTACACGAGCCTCACTAATTTGGTTGTTCACTGTTACATACTGTTTTCTGCTACTCAAATAATCGCGAAACATATTCAGTGCTGTACCACGAAAACCATAACACTCCAGTTTATATAACAACCGTTCATGACTCACAGTATCGAAGGCTTTTTGAAGATCTAAGAACACTGATATTACGGGTCTTGAAGAATCCATTGCTTCGTAGATTTTACTTGTAATTTCAACAAGAGCATTATTTGTACTTAGAGATGATCTGAATCCGAATTGGTACTCAGATAGTACATTGTATTTATTTAAGAAACTTAACATCCTTGTTTTAATTGATTTTTCATATATTTTAGCTAGATGTGATAGCAATGAAATAGGTCTGTAGTTTGTTGGAAGTTGGTTGTTTCCAGATTTGAAGAGTGGTTTTATTACAGCTACTTTGAAGTGTGCGGGACATACTCCTTCCAGAAAACTTTTATTTATAATGCATGTCAATGGTTTTGTTATTAAATCCATAGTTTTCTTTAGAAACATTACATTAATTCTATCCATTCCCGGTGCTTTATAATTTTTTAGGTCCATAATATAGCTTGCGATTTCAGTCTCACTAACGGGTGTTAAGAAGAATGTTTGGTCTGTTCTACGGATCTCGTTTTCAACATAATTTTTCCCTTTATTAGCTTCTTCTAAGTTTTTGGCCATATTTGCACCAATTGAAGAAAAAAAGGCATTAAAACAGTCAGCAGTACTTTTGTCGTCAAGTGTTAGATTTCCACTTTCATTAATAAGTCTTATTTTGTGATTTGTATTTTGAACGTCTTTCTTGAGTATTTCATTTGTTGTATCCCATAAAGCCTTAGCACCTTTTTCGCTTATCCTTCTGGAATGATAGTTCTGTTTTGTTATTTTAACCAAGGCATTTATTTTATTCCTATATATTTTATACATTGTTTTATAGTACTCATTATCTGGATTTAATTTTGATTTTGTGAAAAATTTATCTCTGACATTTATGGAGTTAATTATTCCTTTTGTTATCCAAGGAGATCTCTTCTTAGTTTTATTTTTCACAGTAAACGAATATTCTTCAATACATTCCTGCAGTTTGTTGACAAACATCTTACAAGCATCATTAGCAGATAAATTTTCCAATGAATCCCAATTTTCATCACCAAGTGCAGCAATTAACTTATTATAGTCGATTACTTTCTGAAAAATTTCTTTTCTCAATATATTTTTCTTTCTGTCTATTAGATCACACCCCAAAACAATAGGAAAATGATCTGTGATTTTACTATGTAGGACTATAGGTTTGAATACAATTTCAGGCAAACAAGTTTTAATCATTATGTGGTCTAAACATGATTTAGATTGCCCTTCAATCCTCGTGTATTTATTTACAAAAGACCGAAAGCCACATTCTGATAAGATGTTTAAGTAATTGGAAGAATCTGAATCGTCAGATAAAATGTCGATATTTATATCTCCAATTAATATTTCAGTGACTTCTTTACACATTTCTGTAAGATACTTTACAAGACTGTCGTTAAAAGTTCTAACGTTTGTACTGGGCGATCTGTATAGTGCATTTATGGCCATTGTTTTCCCTTTGATAGTTAGATGAAGTCTAATGAAGCGAAACTGGTTTTCACTTATAATGTTAACTTGGTGGTCTATGGATTCTTTTATATAAATTATCACACCATCTGCTTTGTTTATGTTACCTTCATTGTAATAATGTGTGTAGCCTGTAATAGCAAATAATTCAGGCAGTGGGCATTGCCAGGTTTCACCTAATATTATTATGTCAAAAATATCATCATATATATCTAAAAATACTTGAAGTTCATCATAGTGTTTTTTAATGCTTCTAATGTTAGTATGTAAAATATTGAATGTAGGTTGCTTTTGAAGGATATTTTTACAATCTTGGTTATTTTGGGCTATTGTTGTATCTATAATTTCATTATTAAGCGCATATAAATAGTCTTTATTCATTACAAAGGGTTAAAAGTAAATATAAAAGTTCCAACTAATAATTGTTTAAAAGTTAATGAGCTATCATTTTGGTCCGGATATCATCCTCATTAAATATTCGTAAAGTTGGTGACTGTTCATTTTCTTTTACTAGTAACTTACAGTTTTTAAACCAAACATATTTATAATTAACTTCACGAGCTCTTAGTTTTGCGAGTCTTAGCAAGTTCTTGTTATAAGCAGTCAGATGTTCATTTAAGTACAGTTTTTGCCCCAATTCAACTCCGGGTATGTTTCTATTAGTAACAATTAAGGCCTTTTTCTGAACGAGGATGTCCCTTTTTGTTCTACTGGTGATGCGAGCAACTATCGGAGGAGGAATGTTGGGTTTATTACTATAAATCCGGTGGGAAACATCTACTTCTTCCATGTCCAACCCAACATCTAGTTCTTTGGCTATTTGAACTATTACTTCCTTGCAATTCTCGCCCGTTTTCATGGGTACTCCATGGATTTCTACATTGTTATTTCTAGAATATTGTTCTAAATTGCTCACCTGATCTTTTAATTTCTTTATTTCGTTTTCTTGTTCTATGTTTTTTTCTAATAGTTTCCCTACATCTTTCTGAACTTTTTTCACTTCAGTTTGACTCAGTTCAAGATTTTTTAATACTTGGTCGTATTTTTCCGACATAAACTTCACTGATGCGGTTAATACAGTAAAATCTTTCTTGATCTCCATAAGTTCATTCATTTTTTTTTGTTAAATCATCTATTTTTCGCTCCAGTATGCTATTTGTTGAAGCCATGTTTCTAGTTGAAACTCCTCCTGCGTTTCCTTTATCCATGTTTCTGTTTGATAGTGGTCCAGAAATATGCACGCCTCACTGATGTAATTTTTACAAATTAATTCACTTACTGCACTGGTTATTTAACAAAATTTACTACACTGATTTCTTAACAAAAATATGCAGTACGCCGCCACTGTCAATAATTAATTAAAACATGCAACGCCGGTACTGATAATAGTTTGTTAATAAGCCGCCACTGGTTTGAATTTAAAATCCGCGTGACGTCACGCTCACCTGTAAACAAGCGCGTTCTTGAAAATTCTAATGTTCGTTAGTGAAATTTTGCACAGTAGCACACTAAAACTTTAATTATTTATTTCTTACACAGTTATTTATTTAGGTTTAATGTAATTATACATCCGTGTAAAGAAAAAAAATCCAATTTTTCTGATGTTACACAAGTATTAAACTGATAATTTTTAACACAGTATTTTTTTAGTTTATTAAGAGCGATTTAACTAGCGTCAATGACCTTTAATATTCATACATACACAATACAATAATTCCTAATTAATATATTATTGATATTGAACATTTGAAATATCGAATATCAAATATCAAACATAACAAAAAAAAGTTAAATATACGATACATATAAGTTTGATTTCAGCTGATGGGCCAATATTTCCTAATTAAAATATTATTGATATCGAACATTTCAAATATTGAATATCAAATATCGAACATAACAAAAAAAGTTAAATATACGATACATATAAGTTTGATTTCAGCTGATGGGCCAATATTTCCTAATTAAAATATTATTGATATCGAACATTTCAAATATTGAATATCAAATATCGAACATAACAAAAAAAGTTAAATATACGATACATATAAGTTTGATTTCAGCTGATGGTCCAATATTTCCTAGTTAAAATATTATTGATATGAAACATTTCAAATATTGAATTTCAAATATCGAACATAACAAAAAAAGTTAAATATACGATACATATAAGTTTGATTTCAGCTGATGGGCCAATATTTCCTAATTAAAATATTATTGATATCGAACATTTCAAATATGGAATATCAAATATCGAACATAACAAAAAAAGTTAAATATACGATACATATAATTTTGATTTCAGCTGATGGGCCAATATTTCCTAATTAAAATATTATTGATATCGAACATTTCAAATATTGAATATCAAATATCGATCATAACAAAAAAAGTTAAATATACGATACATATAATTTTGATTTCAGCTGATGGGCCAATATTTCCTAATTAAAATATTATTGATATCGAACATTTCAAATATTGAATATCAAATATCGAACATAACAAAAAAAGTTAAATAAACGATACATATAAGCTTGATTTCAGCTGATGGGCCAATATTTCCTAATTAATATATTATTGATATTGAACATTTGAAATATCGAATATCAAATATCGAACATAACAAAAAAAGTTAAATATACGATACATATAAGTTTGATTTCAGCTGATGGGCCAATATTTCCTAATTAAAATATTATTGATATCGAACATTTCAAATATTGAATATCAAATATCGAACATAACAAAAAAAGTTAAATATACGATACATATAATTTTGATTTCAGCTGATGGGCCAATATTTCCTAATTAAAATATTATTGATATCGAACATTTCAAATATTGAATATCAAATATCGAACATAACAAAAAAAGTTAAATAAACGATACATATAAGCTTGATTTCAGCTGATGGGCCAATATTTCCTAATTAATATATTATTGATATTGAACATTTGAAATATCGAATATCAAATATCAAACATAACAAAAAAAGTTAAATATACGATACATATAAGTTTGATTTCAGCTGATGGGCCAATATTTCCTAATTAAAATATTATTGATATCGAACATTTCCAATATTGAATATCAAATATCGAACATAACAAAAAAAGTTAAATAAACGATACATATAAGCTTGATTTCAGCTGATGGGCCAATATTTCCTAATTAATATATTATTGATATTGAACATTTGAAATATCGAATATCAAATATCAAACATAACAAAAAAAGTTAAATATACGATACATATAAGTTTGATTTCAGCTGATGGGCCAATATTTCCTAATTAAAATATTATTGATATCGAACATTTCAAATATTGAATATCAAATATCGAACATAAGAAAATAATTAAATATACGATACATATAAGTTTGTTTTCAGCTGATGGGCCAATATTTCCTAATTAAAATATTATTGATATTGAACATTTGAAATATCGAATATCAAATATCAAACATAACAAAAAAAGTTAAATATACGATACAGATAAGTTTGATTTCAGCTGATGGGCCAATATTTCCTAATTAAAATATTATTGATATTGAACATTTCAAATATGGAATATCAAATATCGAACATAACAAAAAAAGTTAAATATACGATACATATAAGTTTGATTTCAGCTGATGGGCCAATATTTCCTAATTAAAATATTATTGATATCGAACATTTCAAATATTGAATATCAAATATCGAACATAACAAAAAAAGTTAAATATACGATACATATAAGCTTGATTTCAGCTGATGGGCCAATATTTCCTAATTAAAATATTATTGATATCGAACATTTGAAATATCGAATATCAAATATCAAACATAATCAAAAAAGTAAAATATACGATACATATAAGTTTGATTTCAGCTGATGGGCCAATATTTCCTAGTTAAAATATTATTGATATTGAACATTTGAAATATCGAATATCAAATATCAAACATAACAAAAAAAGTAAAATATACGATACATATAAGTTTGATTTCAACTGATGGGCCAATATTTCATAATTAAAATATTATTGATATTGAACATTTCAAATATTGAATATCAAATATCGAACATAACAAAAAAAGTTAAATATACGATACATATAAGCTTGATTTCAGCTGATGAGCCAATATTTCCTAATTAATATATTATTGATATTGAACATTTGAAATATCGAATATCAAATATCGAACATAACAAAAAAAGTAAAATATACGATACATATAAGTTTGATTTCAACTGATGGGCCAATATTTCATAATTAAAATATTATTGATATTGAACATTTCAAATATTGAATATCAAATATCGAACATAACAAAAAAAGTTAAATATACGATACATATAAGCTTGATTTCAGCTGATGAGCCAATATTTCCTAATTAATATATTATTGATATTGAACATTTGAAATATCGAATATCAAATATCGAACATAACAAAAAAAGTAAAATATACGATACATATAAGTTTGATTTCAGCTGATGGGCCAATATTTCCTAATTAAAATATTATTGATATTGAACATTTCATATATTGAATATCAAATATCGAACATAACAAAAAAAGTTAAATATACGATACATATAAGCTTGATTTCAGCTGATGGGCCAATATTTCCTAATTAATATATTATTGATATTGAACATTTGAAATATCGAATATCAAATATCGAACATAACAAAAAAAGTAAAATATACGATACATATAAGTTTGATTTCAGCTGATGGGCCAATATTTCCTAATTAAAATATTATTGATATTAAACATTTCAAATATTGAATATCAAATATCGAACATAACAAAAAAAGTTAAATATACGATACATATAAGTTTGATTTCAGCTGATGGGCCAATATTTCCTAATTAATATATTATTGATATTGAACATTTCAAATATTGAATATCATATATCGAACATAACAAAAAAAGTTAAATATACGATACATATAAGTTTGATTTCAGCTGATGGGCCAATATTTCCTAATTAAAATATTATTGATAATGAACATTTGAAATATCGAATATCAAATATCAAACATAACAAAAAAAGTTAAATATACGATACATATAAGCTTGATTTCAGCTGATGGGCCAATATTTCCTAATTAATATATTATTGATATTGAACATTTGAAATATCGAATATCAAATATCAAACATAACAAAAAAAGTTAAATATACGATACATATAAGTTTGATTTCAGCTGATGAGCCAATATTTCCTAATTAAAATATTATTGATATTGAACATTTCAAATATTGAATATCAAAAATCGAACATAACAAAAAAAGTTAAATATACGATACATATAAGCTTGATTTCAGCTGATGGGCCAATATTTCCTAATTAAAATATTATTGATATCGAACATGTGAAATATCGAATATCAAATATCAAACATAACAAAAAAAGTAAAATAAACGATACATATAAGTTTGATTTCAGCTGATGGGCCAATATTTCCTAGTTAAAATATTATTAATATTGAACATTTGAAATATCGAATATCAAATATCAAACATAACAAAAAAAGTAAAATATACGATACATATAAGTTTGATTTCAACTGATGGGCCAATATTTCATAATTAAAATATTATTGATATTGAACATTTGAAATATTGAATATCAAATATCGAACATAACAAAAAAAGTTAAATATACGATACATATAAGTTTGATTTCAGCTGATGGGCCAATATTTCCTAATTAAAATATTATTGATATCGAACATTTCAAATATTGAATATCAAATATCGAACATAACAAAAAAAGTTAAATATACGATACATATAAGTTTGATTTCAGCTGATGGGCCAATATTTCCTAATTAAAATATTATTGATATCGAACATTTCAAATATTGAATATCAAATATCGAACATAACAAAAAAAGTTAAATATACGATACATATAAGTTTGATTTCAGCTGATGGTCCAATATTTCCTAGTTAAAATATTATTGATATGAAACATTTCAAATATTGAATTTCAAATATCGAACATAACAAAAAAAGTTAAATATACGATACATATAAGTTTGATTTCAGCTGATGGGCCAATATTTCCTAATTAAAATATTATTGATATCGAACATTTCAAATATGGAATATCAAATATCGAACATAACAAAAAAAGTTAAATATACGATACATATAATTTTGATTTCAGCTGATGGGCCAATATTTCCTAATTAAAATATTATTGATATCGAACATTTCAAATATTGAATATCAAATATCGATCATAACAAAAAAAGTTAAATATACGATACATATAATTTTGATTTCAGCTGATGGGCCAATATTTCCTAATTAAAATATTATTGATATCGAACATTTCAAATATTGAATATCAAATATCGAACATAACAAAAAAAGTTAAATAAACGATACATATAAGCTTGATTTCAGCTGATGGGCCAATATTTCCTAATTAATATATTATTGATATTGAACATTTGAAATATCGAATATCAAATATCAAACATAACAAAAAAAGTTAAATATACGATACATATAATTTTGATTTCAGCTGATGGGCCAATATTTCCTAATTAAAATATTATTGATATCGAACATTTCAAATATGGAATATCAAATATCGAACATAACAAAAAAAGTTAAATATACGATACATATAAGTTTGATTTCAGCTGATGGGCCAATATTTCCTAATTAAAATATTATTGATATCGAACATTTCCAATATTGAATATCAAATATCGAACATAACAAAAAAAGTTAAATAAACGATACATATAAGCTTGATTTCAGCTGATGGGCCAATATTTCCTAATTAATATATTATTGATATTGAACATTTCAAATATTGAATATCAAATATCGAACATAACAAAAAAAGTTAAATAAACGATACATATAAGCTTGATTTCAGCTGATGGGCCAATATTTCCTAATTAATATATTATTGATATTGAACATTTGAAATATCGAATATCAAATATCAAACATAACAAAAAAAGTTAAATATACGATACATATAAGTTTGATTTCAGCTGATGGGCCAATATTTCCTAATTAAAATATTATTGATATCGAACATTTCCAATATTGAATATCAAATATCAAACATAACAAAAAAAGTTAAATATACGATACAGATAAGTTTGATTTCAGCTGATGGGCCAATATTTCCTAATTAAAATATTATTGATATTGAACATTTCAAATATGGAATATCAAATATCGAACATAACAAAAAAAGTTAAATATACGATACATATAAGTTTGATTTCAGCTGATGGGCCAATATTTCCTAATTAAAATATTATTGATATCGAACATTTCAAATATTGAATATCAAATATCGAACATAACAAAAAAAGTTAAATATACGATACATATAAGCTTGATTTCAGCTGATGGGCCAATATTTCCTAATTAAAATATTATTGATATCGAACATTTGAAATATCGAATATCAAATATCAAACATAATCAAAAAAGTAAAATATACGATACATATAAGTTTGATTTCAGCTGATGGGCCAATATTTCCTAGTTAAAATATTATTGATATTGAACATTTGAAATATCGAATATCAAATATCAAACATAACAAAAAAAGTAAAATATACGATACATATAAGTTTGATTTCAACTGATGGGCCAATATTTCATAATTAAAATATTATTGATATTGAACATTTCAAATATTGAATATCAAATATCGAACATAACAAAAAAAGTTAAATATACGATACATATAAGCTTGATTTCAGCTGATGAGCCAATATTTCCTAATTAATATATTATTGATATTGAACATTTGAAATATCGAATATCAAATATCGAACATAACAAAAAAAGTAAAATATACGATACATATAAGTTTGATTTCAGCTGATGGGCCAATATTTCCTAATTAAAATATTATTGATATTGAACATTTCATATATTGAATATCAAATATCGAACATAACAAAAAAAGTTAAATATACGATACATATAAGCTTGATTTCAGCTGATGGGCCAATATTTCCTAATTAATATATTATTGATATTGAACATTTGAAATATCGAATATCAAATATCGAACATAACAAAAAAAGTAAAATATACGATACATATAAGTTTGATTTCAGCTGATGGGCCAATATTTCCTAATTAAAATATTATTGATATTAAACATTTCAAATATTGAATATCAAATATCGAACATAACAAAAAAAGTTAAATATACGATACATATAAGTTTGATTTCAGCTGATGGGCCAATATTTCCTAATTAATATATTATTGATATTGAACATTTCAAATATTGAATATCATATATCGAACATAACAAAAAAAGTTAAATATACGATACATATAAGTTTGATTTCAGCTGATGGGCCAATATTTCCTAATTAAAATATTATTGATAATGAACATTTGAAATATCGAATATCAAATATCAAACATAACAAAAAAAGTTAAATATACGATACATATAAGCTTGATTTCAGCTGATGGGCCAATATTTCCTAATTAATATATTATTGATATTGAACATTTGAAATATCGAATATCAAATATCAAACATAACAAAAAAAGTTAAATATACGATACATATAAGTTTGATTTCAGCTGATGAGCCAATATTTCCTAATTAAAATATTATTGATATTGAACATTTCAAATATTGAATATCAAAAATCGAACATAACAAAAAAAGTTAAATATACGATACATATAAGCTTGATTTCAGCTGATGGGCCAATATTTCCTAATTAAAATATTATTGATATCGAACATGTGAAATATCGAATATCAAATATCAAACATAACAAAAAAAGTAAAATAAACGATACATATAAGTTTGATTTCAGCTGATGGGCCAATATTTCCTAGTTAAAATATTATTAATATTGAACATTTGAAATATCGAATATCAAATATCAAACATAACAAAAAAAGTAAAATATACGATACATATAAGTTTGATTTCAACTGATGGGCCAATATTTCATAATTAAAATATTATTGATATTGAACATTTCAAATATTGAATATCAAATATCGAACATAACAAAAAAAGTTAAATATACGATACATATAAGCTTGATTTCAGCTGATGAGCCAATATTTCCTAATTAATATATTATTGATATTGAACATTTGAAATATCGAATATCAAATATCGAACATAACAAAAAAAGTAAAATATACGATACATATAAGTTTGATTTCAGCTGATGGGCCAATATTTCCTAATTAAAATATTATTGATATTAAACATTTCAAATATTGAATATCAAATATCGAACAAAACAAAAAAAGTTAAATAAACGATACATATAAGCTTGATTTCAGCTGATGGGCCAATATTTCCTAATTAATATATTATTGATATTGAACATTTGAAATATCGAATATCAAATATCAAACATAACAAAAAAAGTTAAATATACGATACATATAAGTTTGATTTCAGCTGATGGGCCAATATTTCCTAATTAAAATATTATTGATATCGAACATTTCCAATATTGAATATCAAATATCGAACATAACAAAAAAAGTTAAATAAACGATACATATAAGCTTGATTTCAGCTGATGGGCCAATATTTCCTAATTAATATATTATTGATATTGAACATTTGAAATATCGAATATCAAATATCAAACATAACAAAAAAAGTTAAATATACGATACATATAAGTTTGATTTCAGCTGATGGGCCAATATTTCCTAATTAAAATATTATTGATATCGAACATTTCAAATATTGAATATCAAATATCGAACATAAGAAAAAAATTAAATATACGATACATATAAGTTTGTTTTCAGCTGATGGGCCAATATTTCCTAATTAAAATATTATTGATATTGAACATTTGAAATATCGAATATCAAATATCAAACATAACAAAAAAAGTTAAATATACGATACAGATAAGTTTGATTTCAGCTGATGGGCCAATATTTCCTAATTAAAATATTATTGATATTGAACATTTCAAATATGGAATATCAAATATCGAACATAACAAAAAAAGTTAAATATACGATACATATAAGTTTGATTTCAGCTGATGGGCCAATATTTCCTAATTAAAATATTATTGATATCGAACATTTCAAATATCGAATATCAAAAATCGAACATAACAAAAAAAGTTAAATATACGATACATATAAGCTTGATTTCAGCTGATGGGCCAATATTTCCTAATTAAAATATTATTGATATCGAACATGTGAAATATCGAATATCAAATATCAAACATAACAAAAAAAGTAAAATAAACGATACATATAAGTTTGATTTCAGCTGATGAGCCAATATTTCCTAATTAAAATATTATTGATATTGAACATTTCAAATATTGAATATCAAAAATCGAACATAACAAAAAAAGTTAAATATACGATACATATAAGCTTGATTTCAGCTGATGGGCCAATATTTCCTAATTAAAATATTATTGATATCGAACATGTGAAATATCGAATATCAAATATCAAACATAACAAAAAAAGTAAAATAAACGATACATATAAGTTTGATTTCAGCTGATGGGCCAATATTTCCTAGTTAAAATATTATGAATATTGAACATTTGAAATATCGAATATCAAATATCAAACATAACAAAAAAAGTAAAATATACGATACATATAAGTTTGATTTCAACTGATGGGCCAATATTTCATAATTAAAATATTATTGATATTGAACATTTCAAATATTGAATATCAAATATCGAACATAACAAAAAAAGTTAAATATACGATACATATAAGCTTGATTTCAGCTGATGAGCCAATATTTCCTAATTAATATATTATTGATATTGAACATTTGAAATATCGAATATCAAATATCGAACATAACAAAAAAAGTAAAATATACGATACATATAAGTTTGATTTCAGCTGATGGGCCAATATTTCCTAATTAAAATATTATTGATATTAAACATTTCAAATATTGAATATCAAATATCGAACATAACAAAAAAAGTTAAATAAACGATACATATAAGCTTGATTTCAGCTGATGGGCCAATATTTCCTAATTAATATATTATTGATATTGAACATTTGAAATATCAAATATCAAACATAACAAAAAAAGTTAAATATACGATACATATAAGTTTGATTTCAGCTGATGGGCCAATATTTCCTAATTAAAATATTATTGATATCGAACATTTCCAATATTGAATATCAAATATCGAACATAACAAAAAAAGTTAAATAAACGATACATATAAGCTTGATTTCAGCTGATGGGCCAATATTTCCTAATTAATATATTATTGATATTGAACATTTGAAATATCGAATATCAAATATCAAACATAACAAAAAAAGTTAAATATACGATACATATAAGTTTGATTTCAGCTGATGGGCCAATATTTCCTAATTAAAATATTATTGATATCGAACATTTCAAATATTGAATATCAAATATCGAACATAAGAAAAAAATTAAATATACGATACATATAAGTTTGTTTTCAGCTGATGGGCCAATATTTCCTAATTAAAATATTATTGATATTGAACATTTGAAATATCGAATATCAAATATCAAACATAACAAAAAAAGTTAAATATACGATACAGATAAGTTTGATTTCAGCTGATGGGCCAATATTTCCTAATTAAAATATTATTGATATTGAACATTTCAAATATGGAATATCAAATATCGAACATAACAAAAAAAGTTAAATATACGATACATATAAGTTTGATTTCAGCTGATGGGCCAATATTTCCTAATTAATATATTATTGATATTGAACATTTGAAATATCGAATATCAAATATCAAACATAACAAAAAAATTAAAATATACGATACATATAAGTTTGATTTCAGCTGATGGGCCAATATATCCTAATTAAAATATTATTGATATTGAACATTTCAAATATTGAATATCATATATCGAACATAACAAAAAAAGTAAAATATACGATACATATAAGTTTGATTTCAGCTGATGGGCCAATATTTCCTAATTAATATATTATTGATATTGAACATTTGAAATATCGAATATCAAATATCAAACATAACAAAAAAAGTAAAATATACGATAGATATAAGTTTGATTTCAGCTGATGGGCCAATATATCCTAATTAAAATATAATTAATATTGAACATTTGAAATATCGAATATCAAATATCGAACATAACAAAAAAAGTAAAATATACGATACATATAAGTTTGATTTCAGCTGATGGGCCAATATTTCCTAATTAATATATTATTGATATTGAACATTTGAAATATCGAATATCAAATATCAAACATAACAAAAAAAGTAAAATATACGATACATATAAGTTTGATTTCAGCTGATGGGCCAATATTTCCTAATTAAAATATTATTGATATCGAACATTTCAAATATGGAATATCAAATATCGAACATAACAAAAAAAGTTAAATATACGATACATATAAGTTTGATTTCAGCTGATGGGCCAATATTTCCTAATTAAAATATTATTGATATCGAACATTTCAAATATTGAATATCAAATATCGAACATAACAAAAAAAAGTTAAATATACGATACATATAAGCTTGATTTCAGCTGATGGGCCAATATTGCCTAATTAAAATATTATTGATATCGAACATTTGAAATATCGAATATCAAATATCAAACATAACAAAAAAAGTTAAATATACGATACATATAAGTTTGGTTTCAGCTGATGGGCCAATATTTCCTAATTAAAATATTATTGATATTGAACATTTCAAATATTGAATATCAAATATCGAACATAACAAAAAAAGTTAAATATACGATACATATAAGTTTGATTTCAGCTGATGGGCCAATATTTCCTAATTAAAATATTATTGATATTGAACATTTCAAATATTGAATATCAAATATCGAACATAACAAAAAAAGTTAAATATACGATACATATAAGTTTGATTTCAGCTGATGGGCCAATATTTCCTAATTAAAATATTATGTATATTGAACATTTCAAATATTGAATATCATATATCGAACATAACAAAAAAAGTAAAATATACGATACATATAAGTTTGATTTCAGCTGATGGGCCAATATTTCCTAATTAATATATTATTGATATTGAACATTTGAAATATCGAATATCAAATATCAAACATAACAAAAAAAGAAAAATATACGATAGATATAAGTTTGATTTCAGCTGATGAGCCAATATATCCTAATTAAAATATTATTAATATTGAACATTTGAAATATCGAATATCAAATATCGAACATAACAAAAAAAGTAAAATATACGATACATAAAAGTTTGATTTCAGCTGATGGGCCAGTATTTCCTAATTAATATATTATTGATATTGAACATTTGAAATATCGAATATCAAATATCAAACATAACAAAAAAAGTAAAATATACGATACATATAAGTTTGAATTCAGCTGATGTGCCAATATTTCCTAATTAAAATATTATTGATATCGAACATTTGAAATATCGAATATCAAATATCAAACATAACAAAAAAAGTTAAATATACGATACATATAAGTTTGATTTCAGCTGATGGGCCAATATTTCCTAATTAATATATTATTGACATTGAACATTTCAAATATTGAATATCATATATCGAACATAACAAAAAAAGTTAAATATACGATACATATAAGTTTGATTTCAGCTGATGGGCCAATATTTCCTAATTAAAATATTATTGATATTGAACATTTCAAATATTGAATATCAAATATCGAACATAACAAAAAAGTTAAATATACGATACATATAAGTTTGATTTCAGCTGATGGGCCAATATTTCCTAATTAAAATATTATTGATATTGAACATTTCAAATATTGAATATCATATATCGAACATAACAAAAAAAGTAAAATATACGATACATATAAGTTTGATTTCAGCTGATGGGCCAATATTTCCTAATTAATATATTATTGATATTGAACATTTGAAATATCGAATATCAAATATCAAACATAACAAAAAAAGTAAAATATACGATACATATAAGTTTGATTTCAGCTGATGGGCCAATATATCCTAATTAAAATATTATTGATATTGAACATTTGAAATATCGAATATCAAATATCGAACATAACAAAAAAAGTAAAATATACGATACATATAAGTTTGATTTCAGCTGATGGGCCAGTATTTCCTAATTAATATATTATTGATATTGAACATTTGAAATATCGAATATCAAATATCAAACATAACAAAAAAAGTAAAATATACGATACATATAAGTTTGATTTCAGGTGATGGGCCAATATTTCCTAGTTAAAATATTATTGATATCGAACATTTCAAATATTGAATATCAAATATCGAACATAACAAAAAAAGTTATATATACGATACATATAAGTTTGATTTCAGCTGATGGGCCAATATTTCCTAATTAATACATTATTGATATTGAACATTTGAAATATCGAATATTAAATATCAAACATAGCAAAAAAAATAAAATATACGACACATATAAGTTTGATTTCAGCTGATGGGCCAATATTTCCTAATTAATATATTATTGATATTGAACATTTGAAATATCGAATATCAAATATCAAACATAACAAAAAAATTAAAATATACGATACATATAAGTTTGATTTCAGCTGATGGGCCAATATTTCCTAATTAATATATTATTGATATTGAACATTTGAAATATCGAATATCAAATATCAAACATAACAAAAAAATTAAAATATACGATACATATAAGTTTGATTTCAGCTGATGGGCCAATATTTCCTAATTTTTATATTATTGATATTGAACATTTGAAATATCGAATATCAAATATCAAACATAACAAAAAAATTAAAATATACGATACATTTAAGTTTGATTTCAGCTGATGGGCCAATATATCCTAATTAAAATATTATTGATATTGAACATTTCAAATATTGAATATCATATATCGAACATAACAAAAAAAGTAAAATATACGATACATATAAGTTTGATTTCAGCTGATGGGCCAATATTTCCTAATTTAAATATTATTGATATTGAACATTTGAAATATCGAATATCAAATATCAAACATAACAAAAAAGTTAAATATACGATACATTTAAGTTTGATTTCAGCTGATGGGCCAATATATCCTAATTAAAATATTATTGATATTGAACATTTCAAATATTGAATATCATATATCGAACATAACAAAAAAAGTAAAATATACGATACATATAAGTTTGATTTCAGCTGATGGGCCAATATTTCCTAATTTAAATATTATTGATATTGAACATTTCAAATATCGAATATCAAATATCAAACATAACAAAAAAAGTTAAATATACGATACATATAAGTTTGATTTCAGCTGATGGGCCAATATTTCCTAATTAAAATATTATTGATATCGAACATTTGAAATATCGAATACAAATCACAAACATAACAAAAATAGTTAAATATACGATACCTATAAGTTTGATTTCAGCTGATGGGCCAATCTTTCCTAATTAAAATATTATTGATATCGAACATTTGAAATATCGAATATCAAATATCAAACATAACAAAAAAAGTTAAATATACGATACATATAAGTTTGATTTCGGCTGATGGGCCAATATTTCCTAATTAAAATATTATTGATATCGAACATTTGAAATATCGAATATCAAATATCAAACATAACAAAAAAAGTTAAATATACGATACATATAAGTTTGATTTCAGCTGATGGGCCAATATTTCCTAATTAAAATATTATTGATATTGAACATTTCAAATATTGAATATCATATATCGAACATTACAAAAAAAGTTAAATATACGATACATATAAGTTTGATTTCAGCTGATGGGCCAATATTTCCTAATTAATATATTATTGATATTGAACATTTGAAATATCGAATATTAAATATCAAACATAGCAAAACAAGTAAAATATACGATACATATAAGTTTGATTTCAGCTGATGGGCCAATATTTCCTAATTAATATATTATTGATATTGAACATTTGAAATATCGAATATCAAATATCAAACATAACAAAAAAAGTAAAATATACGATACATATAAGTTTGATTTCAGATGATGGGCCAATATTTCCTGATTAATATATTATTGATATTGAACATTTCAAATATTGAATATCATATATCGAACATAACAAACAAAGTAAAATATACGATACATATAAGTTTGATTTCAGCTGATGGGCCAATATTTCCTAATTAATACATTATTGATATTGAACATTTGAAATATCGAATATTAAATATCAAACATAGCAAAAAAAGTAAAATGTACGACACATTTAAGTTTGATTTCAGCTGATGGGCCAATATTTCCTAATTAATATATTATTGATATTGAACATTTGAAATATCGAATATCAAATATCAAACATAACAAAAAAATTAAAATATACGATACATATAAGTTTGATTTCAGCTGATGGGCCAATATATCCTAATTAAAATATTATTGATATTGAACATTTCAAATATTGAATATCATATATCGAACATAACAAAAAAAGTAAAATATACGATACATATAAGTTTGATTTCAGCTGATGGGCCAATATTTCCTAATTAATATATTATTGATATTGAACATTTGAAATATCGAATATCAAATATCAAACATAACAAAAAAAGTAAAATATACGATAGATATAAGTTTGATTTCAGCTGATGGGCCAATATATCCTAATTAAAATATTATTAATATTGAACATTTGAAATATCGAATATCAAATATCGAACATAACAAAAAAAGTAAAATATACGATACATATAAGTTTGATTTCAGCTGATGGGCCAATATTTCCTAATTAATATATTATTGATATTGAACATTTGAAATATCGAATATCAAATATCAAACATAACAAAAAAAGTAAAATATACGATACATATAAGTTTGATTTCAGCTGATGGGCCAATATGTCCTAATTAAAATATTATTGATATCGAACATTTCAAATATGGAATATCAAATATCGAACATAACAAAAAAAGTTAAATATACGATACATATAAGTTTGATTTCAGCTGATGGGCCAATATTTCCTAATTAAAATATTATTGATATTGAACATTTCAAATATTGAATATCAAATATCGAACATAACAAAAAAAGTTAAATATACGATACATATAAGCTTGATTTCAGCTGATGGGCCAATATATCCTAATTAAAATATTATTGATATTGAACATTTCAAATATTGAATATCAAATATCGAACATAACAAAAAAAGTTAAATATACGATACATATAAGTTTGATTTCAGCTCATGGGCCAATATTTCCTAATTAAAATATTATTGATATTGAACATTTCAAATATTGAATATCAAATATCGAACATAACAAAAAAAGTTAAATATACGATACATATTAGTTTGATTTCAGCTGATGGGCCAATATTTCCTAATTAAAATATTATGTATATTGAACATTTCAAACATTGAATATCATATATCGAACATAACAAAAAAAGTAAAATATACGATACATATAAGTTTGATTTCAGCTGATGGGCCAATATTTCCTAATTAAAATATTATTGATATCGAACATTTCAAATATGGAATATCAAATATCGAACATAACAAAAAAAGTTAAATATACGATACATATAAGTTTGATTTCAGCTGATGGGCCAATATTTCCTAATTAAAATATTATTGATATCGAACATTTGAAATATCGAATATCAAATATCAAACATAACAAAAAAAGTTAAATATACGATACATATAAGTTTGGTTTCAGCTGATGGGCCAATATTTCCTAATTAAAATATTATTGATATTGAACATTTCAAATATTGAATATCAAATATCGAACATAACAAAAAAAGTTAAATATACGATACATATAAGTTTGATTTCAGCTGATGGGCCAATATTTCCTAATTAAAATATTATTGATATTGAACATTTCAAATATTGAATATCAAATATCGAACATAACAAAAAAAGTTAAATATACGATACATATAAGTTTGATTTCAGCTGATGGGCCAATATTTCCTAATTAAAATATTATGTATATTGAACATTTCAAATATTGAATATCATATATCGAACATAACAAAAAAAGTAAAATATACGATACATATAAGTTTGATTTCAGCTGATGGGCCAATATTTCCTAATTAATATATTATTGATATTGAACATTTGAAATATCGAATATCAAATATCAAACATAACAAAAAAAGTAAAATATACGATAGATATAAGTTTGATTTCAGCTGATGAGCCAATATATCCTAATTAAAATATTATTAATATTGAACATTTGAAATATCGAATATCAAATATCGAACATAACAAAAAAAGTAAAATATACGATACATATAAGTTTGATTTCAGCTGATGGGCCAGTATTTCCTAATTAATATATTATTGATATTGAACATTTGAAATATCGAATATCAAATATCAAACATAACAAAAAAAGTAAAATATACGATACATATAAGTTTGAATTCAGCTGATGTGCCAATATTTCCTAATTAAAATATTATTGATATCGAACATTTGAAATATCGAATATCAAATATCAAACATAACAAAAAAAGTTAAATATACGATACATATAAGTTTGATTTCAGCTGATGGGCCAATATTTCCTAATTAATATATTATTGACATTGAACATTTCAAATATTGAATATCATATATCGAACATAACAAAAAAAGTTAAATATACGATACATATAAGTTTGATTTCAGCTGATGGGCCAATATTTCCTAATTAAAATATTATTGATATTGAACATTTCAAATATTGAATATCAAATATCGAACATAACAAAAAAAGTTAAATATACGATACATATAAGTTTGATTTCAGCTGATGGGCCAATATTTCCTAGTTAAAATATTATTGATATTGAACATTTCAAATATTGAATATCATATATCGAACATAACAAAAAAAGTAAAATATACGATACATATAAGTTTGATTTCAGCTGATGGGCCAATATTTCCTAATTAATATATTATTGATATTGAACATTTGAAATATCGAATATCAAATATCAAACATAACAAAAAAAGTAAAATATACGATACATATAAGTTTGATTTCAGCTGATGGGCCAATATATCCTAATTAAAATATTATTGATATTGAACATTTTAAATATCGAATATCAAATATCGAACATAACAAAAAAAGTAAAATATACGATACATATAAGTTTGATTTCAGCTGATGGGCCAGTATTTCCTAATTAATATATTATTGATATTGAACATTTGAAATATCGAATATCAAATATCAAACATAACAAAAAAAGTAAAATATACGATACATATAAGTTTGATTTCAGGTGATGGGCCAATATTTCCTAGTTAAAATATTATTGATATCGAACATTTCAAATATTGAATATCAAATATCGAACATAACAAAAAAAGTTATATATACGATACATATAAGTTTGATTTCAGCTGATGGGCCAATATTTCCTAATTAATACATTATTGATATTGAACATTTGAAATATCGAATATTAAATATCAAACATAGCAAAAAAAATAAAATATACGACACATATAAGTTTGATTTCAGCTGATGGGCCAATATTTCCTAATTAATATATTATTGATATTGAACATTTGAAATATCGAATATCAAATATCAAACATAACAAAAAAATTAAAATATACGATACATATAAGTTTGATTTCAGCTGATGGGCCAATATTTCCTAATTAATATATTATTGATATTGAACATTTGAAATATCGAATATCAAATATCAAACATAACAAAAAAATTAAAATATACGATACATATAAGTTTGATTTCAGCTGATGGGCCAATATTTCCTAATTTTTATATTATTGATATTGAACATTTGAAATATCGAATATCAAATATCAAACATAACAAAAAAATTAAAATATACGATACATATAAGTTTGATTTCAGCTGATGGGCCAATATTTCCTAATTTTTATATTATTGATATTGAACATTTGAAATATCGAATATCAAATATCAAACATAACAAAAAAAGTAAAATATACGATACATATAAGTTTGATTTCAGCTGATGGGCCAATATTTCCTAATTAATACATTATTGATATTGAACATTTGAAATATCGAATATTAAATATCAAACATAGCAAAAAAAGTAAAATATACGATACATATAAGTTTGATTTCAGCTGATGGGCCAATATTTCCTAATTAATATATTATTGATATCGAACATTTGAAATATCGAATATCAAATATCAAACATAACAAAAAAAGTAAAATATACGATACATATAAGTTTGATTTCAGCTGATGGGCCAATATTTCCTAATTAATACATTATTGATATTGAACATTTGAAATATCGAATATTAAATATCAAACATAGCAAAAAAAATAAAATATACGACACATATAAGTTTGATTTCAGCTGATGGGCCAATATTTCCTAATTAATATATTATTGATATTGAACATTTGAAATATCGAATATCAAATATCAAACATAACAAAAAAAGTTAAATATACGATACATATAAGTTTGATTTCAGCTGATGGGCCAATATTTCCTAATTAAAATATTATTGATATCGAACATTTCAAATATTGAATATCAAATATCGAACATAACAAAAAAAAAGTTAAATATACGATACATATAAGTTTGATTTCAGCTGATGGGCCAATATTTCCTAGTTAAAATATTATTGATATTGAACATTTGAAATATCGAATATCAAATATCAAACATAACAAAAAAAATTAAATATACGATACATATAAGTTTGATTACAGCTGATGGGCCAATATTTCCTAATTAATATATTATTGATATTGAACATTTGAAATATCGAATATCAAATATCAAACATAACAAAAAAAGTAAAATATACGATACATATAAGTTTGATTTCAGCTGATGGGCCAATATTTCCTAATTAAAATATTATTGATATCGAACATTTCAAATATTGAATATCAAATATCGAACATAACAAAAAAAGTTAAATATACGATACATATAAGTTTGATTTCAGCTGATGGTCCAATATTTCCTAGTTAAAATATTATTGATATGAAACATTTCAAATATTGAATTTCAAATATCGAACATAACAAAAAAAGTTAAATATACGATACATATAAGTTTGATTTCAGCTGATGGGCCAATATTTCCTAATTAAAATATTATTGATATCGAACATTACAAATATGGAATATCAAATATCGAACATAACAAAAAAAGGTTAAATAAACGATACATATAAGCTTGATTTCAGCTGATGGGCCAATATTTCCTAATTAATATATTATTGATATTGAACATTTGAAATATCGAATATCAAATATTAAACATAACAAAAAAAGTTAAATATACGATACATATAAGTTTGATTTCAGCTGATGGGCCAATATTTCCTAATTAAAATATTATTGATATTGAACATTTGAAATATCGAATATCAAATATCAAACATAACAAAAAAATTAAAATATACGATACATATAAGTTTGATTTCAGCTGATGGGCCAATATTTCCTAATTAAAATATTATTGATATTGAACATTTGAAATATCGAATATCAAATATCAAACATAACAAAAAAAATTAAATATACGATACATATAAGTTTGATTTTAGCTGATGGGCCAATATTTCCTAATTAATATATTATTGATATTGAACATTTGAAATATCGAATATCAAATATCAAACATAACAAAAAAAGTTAAATATACGATACATATAAGTTTGATTTCAGCTGATGGGCCAATATTTCCTAATTAATATATTATTGATATTGAACATTTGAAATATCGAATATCAAATATCAAACATAACAAAAAAAGTTAAATATACGATACATATAAGTTTGATTTCAGCTGATGGGCCAATATTTCCTAATTAAAATATTATTGATATTGAACATTTGAAATATCGAATATCAAATATCAAACATAACAAAAAAAGTTAAATATACGATACATATAAGTTTGATTTCAGCTGATGGGCCAATATTTCCTAATTAATATATTATTGATATTGAACATTTGAAATACCGAATATCAAATATCAAACATAACAAAAAAAGTTAAATATACGATACATATAAGTTTGATTTCAGCTGATGGGCCAATATTTCCTAATTAAAATATTATTGATATTGAACATTTGAAATATCGAATATCAAATATCAAACATAACAAAAAGAGTTAAATATACGATACATATAAGTTTGATTTCAGCTGATGGGCCAATATTTCCTAATTTAAATATTATTGATATTGAACATTTGAAATATCGAATATCAAATATCAAACATAACAAAAAAGTTAAATATACGATACATATAAGTTTGATTTCAGCTGATGGGCCAATATTTCCTAATTAATATATTATTGATATTGAACATTTGAAATATCGAATATCAAATATCAAACATAACAAAAAAAGTTAAATATACGATACATATAAGTTTGATTTCAGCTGATGGGCCAATATTTCCTAATTAAAATATTATTGATATTGAACATTTGAAATATCGAATATCAAATTTTAAACATAACAAAAAAAGTTAAATATACGATACATATAAGTTTGATTTCAGCTCTAGGGCCAATATTTCCTAATTAAAATATTATTGATATTGAACATTTCAAATATCGAATATCAAATATCAAACATAACAAAAAAAGTAAAATATACGATACATATAAGTTTGATTTCAGCTGATGGGCCAAGATTTTCTAATTAATATATTATTGATATTGAACATTTCAAATATCGAATATCAAATATCAAACGTAACAAAAAAAGTTAAATATACGATACATATAAGTTTGATTTCAGCTGATGGGCCAATATTTCCTAGTTAAAATATTATTGATATTGAACATTTGAAATATCGAATATCAAATATCAAACATAACAAAAAAAAATTAAATATACGATACATATAAGTTTGATTTCAGCTGATGGGCCAATATTTCCTAGTTAAAATATTATTGATATTGAACATTTGAAATATGGAATATCAAATATCAAACATAACAAAAAAAATTAAATATACGATACATATAAGTTTGATTTCAGCTGATGGGCCAATATTTCCTAGTAAAAATATTATTGATATTGAACATTTGAAATATGGAATATCAAATATCAAACATAACAAAAAAAAATAAATATACGATACATATAAGTTTGATTTCAGCTGATGGGCCAATATTTCCTAGTTAAAATATTATTGATATTGAACATTTGAAATATGGAATATCAAATATCAAACATAACCAAAAAAATTAAATATACGATACATATAAGTTTGATTTCAGCTGATGGGCCAATATTTCCTAATTAAAATATTATTGATATTGAACATTTGAAATATCGAATATCAAATATCAAACATAACAAAAAAAATTAAATATACGATACATATAAGTTTGATTTCAGCTGATGGGCCAATATTTCCTAATTAAAATATTATTGATATTGAACATTTTAAATATCGAATATCAAATATCAAACATAACAAAAAAAATTAAATATACGATACGTATAAGTTTGATTTCAGCTGATGGGCCAATATTTCCTAGTTAAAATATTATTGATATTGAACATTTGAAATATCGAATATCAAATATCAAACATAACAAAAAAAGTAAAATATACGATACATATAAGTTTGATTTCAGCTGATGGGCCAATATTTCCTAATTAAAATATTATTGATATTGAACATTTGAAATATCGAATATCAAATATCAAACATAACAAAAAAAAGTAAATATACGATACATATAAGTTTGATTTCTGCTGATGGGCCAATATTTCCTAATTAATATATTATTGATATTGAACATTTGAAATATCGAATATCAAATATCAAACATAACAAAAAAAGTTAAATATACGATACATGTAAGTTTGATTTCAGCTGATGGGCCAATATTTCCTAATTTAAATATTATTGATATTGAACATTTGAAATATCGAATATCAAATATCAAACATAACAAAAAAGTTAAATATACGATACATATAAGTTTGATTTCAGCTGATGGGCCAATATTTCTTAATTAATATATTATTGATATTGAACATTTCAAATATCGAATATCAAATATCAAACATAACAAAAAAAGTTAAATATACGATACATATAAGTTTGATTTCAGCTGATGGGCCAATATTTCCTAATTAAAATATTATTGATATTGAACATTTGAAATATCGAATATCAAATATCAAACATAACAAAAAAAGTTAAATATACGATACATATAAGTTTGATTTCAGCTGATGGGCCAATATTTCCTAATTAAAATATTATTGATATTGAACATTTGAAATATCGAATATCAAATATCAAACATAACAAAAAAAGTAAAATATACGATACATAAAAGTTTGATTTCAGCTGATGGGCCAAGATTTTCTAATTAATATATTATTGATATTGAACATTTCAAATATCGAATATCAAATATCAAACGTAACAAAAAAAGTTAAATATACGATACATATAAGTTTGATTTCAGCTGATGGGCCAATATTTCCTAGTTAAAATATTATTGATATTGAACATTTGAAATATGGAATATCAAATATCAAACATAACAAAAAAAATTAAATATACGATACATATAAGTTTGATTTCAGCTGATGGGCCAATATTTCCTAGTTAAAATATTATTGATATTGAACATTTGAAATATGGAATATCAAATATCAAACATAACAAAAAAAATTAAATATACGATACATATAAGTTTGATTTCAGCTGATGGGCCAATATTTCCTAGTTAAAATATTATTGATATTGAACATTTGAAATATGGAATATCAAATATCAAACATAACAAAAAAAATTAAATATACGATACATATAAGTTTGATTTCAGCTGATGGGCCAATATTTCCTAATTAAAATATTATTGATATTGAACATTTGAAATATGGAATATCAAATGTCAAACATAACAAAAAAAATTAAATATACGATACATATAAGTTTGATTTCAGATGATGGGCCAATATTTCCTAATTAAAATATTATTGATATTGAACATTTGAAATATCGAATATCAAATATCAAACATAACAAAAAAAATTAAATATACGATACATATAAGTTTGATTTCAGCTGATGGGCCAATATTTTCTAATTAAAATATTATTGATATTGAACATTTGAAATATCGAATATCAAATATCAAACATAACAAAAAAAATTAAATATACGATACATATAAGTTTGATTTCAGCTGATGGGCCAATATTTCCTAGTTAAAATATTATTGATATTGAACATTTGAAATATCGAATATCAAATATCAAACATAACAAAAAAAAATAAATATACGATACATATAAGTTTGATTTCAGCTGATGGGCCAATATTTCCTAGTTAAAATATTATTGATATTGAACATTTGAAATATGGAATATCAAATATCAAACATAACAAAAGAAATTAAATATACGATACATATAAGTTTGATTTCAGCTGATGGGCCAATATTTCCTAATTAAAATATTATTGATATTGAACATTTGAAATATCGAATATCAAATATCAAACATAACAAAAAAAATTAAATATACGATACATATAAGTTTGATTTCAGCTGATGGGCCAATATTTCCTAATTAAAATATTATTGATATTGAACATTTGAAATATCGAATATCAAATATCAAACATAACAAAAAAAATTAAATATACGATACGTATAAGTTTGATTTCAGCTGATGGGCCAATATTTCCTAGTTAAACTATTATTGATATTGAACATTTGAAATATCGAATATCAAATATCAAACATAACAAAAAAAGTAAAATATACGATACATATAAGTTTGATTTCAGCTGATGGGCCAATATTTCCTAATTAAAATATTATTGATATTGAACATTTGAAATATCGAATATCAAATATCAAACATAACAAAAAAAAGTAAATATACGATACATATAAGTTTGATTTCTGCTGATGGGCCAATATTTCCTAATTAATATATTATTGATATTGAACATTTGAAATATCGAATATCAAATATCAAACATAACAAAAAAAGTTAAATATACGATACATGTAAGTTTGATTTCAGCTGATGGGCCAATATTTCCTAGTTAAAATATTATTGATATTGAACATTTGAAATATCGAATATCAAATATCAAACATAACAAAAAAAGTAAACTATACGATACATATAAGTTTGATTTCAGCTGATGGGCCAATATTTCCTAGTTAAAATATTATTGATATTGAACATTTGAAGTATCGAATATCAAATATCAAACATAACAAAAAGAGTTAAATATACGATACATATAAGTTTGATTTCAGCTGATGGGCCAATATTTCCTAATTTAAATATTATTGATATTGAACATTTGAAATATCGAATATCAAATATCAAACATAACAAAAAAGTTAAATATACGATACATATAAGTTTGATTTCAGCTGATGGGCCAATATTTCTTAATTAATATATTATTGATATTGAACATTTCAAATATCGAATATCAAATATCAAACATAACAAAAAAAGTTAAATATACGATACATATAAGTTTGATTTCAGCTGATGGGCCAATATTTCCTAATTAAAATATTATTGATATTGAACATTTGAAATATCGAATATCAAATATCAAACATAACAAAAAAAGTTAAATATACGATACATATAAGTTTGATTTCAGCTGATGGGCCAATATTTCCTAATTAAAATATTATTGATATTGAACATTTGAAATATCGAATATCAAATATCAAACATAACAAAAAAAGTAAAATATACGATACATATAAGTTTGATTTCAGCTGATGGGCCAAGATTTTCTAATTAATATATTATTGATATTGAACATTTCAAATATCGAATATCAAATATCAAACGTAACAAAAAAAGTTAAATATACGATACATATAAGTTTGATTTCAGCTGATGGGCCAATATTTCCTAGTTAAAATATTATTGATATTGAACATTTGAAATATGGAATATCAAATATCAAACATAACAAAAAAAATTAAATATACGATACATATAAGTTTGATTTCAGCTGATGGGCCAATCATTCCTAGTTAAAATATTATTGATATTGAACATTTGAAATATCGAATATCAAATATCAAACATAACAAAAAAAAATAAATATACGATACATATAAGTTTGATTTCAGCTGATGGGCCAATATTTCCTAGTTAAAATATTATTGATATTGAACATTTGAAATATGGAATATCAAATATCAAACATAACAAAAAAAATTAAATATACGATACATATAAGTTTGATTTCAGCTGATGGGCCAATATTTCCTAGTAAAAATATTATTGATATTGAACATTTGAAATATGGAATATCAAATATCAAACATAACAAAAAAAATTAAATATACGATACATATAAGTTTGATTTCAGCTGATGGGCCAATATTTCCTAGTTAAAATATTATTGATATTGAACATTTGAAATATCGAATATCAAATATCAAACATAACAAAAAAAATTAAATATACGATACATATAAGTTTGATTTCAGCTGATGGGCCAATATTTCCTAATTAAAATATTATTGATATTGAACATTTGAAATATCGAATATCAAATATCAAACAGAACAAAAAAAAATAAATATACGATACATATAAGTTTGATTTCAGCTGATGGGCCAATATTTCCTAGTTAAAATATTATTGATATTGAACATTTGAAATATCGAATATCAAATATCAAACATAACAAAAAAAGTAAAATATACGATACATATAAGTTTGATTTCAGCTGATGGGCCAATATTTCCTAATTAAAATATTATTGATATTGAACATTTGAAATATCGAATATCAAATATCAAACATAACAAAAAAAAGTAAATATACGATACATATAAGTTTGATTTCTGCTGATGGGCCAATATTTCCTAATTAATATATTATTGATATTGAACATTTGAAATATCGAATATCAAATATCAAACATAACAAAAAAAGTTAAATATACGATACATGTAAGTTTGATTTCAGCTGATGGGCCAATATTTCCTAGTAAAAATATTATTGATATTGAACATTTGAAATATCGAATATCAAATATCAAACATAACAAAAAAAGTAAAATATACGATACATATAAGTTTGATTTCAGCTGATGGGCCAATATTTCCTAGTTAAAATATTATTGATATTGAACATTTGAAATATCGAATATCAAATATCAAACATAACAAAAAAAAGTAAATATACGATACATATAAGTTTGATTTCAGCTGATGGGCCAATATTTCCTAGTTAAAATATTATTGATATTGAACATTTGAAATATCGAATATCAAATATCAAACATAACAAAAAAAGTAAAATATACGATACATATAAGTTTGATTTCAGCTGATGGGCCAATATTTCCTAATTAAAATATTATTGATATTGAACATTTGAAATATCGAATATCAAATATCAAACATAACAAAAAAAGTTAAATATACGATACATATAAGTTTGATTTCAACTGATGGGCCAATATTTCCTAATTAATACATTATTGATATTGAACATTTGAAATATCGAATATTAAATATCAAACATAGCAAAAAAAGTAAAATGTACGACACATTTAAGTTTGATTTCAGCTGATGGGCCAGTATTTCCTAATTAATATATTATTGATATTGAACATTTGAAATATCGAATATCAAATATCAAACATAACAAGAAAAGTTAAATATACGATACATATAAGTTTGATTTCAGCTGATGGGCCAATATTTCCTAGTTAAAATATTATTGATATTGAACATTTGAAATATCGAATATCAAATATCAAACATAACAAAAAAAAATAAATATACGATACATATAAGTTTGATTTCAGCTGATGGGCCAATATTTCCTAGTTAAAATATTATTGATATTGAACATTTGAAATATGGAATATCAAATATCAAACATAACAAAAAAAATTAAATATACGATACATATAAGTTTGATTTCAGCTGATGGGCCAATATTTCCTAATTAAAATATTATTGATATTGAACATTTGAAATATCGAATATCAAATATCAAACATAACAAAAAAAATTAAATATACGATACGTATAAGTTTGATTTCAGCTGATGGGCCAATATTTCCTAGTTAAAATATTATTGATATTGAACATTTGAAATATCGAATATCAAATATCAAACATAACAAAAAAAGTAAAATATACGATACATATAAGTTTGATTTCAGCTGATGGGCCAATATTTCCTAATTAAAATATTATTGATATTGAACATTTGAAATATCGAATATCAAATATCAAACATAACAAAAAAAAGTAAATATACGATACATATAAGTTTGATTTCTGCTGATGGGCCAATATTTCCTAATTAATATATTATTGATATTGAACATTTGAAATATCGAATATCAAATATCAAACATAACAAAAAAAGTTAAATATACGATACATGTAAGTTTGATTTCAGCTGATGGGCCAATATTTCCTAGTTAAAATATTATTGATATTGAACATTTGAAATATCGAATATCAAATATCAAACATAACAAAAAAAGTAAACTATACGATACATATAAGTTTGATTTCAGCTGATGGGCCAATATTTCCTAGTTAAAATATTATTGATATTGAACATTTGAAGTATCGAATATCAAATATCAAACATAACAAAAAGAGTTAAATATACGATACATATAAGTTTGATTTCAGCTGATGGGCCAATATTTCCTAATTTAAATATTATTGATATTGAACATTTGAAATATCGAATATCAAATATCAAACATAACAAAAAAGTTAAATATACGATACATATAAGTTTGATTTCAGCTGATGGGCCAATATTTCTTAATTAATATATTATTGATATTGAACATTTCAAATATCGAATATCAAATATCAAACATAACAAAAAAAGTTAAATATACGATACATATAAGTTTGATTTCAGCTGATGGGCCAATATTTCCTAATTAAAATATTATTGATATTGAACATTTGAAATATCGAATATCAAATATCAAACATAACAAAAAAAGTTAAATATACGATACATATAAGTTTGATTTCAGCTGATGGGCCAATATTTCCTAATTAAAATATTATTGATATTGAACATTTGAAATATCGAATATCAAATATCAAACATAACAAAAAAAGTAAAATATACGATACATATAAGTTTGATTTCAGCTGATGGGCCAAGATTTTCTAATTAATATATTATTGATATTGAACATTTCAAATATCGAATATCAAATATCAAACGTAACAAAAAAAGTTAAATATACGATACATATAAGTTTGATTTCAGCTGATGGGCCAATATTTCCTAGTTAAAATATTATTGATATTGAACATTTGAAATATGGAATATCAAATATCAAACATAACAAAAAAAATTAAATATACGATACATATAAGTTTGATTTCAGCTGATGGGCCAATCATTCCTAGTTAAAATATTATTGATATTGAACATTTGAAATATCGAATATCAAATATCAAACATAACAAAAAAAATTAAATATACGATACATATAAGTTTGATTTCAGCTGATGGGCCAATATTTCCTAGTTAAAATATTATTGATATTGAACATTTGAAATATGGAATATCAAATATCAAACATAACAAAAAAAATTAAATATACGATACATATAAGTTTGATTTCAGCTGATGGGCCAATATTTCCTAGTAAAAATATTATTGATATTGAACATTTGAAATATGGAATATCAAATATCAAACATAACAAAAAAAATTAAATATACGATACATATAAGTTTGATTTCAGCTGATGGGCCAATATTTCCTAGTTAAAATATTATTGATATTGAACATTTGAAATATCGAATATCAAATATCAAACATAACAAAAAAAATTAAATATACGATACATATAAGTTTGATTTCAGCTGATGGGCCAATATTTCCTAATTAAAATATTATTGATATTGAACATTTGAAATATCGAATATCAAATATCAAACAGAACAAAAAAAATTAAATATACGATACATATAAGTTTGATTTCAGCTGATGGGCCAATATTTCCTAGTTAAAATATTATTGATATTGAACATTTGAAATATCGAATATCAAATATCAAACATAACAAAAAAAGTAAAATATACGATACATATAAGTTTGATTTCAGCTGATGGGCCAATATTTCCTAATTAAAATATTATTGATATTGAACATTTGAAATATCGAATATCAAATATCAAACATAACAAAAAAAAGTAAATATACGATACATATAAGTTTGATTTCTGCTGATGGGCCAATATTTCCTAATTAATATATTATTGATATTGAACATTTGAAATATCGAATATCAAATATCAAACATAACAAAAAAAGTTAAATATACGATACATGTAAGTTTGATTTCAGCTGATGGGCCAATATTTCCTAGTAAAAATATTATTGATATTGAACATTTGAAATATCGAATATCAAATATCTAACATAACAAAAAAAGTAAAATATACGATACATATAAGTTTGATTTCAGCTGATGGGCCAATATTTCCTAATTAAAATATTATTGATATTGAACATTTGAAATATCGAATATCAAATATCAAACATAACAAAAAAAAGTAAATATACGATACATATAAGTTTGATTTCTGCTGATGGGCCAATATTTCCTAATTAATATATTATTGATATTGAACATTTGAAATATCGAATATCAAATATCAAACATAACAAAAAAAAGTAAATATACGATACATATAAGTTTGATTTCAGCTGATGGGCCAATATTTCCTAGTTAAAATATTATTGATATTGAACATTTGAAATATCGAATATCAAATATCAAACATAACAAAAAAAGTAAAATATACGATACATATAAGTTTGATTTCAGCTGATGGGCCAATATTTCCTAATTAAAATATTATTGATATTGAACATTTGAAATATCGAATATCAAATATCAAACATAACAAAAAAAGTTAAATATACGATACATATAAGTTTGATTTCAACTGATGGGCCAATATTTCCTAATTAATACATTATTGATATTGAACATTTGAAATATCGAATATTAAATATCAAACATAGCAAAAAAAGTAAAATGTACGACACATTTAAGTTTGATTTCAGCTGATGGGCCAGTATTTCCTAATTAATATATTATTGATATTGAACATTTGAAATATCGAATATCAAATATCAAACATAACAAGAAAAGTTAAATATACGATACATATAAGTTTGATTTCAGCTGATGGTCCAATATTTCCTAGTTAAAATATTATTGATATTGAACATTTGAAATATCGAATATCAAATATCAAACATAACAAAAAAAAATAAATATACGATACATATAAGTTTGATTTCAGCTGATGGGCCAATATTTCCTAGTTAAAATATTATTGATATTGAACATTTGAAATATGGAATATCAAATATCAAACATAACAAAAAAAATTAAATATACGATACATATAAGTTTGATTTCAGCTGATGGGCCAATATTTCCTAATTAAAATATTATTGATATTGAACATTTGAAATATCGAATATCAAATATCAAACATAACAAAAAAAATTAAATATACGATACGTATAAGTTTGATTTCAGCTGATGGGCCAATATTTCCTAGTTAAAATATTATTGATATTGAACATTTGAAATATCGAATATCAAATATCAAACATAACAAAAAAAGTAAAATATACGATACATATAAGTTTGATTTCAGCTGATGGGCCAATATTTCCTAATTAAAATATTATTGATATTGAACATTTGAAATATCGAATATCAAATATCAAACATAACAAAAAAAATTAAATATACGATACATATAAGTTTGATTTCAGCTGATGGGCCAATATTTCCTAATTAATATATTATTGATATTGAACATTTGAAATATCGAATATCAAATATCAAACATAACAAAAAAAAGTAAATATACGATACATATAAGTTTGATTTCAGCTGATGGGCCAATATTTCCTAGTTAAAATATTATTGATATTGAACATTTGAAATATCGAATATCAAATATCAAACATAACAAAAAAAGTAAAATATACGATACATATAAGTTTGATTTCAGCTGATGGGCCAATATTTCCTAATTAAAATATTATTGATATTGAACATTTGAAATATCGAATATCAAATATCAAACATAACAAAAAAAATTAAATATACGATACATATAAGTTTGATTTCAGCTGATGGGCCAATATTTCCTAATTAAAATATTATTGATATTGAACATTTGAAATATCGAATATCAAATATCAAACATAACAAAAAAAATTAAATATACGATACGTATAAGTTTGATTTCAGCTGATGGGCCAATATTTCCTAGTTAAAATATTATTGATATTGAACATTTGAAATATCGAATATCAAATATCAAACATAACAAAAAAAGTAAAATATACGATACATATAAGTTTGATTTCAGCTGATGGGCCAATATTTCCTAATTAAAATATTATTGATATTGAACATTTGAAATATCGAATATCAAATATCAAACATAACAAAAAAAAGTAAATATACGATACATATAAGTTTGATTTCTGCTGATGGGCCAATATTTCCTAATTAATATATTATTGATATTGAACATTTGAAATATCGAATATCAAATATCAAACATAACAAAAAAAGTTAAATATACGATACATGTATGTTTGATTTCAGCTGATGGGCCAATATTTCCTAGTTAAAATATTATTGATATTGAACATTTGAAATATCGAATATCAAATATCAAACATAACAAAAAAAGTAAACTATACGATACATATAAGTTTGATTTCAGCTGATGGGCCAATATTTCCTAGTTAAAATATTATTGATATTGAACATTTGAAATATCGAATATCAAATATCAAACATAACAAAAAGAGTTAAATATACGATACATATAAGTTTGATTTCAGCTGATGGGCCAATATTTCCTAATTTAAATATTATTGATATTGAACATTTGAAATATCGAATATCAAATATCAAACATAACAAAAAAGTTAAATATACGATACATATAAGTTTGATTTCAGCTGATGGGCCAATATTTCTTAATTAATATATTATTGATATTGAACATTTCAAATATCGAATATCAAATATCAAACATAACAAAAAAAGTTAAATATACGATACATATAAGTTTGATTTCAGCTGATGGGCCAATATTTCCTAATTAAAATATTATTGATATTGAACATTTGAAATATCGAATATCAAATATCAAACATAACAAAAAAAGTTAAATATACGATACATATAAGTTTGATTTCAGCTGATGGGCCAATATTTCCTAATTAAAATATTATTGATATTGAACATTTGAAATATCGAATATCAAATATCAAACATAACAAAAAAAGTAAAATATACGATACATATAAGTTTGATTTCAGCTGATGGGCCAAGATTTTCTAATTAATATATTATTGATATTGAACATTTCAAATATCGAATATCAAATATCAAACGTAACAAAAAAAGTTAAATATACGATACATATAAGTTTGATTTCAGCTGATGGGCCAATATTTCCTAGTTAAAATATTATTGATATTGAACATTTGAAATATGGAATATCAAATATCAAACATAACAAAAAAAATTAAATATACGATACATATAAGTTTGATTTCAGCTGATGGGCCAATCATTCCTAGTTAAAATATTATTGATATTGAACATTTGAAATATCGAATATCAAATATCAAACATAACAAAAAAAATTAAATATACGATACATATAAGTTTGATTTCAGCTGATGGGCCAATATTTCCTAGTTAAAATATTATTGATATTGAACATTTGAAATATGGAATATCAAATATCAAACATAACAAAAAAAATTAAATATACGATACATATAAGTTTGATTTCAGCTGATGGGCCAATATTTCCTAGTAAAAATATTATTGATATTGAACATTTGAAATATGGAATATCAAATATCAAACATAACAAAAAAAATTAAATATACGATACATATAAGTTTGATTTCAGCTGATGGGCCAATATTTCCTAGTTAAAATATTATTGATATTGAACATTTGAAATATCGAATATCAAATATCAAACATAACAAAAAAAATTAAATATACGATACATATAAGTTTGATTTCAGCTGATGGGCCAATATTTCCTTATTAAAATATTATTGATATTGAACATTTGAAATATCGAATATCAAATATCAAACAGAACAAAAAAAATTAAATATACGATACATATAAGTTTGATTTCAGCTGATGGGCCAATATTTCCTAGTTAAAATATTATTGATATTGAACATTTGAAATATCGAATATCAAATATCAAACATAACAAAAAAAGTAAAATATACGATACATATAAGTTTGATTTCAGCTGATGGGCCAATATTTCCTAATTAAAATATTATTGATATTGAACATTTGAAATAACGAATATCAAATATCAAACATAACAAAAAAAAGTAAATATACGATACATATAAGTTTGATTTCTGCTGATGGGCCAATATTTCCTAATTAATATATTATTGATATTGAACATTTGAAATATCGAATATCAAATATCAAACATAACAAAAAAAGTTAAATATACGATACATGTAAGTTTGATTTCAGCTGATGGGCCAAGATTTTCTAATTAATATATTATTGATATTGAACATTTGAAATATCGAATATCAAATATCAAACATAACAAAAAAAGTAAAATATACGATACATATAAGTTTGATTTCAGCTGATGGGCCAATATTTCCTAGTTAAAATATTATTGATATTGAACATTTGAAATATCGAATATCAAATATCAAACATAACAAAAAGAGTTAAATATACGATACATATAAGTTTGATTTCAGCTGATGGGCCAATCATTCCTAGTTAAAATATTATTGATATTGAACATTTGAAATATCGAATATCAAATATCAAACATAACAAAAAAAATTAAATATACGATACATATAAGTTTGATTTCAGCTGATGGGCCAATATTTCCTAGTTAAAATATTATTGATATTGAACATTTGAAATATGGAATATCAAATATCAAACATAACAAAAAAAATTAAGTATACGATACATATAAGTTTGATTTCAGCTGATGGGCCAATATTTCCTAGTAAAAATATTATTGATATTGAACATTTGAAATATGGAATATCAAATATCAAACATAACAAAAAAAATTAAATATACGATACATATAAGTTTGATTTCAGCTGATGGGCCAATATTTCCTAGTTAAAATATTATTGATATTGAACATTTGAAATATCGAATATCAAATATCAAACATAACAAAAAAAATTAAATATACGATACATATAAGTTTGATTTCAGCTGATGGGCCAATATTTCCTAATTAAAATATTATTGATATTGAACATTTGAAATATCGAATATCAAATATCAAACAGAACAAAAAAAATTAAATATACGATACATATAAGTTTGATTTCAGCTGATGGGCCAATATTTCCTAGTTAAAATATTATTGATATTGAACATTTGAAATATCGAATATCAAATATCAAACATAACAAAAAAAGTAAAATATACGATACATATAAGTTTGATTTCAGCTGATGGGCCAATATTTCCTAATTAAAATATTATTGATATTGAACATTTGAAATATCGAATATTAAATATCAAACATAACAAAAAAAAGTAAATATACGATACATATAAGTTTGATTTCTGCTGATGGGCCAATATTTCCTAATTAATATATTATTGATATTGAACATTTGAAATATCGAATATCAAATATCAAACATAACAAAAAAAGTTAAATATACGATACATGTAAGTTTGATTTCAGCTGATGGGCCAATATTTCCTAGTAAAAATATTATTGATATTGAACATTTGAAATATCGAATATCAAATATCAAACATAACAAAAAAAGTAAAATATACGATACATATAAGTTTGATTTCAGCTGATGGGCCAATATTTCCTAGTTAAAATATTATTGATATTGAACATTTGAAATATCGAATATCAAATATCAAACATAACAAAAAAAAGTAAATATACGATACATATAAATTTGATTTCAGCTGATGGGCCAATATTTCCTAATTAATATATTATTGATATTGAACATTTGAAATATCGAATATCAAATATCAAACATAACAAAAAAAAGTAAATATACGATACATATAAGTTTGATTTCTGCTGATGGGCCAATATTTCCTAATTAATATATTATTGATATTGAACATTTGAAATATCGAATATCAAATATCAAACATAACAAAAAAAGTTAAATATACGATACATGTACATAAGTTTGATTTCAGCTGATGGGCCAATATTTCCTAGTAAAAATATTATTGATATTGAACATTTGAAATATCGAATATCAAATATCAAACATAACAAAAAAAGTAAAATATACGATACATATAAGTTTGATTTCAGCTGATGGGCCAATATTTCCTAGTTAAAATATTATTGATATTGAACATTTGAAATATCGAATATCAAATATCAAACATTACAAAAAAAGTTAAATATACGATACATATAAGTTTGATTTCAACTGATGGGCCAATATTTCCTAATTAATACATTATTGATATTGAACATTTGAAATATCGAATATTAAATATCAAACATAGCAAAAAAAGTAAAATGTACGACACATTTAAGTTTGATTTCAGCTGATGGGCCAGTATTTCCTAATTAATATATTATTGATATTGAACATTTGAAATATCGAATATCAAATATCAAACATAACAAGAAAAGTTAAATATACGATACATATAAGTTTGATTTCAGCTGATGGGCCAATATTTCCTAGTTAAAATATTATTGATATTGAACATTTGAAATATCGAATATCAAATATCAAACATAACAAAAAAAAATAAATATACGATACATATAAGTTTGATTTCAGCTGATGGGCCAATATTTCCTAGTTAAAATATTATTGATATTGAACATTTGAAATATGGAATATCAAATATCAAACATAACAAAAAAAATTAAATATACGATACATATAAGTTTGATTTCAGCTGATGGGCCAATATTTCCTAATTAAAATATTATTGATATTGAACATTTGAAATATCGAATATCAAATATCAAACATAACAATAAAAATTAAATATACGATACGTATAAGTTTGATTTCAGCTGATGGGCCAATATTTCCTAGTTAAAATATTATTGATATTGAACATTTGAAATATCGAATATCAAATATCAAACATAACAAAAAAAGTAAAATATACGATACATATAAGTTTGATTTCAGCTGATGGGCCAATATTTCCTAATTAAAATATTATTGATATTGAACATTTGAAATATCGAATATCAAATATCAAACATAACAAAAAAAATTAAATATACGATACATATAAGTTTGATTTCAGCTGATGGGCCAATATTTCCTAATTAATATATTATTGATATTGAACATTTGAAATATCGAATATCAAATATCAAACATAACAAAAAAAAGTAAATATACGATACATATAAGTTTGATTTCAGCTGATGGGCCAATATTTCCTAGTTAAAATATTATTGATATTGAACATTTGAAATATCGAATATCAAATATCAAACATAACAAAAAAAGTAAAATATACGATACATATAAGTTTGATTTCAGCTGATGGGCCAATATTTCCTAATTAAAATATTATTGATATTGAACATTTGAAATATCGAATATCAAATATCAAACATAACAAAAAAAATTAAATATACGATACATATAAGTTTGATTTCAGCTGATGGGCCAATATTTCCTAATTAAAATATTATTGATATTGAACATTTGAAATATCGAATATCAAATATCAAACATAACAAAAAAAATTAAATATACGATACGTATAAGTTTGATTTCAGCTGATGGGCCAATATTTCCTAGTTAAAATATTATTGATATTGAACATTTGAAATATCGAATATCAAATATCAAACATAACAAAAAAAGTAAAATATACGATACATATAAGTTTGATTTCAGCTGATGGGCCAATATTTCCTAATTAAAATATTATTGATATTGAACATTTGAAATATCGAATATCAAATATCAAACATAACAAAAAAAAGTAAATATACGATACATATAAGTTTGATTTCTGCTGATGGGCCAATATTTCCTAATTAATATATTATTGATATTGAACATTTGAAATATCGAATATAAATATCAAACATAACAAAAAAAGTTAAATATACGATACATGTAAGTTTGATTTCAGCTGATGGGCCAATATTTCCTAGTTAAAATATTATTGATATTGAACATTTGAAATATCGAATATCAAATATCAAACATAACAAAAAAAGTAAACTATACGATACATATAAGTTTGATTTCAGCTGATGGGCCAATATTTCCTAGTTAAAATATTATTGATATTGAACATTTGAAATATCGAATATCAAATATCAAACATAACAAAAAGAGTTAAATATACGATACATATAAGTTTGATTTCAGCTGATGGGCCAATATTTCCTAATTTAAATATTATTGATATTGAACATTTGAAATATCGAATATCAAATATCAAACATAACAAAAAAGTTAAATATACGATACATATAAGTTTGATTTCAGCTGATGGGCCAATATTTCTTAATTAATATATTATTGATATTGAACATTTCAAATATCGAATATCAAATATCAAACATAACAAAAAAAGTTAAATATACGATACATATAAGTTTGATTTCAGCTGATGGGCCAATATTTCCTAATTAAAATATTATTGATATTGAACATTTGAAATATCGAATATCAAATATCAAACATAACAAAAAAAGTTAAATATACGATACATATAAGTTTGATTTCAGCTGATGGGCCAATATTTCCTAATTAAAATATTATTGATATTGAACATTTGAAATATCGAATATCAAATATCAAACATAACAAAAAAAGTAAAATATACGATACATATAAGTTTGATTTCAGCTGATGGGCCAAGATTTTCTAATTAATATATTATTGATATTGAACATTTCAAATATCGAATATCAAATATCAAACGTAACAAAAAAAGTAAAATATACGATACATATAAGTTTGATTTCAGCTGATGGGCCAATATTTCCTAGTTAAAATATTATTGATATTGAACATTTGAAATATGGAATATCAAATATCAAACATAACAAAAAAAATTAAATATACGATACATATAAGTTTGATTTCAGCTGATGGGCCAATCATTCCTAGTTAAAATATTATTGATATTGAACATTTGAAATATCGAATATCAAATATCAAACATAACAAAAAAAATTAAATATACGATACATATAAGTTTGATTTCAGCTGATGGGCCAATATTTCCTAGTTAAAATATTATTGATATTGAACATTTGAAATATGGAATATCAAATATCAAACATAACAAAAAAAATTAAATATACGATACATATAAGTTTGATTTCAGCTGATGGGCCAATATTTCCTAGTAAAAATATTATTGATATTGAACATTTGAAATATGGAATATCAAATATCAAACATAACAAAAAAAATTAAATATACGATACATATAAGTTTGATTTCAGCTGATGGGCCAATATTTCCTAGTTAAAATATTATTGATATTGAACATTTGAAATATCGAATATCAAATATCAAACATAACAAAAAAAATTAAATATACGATACATATAAGTTTGATTTCAGCTGATGGGCCAATATTTCCTTATTAAAATATTATTGATATTGAACATTTGAAATATCGAATATCAAATATCAAACAGAACAAAAAAAATTAAATATACGATACATATAAGTTTGATTTCAGCTGATGGGCCAATATTTCCTAGTTAAAATATTATTGATATTGAACATTTGAAATATCGAATATCAAATATCAAACATAACAAAAAAAGTAAAATATACGATACATATAAGTTTGATTTCAGCTGATGGGCCAATATTTCCTAATTAAAATATTATTGATATTGAACATTTGAAATAACGAATATCAAATATCAAACATAACAAAAAAAAGTAAATATACGATACATATAAGTTTGATTTCTGCTGATGGGCCAATATTTCCTAATTAATATATTATTGATATTGAACATTTGAAATATCGAATATCAAATATCAAACATAACAAAAAAAGTTAAATATACGATACATGTAAGTTTGATTTCAGCTGATGGGCCAATATTTCCTAGTAAAAATATTATTGATATTGAACATTTGAAATATCGAATATCAAATATCAAACATAACAAAAAAAGTAAAATATACGATACATATAAGTTTGATTTCAGCTGATGGGCCAATATTTCCTAGTTAAAATATTATTGATATTGAACATTTTAAATATCGAATATCAAATATCAAACATAACAAAAAAAAGTAAATATACGATACATATAAGTTTGATTTCAGCTGATGGGCCAATATTTCCTAGTAAAAATATTATTGATATTGAACATTTGAAATATGGAATATCAAATATCAAACATAACAAAAAAAATTAAATATACGATACATATAAGTTTGATTTCAGCTGATGGGCCAATATTTCCTAGTTAAAATATTATTGATATTGAACATTTGAAATATCGAATATCAAATATCAAACATAACAAAAAAAATTAAATATACGATACATATAAGTTTGATTTCAGCTGATGGGCCAATATTTCCTAATTAAAATATTATTGATATTGAACATTTGAAATATCGAATATCAAATATCAAACAGAACAAAAAAAATTAAATATACGATACATATAAGTTTGATTTCAGCTGATGGGCCAATATTTCCTAGTTAAAATATTATTGATATTGAACATTTGAAATATCGAATATCAAATATCAAACATAACAAAAAAAGTAAAATATACGATACATATAAGTTTGATTTCAGCTGATGGGCCAATATTTCCTAATTAAAATATTATTGATATTGAACATTTGAAATATCGAATATCAAATATCAAACATAACAAAAAAAAGTAAATATACGATACATATAAGTTTGATTTCTGCTGATGGGCCAATATTTCCTAATTAATATATTATTGATATTGAACATTTGAAATATCGAATATCAAATATCAAACATAACAAAAAAAGTTAAATATACGATACATGTAAGTTTGATTTCAGCTGATGGGCCAATATTTCCTAGTAAAAATATTATTGATATTGAACATTTGAAATATCGAATATCAAATATCAAACATAACAAAAAAAGTAAAATATACGATACATATAAGTTTGATTTCAGCTGATGGGCCAATATTTCCTAGTTAAAATATTATTGATATTGAACATTTGAAATATCGAATATCAAATATCAAACATAACAAAAAAAAGTAAATATACGATACATATAAATTTGATTTCAGCTGATGGGCCAATATTTCCTAATTAATATATTATTGATATTGAACATTTGAAATATCGAATATCAAATATCAAACATAACAAAAAAAAGTAAATATACGATACATATAAGTTTGATTTCTGCTGATGGGCCAATATTTCCTAATTAATATATTATTGATATTGAACATTTGAAATATCGAATATCAAATATCAAACATAACAAAAAAAGTTAAATATACGATACATGTAAGTTTGATTTCAGCTGATGGGCCAATATTTCCTAGTAAAAATATTATTGATATTGAACATTTGAAATATCGAATATCAAATATCAAACATAACAAAAAAAGTAAAATATACGATACATATAAGTTTGATTTCAGCTGATGGGCCAATATTTCCTAGTTAAAATATTATTGATATTGAACATTTGAAATATCGAATATCAAATATCAAACATTACAAAAAAAGTTAAATATACGATACATATAAGTTTGATTTCAACTGATGGGCCAATATTTCCTAATTAATACATTATTGATATTGAACATTTGAAATATCGAATATTAAATATCAAACATAGCAAAAAAAGTAAAATGTACGACACATTTAAGTTTGATTTCAGCTGATGGGCCAGTATTTCCTAATTAATATATTATTGATATTGAACATTTGAAATATCGAATATCAAATATCAAACATAACAAGAAAAGTTAAATATACGATACATATAAGTTTGATTTCAGCTGATGGGCCAATATTTCCTAGTTAAAATATTATTGATATTGAACATTTGAAATATCGAATATCAAATATCAAACATAACAAAAAAAAATAAATATACGATACATATAAGTTTGATTTCAGCTGATGGGCCAATATTTCCTAGTTAAAATATTATTGATATTGAACATTTGAAATATGGAATATCAAATATCAAACATAACAAAAAAAATTAAATATACGATACATATAAGTTTGATTTCAGCTGATGGGCCAATATTTCCTAATTAAAATATTATTGATATTGAACATTTGAAATATCGAATATCAAATATCAAACATAACAATAAAAATTAAATATACGATACGTATAAGTTTGATTTCAGCTGATGGGCCAATATTTCCTAGTTAAAATATTATTGATATTGAACATTTGAAATATCGAATATCAAATATCAAACATAACAAAAAAAGTAAAATATACGATACATATAAGTTTGATTTCAGCTGATGGGCCAATATTTCCTAATTAAAATATTATTGATATTGAACATTTGAAATATCGAATATCAAATATCAAACATAACAAAAAAAGTTAAATATACGATACATGTAAGTTTGATTTCAGCTGATGGGCCAATATTTCCTAGTTAAAATATTATTGATATTGAACATTTGAAATATCGAATATCAAATATCAAACATAACAAAAAAAGTAAACTATACGATACATATAAGTTTGATTTCAGCTGATGGGCCAATATTTCCTAGTTAAAATATTATTGATATTGAACATTTGAAATATCGAATATCAAATATCAAACATAACAAAAAGAGTTAAATATACGATACATATAAGTTTGATTTCAGCTGATGGGCCAATATTTCCTAATTTAAATATTATTGATATTGAACATTTGAAATATCGAATATCAAATATCAAACATAACAAAAAAGTTAAATATACGATACATATAAGTTTGATTTCAGCTGATGGGCCAATATTTCTTAATTAATATATTATTGATATTGAACATTTCAAATATCGAATATCAAATATCAAACATAACAAAAAAAGTTAAATATACGATACATATAAGTTTGATTTCAGCTGATGGGCCAATATTTCCTAATTAAAATATTATTGATATTGAACATTTGAAATATCGAATATCAAATATCAAACATAACAAAAAAAGTTAAATATACGATACATATAAGTTTGATTTCAGCTGATGGGCCAATATTTCCTAATTAAAATATTATTGATATTGAACATTTGAAATATCGAATATCAAATATCAAACATAACAAAAAAAGTAAAATATACGATACATATAAGTTTGATTTCAGCTGATGGGCCAAGATTTTCTAATTAATATATTATTGATATTGAACATTTCAAATATCGAATATCAAATATCAAACGTAACAAAAAAAGTTAAATATACGATACATATAAGTTTGATTTCAGCTGATGGGCCAATATTTCCTAGTTAAAATATTATTGATATTGAACATTTGAAATATGGAATATCAAATATCAAACATAACAAAAAAAATTAAATATACGATACATATAAGTTTGATTTCAGCTGATGGGCCAATCATTCCTAGTTAAAATATTATTGATATTGAACATTTGAAATATCGAATATCAAATATCAAACATAACAAAAAAAATTAAATATACGATACATATAAGTTTGATTTCAGCTGATGGGCCAATATTTCCTAGTTAAAATATTATTGATATTGAACATTTGAAATATGGAATATCAAATATCAAACATAACAAAAAAAATTAAATATACGATACATATAAGTTTGATTTCAGCTGATGGGCCAATATTTCCTAGTAAAAATATTATTGATATTGAACATTTGAAATATGGAATATCAAATATCAAACATAACAAAAAAAATTAAATATACGATACATATAAGTTTGATTTCAGCTGATGGGCCAATATTTCCTAGTTAAAATATTATTGATATTGAACATTTGAAATATCGAATATCAAATATCAAACATAACAAAAAAAATTAAATATACGATACATATAAGTTTGATTTCAGCTGATGGGCCAATATTTCCTTATTAAAATATTATTGATATTGAACATTTGAAATATCGAATATCAAATATCAAACAGAACAAAAAAAATTAAATATACGATACATATAAGTTTGATTTCAGCTGATGGGCCAATATTTCCTAGTTAAAATATTATTGATATTGAACATTTGAAATATCGAATATCAAATATCAAACATAACAAAAAAAGTAAAATATACGATACATATAAGTTTGATTTCAGCTGATGGGCCAATATTTCCTAATTAAAATATTATTGATATTGAACATTTGAAATAACGAATATCAAATATCAAACATAACAAAAAAAAGTAAATATACGATACATATAAGTTTGATTTCTGCTGATGGGCCAATATTTCCTAATTAATATATTATTGATATTGAACATTTGAAATATCGAATATCAAATATCAAACATAACAAAAAAAGTTAAATATACGATACATGTAAGTTTGATTTCAGCTGATGGGCCAATATTTCCTAATTAAAATATTATTGATATTGAACATTTGAAATATCGAATATCAAATATCAAACATAACAAAAAAAATTAAATATACGATACATATAAGTTTGATTTCAGCTGATGGGCCAATATTTCCTAATTAATATATTATTGATATTGAACATTTGAAATATCGAATATCAAATATCAAACATAACAAAAAAAAGTAAATATACGATACATATAAGTTTGATTTCAGCTGATGGGCCAATATTTCCTAGTTAAAATATTATTGATATTGAACATTTGAAATATCGAATATCAAATATCAAACATAACAAAAAAAGTAAAATATACGATACATATAAGTTTGATTTCAGCTGATGGGCCAATATTTCCTAATTAAAATATTATTGATATTGAACATTTGAAATATCGAATATCAAATATCAAACATAACAAAAAAAATTAAATATACGATACATATAAGTTTGATTTCAGCTGATGGGCCAATATTTCCTAATTAAAATATTATTGATATTGAACATTTGAAATATCGAATATCAAATATCAAACATAACAAAAAAAATTAAATATACGATACGTATAAGTTTGATTTCAGCTGATGGGCCAATATTTCCTAGTTAAAATATTATTGATATTGAACATTTGAAATATCGAATATCAAATATCAAACATAACAAAAAAAGTAAAATATACGATACATATAAGTTTGATTTCAGCTGATGGGCCAATATTTCCTAATTAAAATATTATTGATATTGAACATTTGAAATATCGAATATCAAATATCAAACATAACAAAAAAAAGTAAATATACGATACATATAAGTTTGATTTCTGCTGATGGGCCAATATTTCCTAATTAATATATTATTGATATTGAACATTTGAAATATCGAATATCAAATATCAAACATAACAAAAAAAGTTAAATATACGATACATGTAAGTTTGATTTCAGCTGATGGGCCAATATTTCCTAGTTAAAATATTATTGATATTGAACATTTGAAATATCGAATATCAAATATCAAACATAACAAAAAAAGTAAACTATACGATACATATAAGTTTGATTTCAGCTGATGGGCCAATATTTCCTAGTTAAAATATTATTGATATTGAACATTTGAAATATCGAATATCAAATATCAAACATAACAAAAAGAGTTAAATATACGATACATATAAGTTTGATTTCAGCTGATGGGCCAATATTTCCTAATTTAAATATTATTGATATTGAACATTTGAAATATCGAATATCAAATATCAAACATAACAAAAAAGTTAAATATACGATACATATAAGTTTGATTTCAGCTGATGGGCCAATATTTCTTAATTAATATATTATTGATATTGAACATTTCAAATATCGAATATCAAATATCAAACATAACAAAAAAAGTTAAATATACGATACATATAAGTTTGATTTCAGCTGATGGGCCAATATTTCCTAATTAAAATATTATTGATATTGAACATTTGAAATATCGAATATCAAATATCAAACATAACAAAAAAAGTTAAATATACGATACATATAAGTTTGATTTCAGCTGATGGGCCAATATTTCCTAATTAAAATATTATTGATATTGAACATTTGAAATATCGAATATCAAATATCAAACATAACAAAAAAAGTAAAATATACGATACATATAAGTTTGATTTCAGCTGATGGGCCAAGATTTTCTAATTAATATATTATTGATATTGAACATTTCAAATATCGAATATCAAATATCAAACGTAACAAAAAAAGTTAAATATACGATACATATAAGTTTGATTTCAGCTGATGGGCCAATATTTCCTAGTTAAAATATTATTGATATTGAACATTTGAAATATGGAATATCAAATATCAAACATAACAAAAAAAATTAAATATACGATACATATAAGTTTGATTTCAGCTGATGGGCCAATCATTCCTAGTTAAAATATTATTGATATTGAACATTTGAAATATCGAATATCAAATATCAAACATAACAAAAAAAATTAAATATACGATACATATAAGTTTGATTTCAGCTGATGGGCCAATATTTCCTAGTTAAAATATTATTGATATTGAACATTTGAAATATGGAATATCAAATATCAAACATAACAAAAAAAATTAAATATACGATACATATAAGTTTGATTTCAGCTGATGGGCCAATATTTCCTAGTAAAAATATTATTGATATTGAACATTTGAAATATGGAATATCAAATATCAAACATAACAAAAAAAATTAAATATACGATACATATAAGTTTGATTTCAGCTGATGGGCCAATATTTCCTAGTTAAAATATTATTGATATTGAACATTTGAAATATCGAATATCAAATATCAAACATAACAAAAAAAATTAAATATACGATACATATAAGTTTGATTTCAGCTGATGGGCCAATATTTCCTTATTAAAATATTATTGATATTGAACATTTGAAATATCGAATATCAAATATCAAACAGAACAAAAAAAATTAAATATACGATACATATAAGTTTGATTTCAGCTGATGGGCCAATATTTCCTAGTTAAAATATTATTGATATTGAACATTTGAAATATCGAATATCAAATATCAAACATAACAAAAAAAGTAAAATATACGATACATATAAGTTTGATTTCAGCTGATGGGCCAATATTTCCTAATTAAAATATTATTGATATTGAACATTTGAAATAACGAATATCAAATATCAAACATAACAAAAAAAAGTAAATATACGATACATATAAGTTTGATTTCTGCTGATGGGCCAATATTTCCTAATTAATATATTATTGATATTGAACATTTGAAATATCGAATATCAAATATCAAACATAACAAAAAAAGTTAAATATACGATACATGTAAGTTTGATTTCAGCTGATGGGCCAATATTTCCTAGTAAAAATATTATTGATATTGAACATTTGAAATATCGAATATCAAATATCAAACATAACAAAAAAAGTAAAATATACGATACATATAAGTTTGATTTCAGCTGATGGGCCAATATTTCCTAGTTAAAATATTATTGATATTGAACATTTTAAATATCGAATATCAAATATCAAACATAACAAAAAAAAGTAAATATACGATACATATAAGTTTGATTTCAGCTGATGGGCCAATATTTCCTAGTAAAAATATTATTGATATTGAACATTTGAAATATGGAATATCAAATATCAAACATAACAAAAAAAATTAAATATACGATACATATAAGTTTGATTTCAGCTGATGGGCCAATATTTCCTAGTTAAAATATTATTGATATTGAACATTTGAAATATCGAATATCAAATATCAAACATAACAAAAAAAATTAAATATACGATACATATAAGTTTGATTTCAGCTGATGGGCCAATATTTCCTAATTAAAATATTATTGATATTGAACATTTGAAATATCGAATATCAAATATCAAACAGAACAAAAAAAATTAAATATACGATACATATAAGTTTGATTTCAGCTGATGGGCCAATATTTCCTAGTTAAAATATTATTGATATTGAACATTTGAAATATCGAATATCAAATATCAAACATAACAAAAAAAGTAAAATATACGATACATATAAGTTTGATTTCAGCTGATGGGCCAATATTTCCTAATTAAAATATTATTGATATTGAACATTTGAAATATCGAATATCAAATATCAAACATAACAAAAAAAAGTAAATATACGATACATATAAGTTTGATTTCTGCTGATGGGCCAATATTTCCTAATTAATATATTATTGATATTGAACATTTGAAATATCGAATATCAAATATCAAACATAACAAAAAAAGTTAAATATACGATACATGTAAGTTTGATTTCAGCTGATGGGCCAATATTTCCTAGTAAAAATATTATTGATATTGAACATTTGAAATATCGAATATCAAATATCAAACATAACAAAAAAAGTAAAATATACGATACATATAAGTTTGATTTCAGCTGATGGGCCAATATTTCCTAGTTAAAATATTATTGATATTGAACATTTGAAATATCGAATATCAAATATCAAACATAACAAAAAAAAGTAAATATACGATACATATAAATTTGATTTCAGCTGATGGGCCAATATTTCCTAATTAATATATTATTGATATTGAACATTTGAAATATCGAATATCAAATATCAAACATAACAAAAAAAAGTAAATATACGATACATATAAGTTTGATTTCTGCTGATGGGCCAATATTTCCTAATTAATATATTATTGATATTGAACATTTGAAATATCGAATATCAAATATCAAACATAACAAAAAAAGTTAAATATACGATACATGTAAGTTTGATTTCAGCTGATGGGCCAATATTTCCTAGTAAAAATATTATTGATATTGAACATTTGAAATATCGAATATCAAATATCAAACATAACAAAAAAAGTAAAATATACGATACATATAAGTTTGATTTCAGCTTATGGGCCAATATTTCCTAGTTAAAATATTATTGATATTGAACATTTGAAATATCGAATATCAAATATCAAACATTACAAAAAAAGTTAAATATACGATACATATAAGTTTGATTTCAACTGATGGGCCAATATTTCCTAATTAATACATTATTGATATTGAACATTTGAAATATCGAATATTAAATATCAAACATAGCAAAAAAAGTAAAATGTACGACACATTTAAGTTTGATTTCAGCTGATGGGCCAGTATTTCCTAATTAATATATTATTGATATTGAACATTTGAAATATCGAATATCAAATATCAAACATAACAAGAAAAGTTAAATATACGATACATATAAGTTTGATTTCAGCTGATGGGCCAATATTTCCTAGTTAAAATATTATTGATATTGAACATTTGAAATATCGAATATCAAATATCAAACATAACAAAAAAAAATAAATATACGATACATATAAGTTTGATTTCAGCTGATGGGCCAATATTTCCTAGTTAAAATATTATTGATATTGAACATTTGAAATATGGAATATCAAATATCAAACATAACAAAAAAAATTAAATATACGATACATATAAGTTTGATTTCAGCTGATGGGCCAATATTTCCTAATTAAAATATTATTGATATTGAACATTTGAAATATCGAATATCAAATATCAAACATAACAATAAAAATTAAATATACGATACGTATAAGTTTGATTTCAGCTGATGGGCCAATATTTCCTAGTTAAAATATTATTGATATTGAACATTTGAAATATCGAATATCAAATATCAAACATAACAAAAAAAGTAAAATATACGATACATATAAGTTTGATTTCAGCTGATGGGCCAATATTTCCTAATTAAAATATTATTGATATTGAACATTTGAAATATCGAATATCAAATATCAAACATAACAAAAAAAATTAAATATACGATACATATAAGTTTGATTTCAGCTGATGGGCCAATATTTCCTAATTAATATATTATTGATATTGAACATTTGAAATATCGAATATCAAATATCAAACATAACAAAAAAAAGTAAATATACGATACATATAAGTTTGATTTCAGCTGATGGGCCAATATTTCCTAGTTAAAATATTATTGATATTGAACATTTGAAATATCGAATATCAAATATCAAACATAACAAAAAAAATTAAATATACGATACATATAAGTTTGATTTCAGCTGATGGGCCAATATTTCCTAATTAAAATATTATTGATATTGAACATTTGAAATATCGAATATCAAATATCAAACATAACAATAAAAATTAAATATACGATACGTATAAGTTTGATTTCAGCTGATGGGCCAATATTTCCTAGTTAAAATATTATTGATATTGAACATTTGAAATATCGAATATCAAATATCAAACATAACAAAAAAAGTAAAATATACGATACATATAAGTTTGATTTCAGCTGATGGGCCAATATTTCCTAATTAAAATATTATTGATATTGAACATTTGAAATATCGAATATCAAATATCAAACATAACAAAAAAAGTTAAATATACGATACATGTAAGTTTGATTTCAGCTGATGGGCCAATATTTCCTAGTTAAAATATTATTGATATTGAACATTTGAAATATCGAATATCAAATATCAAACATAACAAAAAAAGTAAACTATACGATACATATAAGTTTGATTTCAGCTGATGGGCCAATATTTCCTAGTTAAAATATTATTGATATTGAACATTTGAAATATCGAATATCAAATATCAAACATAACAAAAAGAGTTAAATATACGATACATATAAGTTTGATTTCAGCTGATGGGCCAATATTTCCTAATTTAAATATTATTGATATTGAACATTTGAAATATCGAATATCAAATATCAAACATAACAAAAAAGTTAAATATACGATACATATAAGTTTGATTTCAGCTGATGGGCCAATATTTCTTAATTAATATATTATTGATATTGAACATTTCAAATATCGAATATCAAATATCAAACATAACAAAAAAAGTTAAATATACGATACATATAAGTTTGATTTCAGCTGATGGGCCAATATTTCCTAATTAAAATATTATTGATATTGAACATTTGAAATATCGAATATCAAATATCAAACATAACAAAAAAAGTTAAATATACGATACATATAAGTTTGATTTCAGCTGATGGGCCAATATTTCCTAATTAAAATATTATTGATATTGAACATTTGAAATATCGAATATCAAATATCAAACATAACAAAAAAAGTAAAATATACGATACATATAAGTTTGATTTCAGCTGATGGGCCAAGATTTTCTAATTAATATATTATTGATATTGAACATTTCAAATATCGAATATCAAATATCAAACGTAACAAAAAAAGTTAAATATACGATACATATAAGTTTGATTTCAGCTGATGGGCCAATATTTCCTAGTTAAAATATTATTGATATTGAACATTTGAAATATGGAATATCAAATATCAAACATAACAAAAAAAATTAAATATACGATACATATAAGTTTGATTTCAGCTGATGGGCCAATCATTCCTAGTTAAAATATTATTGATATTGAACATTTGAAATATCGAATATCAAATATCAAACATAACAAAAAAAATTAAATATACGATACATATAAGTTTGATTTCAGCTGATGGGCCAATATTTCCTAGTTAAAATATTATTGATATTGAACATTTGAAATATGGAATATCAAATATCAAACATAACAAAAAAAATTAAATATACGATACATATAAGTTTGATTTCAGCTGATGGGCCAATATTTCCTAGTAAAAATATTATTGATATTGAACATTTGAAATATGGAATATCAAATATCAAACATAACAAAAAAAATTAAATATACGATACATATAAGTTTGATTTCAGCTGATGGGCCAATATTTCCTAGTTAAAATATTATTGATATTGAACATTTGAAATATCGAATATCAAATATCAAACATAACAAAAAAAATTAAATATACGATACATATAAGTTTGATTTCAGCTGATGGGCCAATATTTCCTTATTAAAATATTATTGATATTGAACATTTGAAATATCGAATATCAAATATCAAACAGAACAAAAAAAATTAAATATACGATACATATAAGTTTGATTTCAGCTGATGGGCCAATATTTCCTAGTTAAAATATTATTGATATTGAACATTTGAAATATCGAATATCAAATATCAAACATAACAAAAAAAGTAAAATATACGATACATATAAGTTTGATTTCAGCTGATGGGCCAATATTTCCTAATTAAAATATTATTGATATTGAACATTTGAAATAACGAATATCAAATATCAAACATAACAAAAAAAAGTAAATATACGATACATATAAGTTTGATTTCTGCTGATGGGCCAATATTTCCTAATTAATATATTATTGATATTGAACATTTGAAATATCGAATATCAAATATCAAACATAACAAAAAAAGTTAAATATACGATACATGTAAGTTTGATTTCAGCTGATGGGCCAATATTTCCTAATTAAAATATTATTGATATTGAACATTTGAAATATCGAATATCAAATATCAAACATAACAAAAAAAATTAAATATACGATACATATAAGTTTGATTTCAGCTGATGGGCCAATATTTCCTAATTAATATATTATTGATATTGAACATTTGAAATATCGAATATCAAATATCAAACATAACAAAAAAAAGTAAATATACGATACATATAAGTTTGATTTCAGCTGATGGGCCAATATTTCCTAGTTAAAATATTATTGATATTGAACATTTGAAATATCGAATATCAAATATCAAACATAACAAAAAAAGTAAAATATACGATACATATAAGTTTGATTTCAGCTGATGGGCCAATATTTCCTAATTAAAATATTATTGATATTGAACATTTGAAATATCGAATATCAAATATCAAACATAACAAAAAAAATTAAATATACGATACATATAAGTTTGATTTCAGCTGATGGGCCAATATTTCCTAATTAAAATATTATTGATATTGAACATTTGAAATATCGAATATCAAATATCAAACATAACAAAAAAAATTAAATATACGATACGTATAAGTTTGATTTCAGCTGATGGGCCAATATTTCCTAGTTAAAATATTATTGATATTGAACATTTGAAATATCGAATATCAAATATCAAACATAACAAAAAAAGTAAAATATACGATACATATAAGTTTGATTTCAGCTGATGGGCCAATATTTCCTAATTAAAATATTATTGATATTGAACATTTGAAATATCGAATATCAAATATCAAACATAACAAAAAAAAGTAAATATACGATACATATAAGTTTGATTTCTGCTGATGGGCCAATATTTCCTAATTAATATATTATTGATATTGAACATTTGAAATATCGAATATCAAATATCAAACATAACAAAAAAAGTTAAATATACGATACATGTAAGTTTGATTTCAGCTGATGGGCCAATATTTCCTAGTTAAAATATTATTGATATTGAACATTTGAAATATCGAATATCAAATATCAAACATAACAAAAAAAGTAAACTATACGATACATATAAGTTTGATTTCAGCTGATGGGCCAATATTTCCTAGTTAAAATATTATTGATATTGAACATTTGAAATATCGAATATCAAATATCAAACATAACAAAAAGAGTTAAATATACGATACATATAAGTTTGATTTCAGCTGATGGGCCAATATTTCCTAATTTAAATATTATTGATATTGAACATTTGAAATATCGAATATCAAATATCAAACATAACAAAAAAGTTAAATATACGATACATATAAGTTTGATTTCAGCTGATGGGCCAATATTTCTTAATTAATATATTATTGATATTGAACATTTCAAATATCGAATATCAAATATCAAACATAACAAAAAAAGTTAAATATACGATACATATAAGTTTGATTTCAGCTGATGGGCCAATATTTCCTAATTAAAATATTATTGATATTGAACATTTGAAATATCGAATATCAAATATCAAACATAACAAAAAAAGTTAAATATACGATACATATAAGTTTGATTTCAGCTGATGGGCCAATATTTCCTAATTAAAATATTATTGATATTGAACATTTGAAATATCGAATATCAAATATCAAACATAACAAAAAAAGTAAAATATACGATACATATAAGTTTGATTTCAGCTGATGGGCCAAGATTTTCTAATTAATATATTATTGATATTGAACATTTCAAATATCGAATATCAAATATCAAACGTAACAAAAAAAGTTAAATATACGATACATATAAGTTTGATTTCAGCTGATGGGCCAATATTTCCTAGTTAAAATATTATTGATATTGAACATTTGAAATATGGAATATCAAATATCAAACATAACAAAAAAAATTAAATATACGATACATATAAGTTTGATTTCAGCTGATGGGCCAATCATTCCTAGTTAAAATATTATTGATATTGAACATTTGAAATATCGAATATCAAATATCAAACATAACAAAAAAAATTAAATATACGATACATATAAGTTTGATTTCAGCTGATGGGCCAATATTTCCTAGTTAAAATATTATTGATATTGAACATTTGAAATATGGAATATCAAATATCAAACATAACAAAAAAAATTAAATATACGATACATATAAGTTTGATTTCAGCTGATGGGCCAATATTTCCTAGTAAAAATATTATTGATATTGAACATTTGAAATATGGAATATCAAATATCAAACATAACAAAAAAAATTAAATATACGATACATATAAGTTTGATTTCAGCTGATGGGCCAATATTTCCTAGTTAAAATATTATTGATATTGAACATTTGAAATATCGAATATCAAATATCAAACATAACAAAAAAAATTAAATATACGATACATATAAGTTTGATTTCAGCTGATGGGCCAATATTTCCTTATTAAAATATTATTGATATTGAACATTTGAAATATCGAATATCAAATATCAAACAGAACAAAAAAAATTAAATATACGATACATATAAGTTTGATTTCAGCTGATGGGCCAATATTTCCTAGTTAAAATATTATTGATATTGAACATTTGAAATATCGAATATCAAATATCAAACATAACAAAAAAAGTAAAATATACGATACATATAAGTTTGATTTCAGCTGATGGGCCAATATTTCCTAATTAAAATATTATTGATATTGAACATTTGAAATAACGAATATCAAATATCAAACATAACAAAAAAAAGTAAATATACGATACATATAAGTTTGATTTCTGCTGATGGGCCAATATTTCCTAATTAATATATTATTGATATTGAACATTTGAAATATCGAATATCAAATATCAAACATAACAAAAAAAGTTAAATATACGATACATGTAAGTTTGATTTCAGCTGATGGGCCAATATTTCCTAGTAAAAATATTATTGATATTGAACATTTGAAATATCGAATATCAAATATCAAACATAACAAAAAAAGTAAAATATACGATACATATAAGTTTGATTTCAGCTGATGGGCCAATATTTCCTAGTTAAAATATTATTGATATTGAACATTTTAAATATCGAATATCAAATATCAAACATAACAAAAAAAAGTAAATATACGATACATATAAGTTTGATTTCAGCTGATGGGCCAATATTTCCTAGTAAAAATATTATTGATATTGAACATTTGAAATATGGAATATCAAATATCAAACATAACAAAAAAAATTAAATATACGATACATATAAGTTTGATTTCAGCTGATGGGCCAATATTTCCTAGTTAAAATATTATTGATATTGAACATTTGAAATATCGAATATCAAATATCAAACATAACAAAAAAAATTAAATATACGATACATATAAGTTTGATTTCAGCTGATGGGCCAATATTTCCTAATTAAAATATTATTGATATTGAACATTTGAAATATCGAATATCAAATATCAAACAGAACAAAAAAAATTAAATATACGATACATATAAGTTTGATTTCAGCTGATGGGCCAATATTTCCTAGTTAAAATATTATTGATATTGAACATTTGAAATATCGAATATCAAATATCAAACATAACAAAAAAAGTAAAATATACGATACATATAAGTTTGATTTCAGCTGATGGGCCAATATTTCCTAATTAAAATATTATTGATATTGAACATTTGAAATATCGAATATCAAATATCAAACATAACAAAAAAAAGTAAATATACGATACATATAAGTTTGATTTCTGCTGATGGGCCAATATTTCCTAATTAATATATTATTGATATTGAACATTTGAAATATCGAATATCAAATATCAAACATAACAAAAAAAGTTAAATATACGATACATGTAAGTTTGATTTCAGCTGATGGGCCAATATTTCCTAGTAAAAATATTATTGATATTGAACATTTGAAATATCGAATATCAAATATCAAACATAACAAAAAAAGTAAAATATACGATACATATAAGTTTGATTTCAGCTGATGGGCCAATATTTCCTAGTTAAAATATTATTGATATTGAACATTTGAAATATCGAATATCAAATATCAAACATAACAAAAAAAAGTAAATATACGATACATATAAATTTGATTTCAGCTGATGGGCCAATATTTCCTAATTAATATATTATTGATATTGAACATTTGAAATATCGAATATCAAATATCAAACATAACAAAAAAAAGTAAATATACGATACATATAAGTTTGATTTCTGCTGATGGGCCAATATTTCCTAATTAATATATTATTGATATTGAACATTTGAAATATCGAATATCAAATATCAAACATAACAAAAAAAGTTAAATATACGATACATGTAAGTTTGATTTCAGCTGATGGGCCAATATTTCCTAGTAAAAATATTATTGATATTGAACATTTGAAATATCGAATATCAAATATCAAACATAACAAAAAAAGTAAAATATACGATACATATAAGTTTGATTTCAGCTTATGGGCCAATATTTCCTAGTTAAAATATTATTGATATTGAACATTTGAAATATCGAATATCAAATATCAAACATTACAAAAAAAGTTAAATATACGATACATATAAGTTTGATTTCAACTGATGGGCCAATATTTCCTAATTAATACATTATTGATATTGAACATTTGAAATATCGAATATTAAATATCAAACATAGCAAAAAAAGTAAAATGTACGACACATTTAAGTTTGATTTCAGCTGATGGGCCAGTATTTCCTAATTAATATATTATTGATATTGAACATTTGAAATATCGAATATCAAATATCAAACATAACAAGAAAAGTTAAATATACGATACATATAAGTTTGATTTCAGCTGATGGGCCAATATTTCCTAGTTAAAATATTATTGATATTGAACATTTGAAATATCGAATATCAAATATCAAACATAACAAAAAAAAATAAATATACGATACATATAAGTTTGATTTCAGCTGATGGGCCAATATTTCCTAGTTAAAATATTATTGATATTGAACATTTGAAATATGGAATATCAAATATCAAACATAACAAAAAAAATTAAATATACGATACATATAAGTTTGATTTCAGCTGATGGGCCAATATTTCCTAATTAAAATATTATTGATATTGAACATTTGAAATATCGAATATCAAATATCAAACATAACAATAAAAATTAAATATACGATACGTATAAGTTTGATTTCAGCTGATGGGCCAATATTTCCTAGTTAAAATATTATTGATATTGAACATTTGAAATATCGAATATCAAATATCAAACATAACAAAAAAAGTAAAATATACGATACATATAAGTTTGATTTCAGCTGATGGGCCAATATTTCCTAATTAAAATATTATTGATATTGAACATTTGAAATATCGAATATCAAATATCAAACATAACAAAAAAAATTAAATATACGATACATATAAGTTTGATTTCAGCTGATGGGCCAATATTTCCTAATTAATATATTATTGATATTGAACATTTGAAATATCGAATATCAAATATCAAACATAACAAAAAAAAGTAAATATACGATACATATAAGTTTGATTTCAGCTGATGGGCCAATATTTCCTAGTTAAAATATTATTGATATTGAACATTTGAAATATCGAATATCAAATATCAAACATAACAAAAAAAGTAAAAAATACGATACATATAAGTTTGATTTCAGCTGATGGGCCAATATTTCCTAATTAAAATATTATTGATATTGAACATTTGAAATATCGAATATCAAATATCAAACATAACAAAAAAAATTAAATATACGATACATATAAGTTTGATTTCAGCTGATGGGCCAATATTTCCTAATTAAAATATTATTGATATTGAACATTTGAAATATCGAATATCAAATATCAAACATAACAAAAAAAATTAAATATACGATACGTATAAGTTTGATTTCAGCTGATGGGCCAATATTTCCTAGTTAAAATATTATTGATATTGAACATTTGAAATATCGAATATCAAATATCAAACATAACAAAAAAAGTAAAATATACGATACATATAAGTTTGATTTCAGCTGATGGGCCAATATTTCCTAATTAAAATATTATTGATATTGAACATTTGAAATATCGAATATCAAATATCAAACATAACAAAAAAAAGTAAATATACGATACATATAAGTTTGATTTCTGCTGATGGGCCAATATTTCCTAATTAATATATTATTGATATTGAACATTTGAAATATCGAATATCAAATATCAAACATAACAAAAAAAGTTAAATATACGATACATGTAAGTTTGATTTCAGCTGATGGGCCAATATTTCCTAGTTAAAATATTATTGATATTGAACATTTGAAATATCGAATATCAAATATCAAACATAACAAAAAAAGTAAACTATACGATACATATAAGTTTGATTTCAGCTGATGGGCCAATATTTCCTAGTTAAAATATTATTGATATTGAACATTTGAAATATCGAATATCAAATATCAAACATAACAAAAAGAGTTAAATATACGATACATAAAAGTTTGATTTCAGCTGATGGGCCAATATTTCCTAATTTAAATATTATTGATATTGAACATTTGAAATATCGAATATCAAATATCAAACATAACAAAAAAGTTAAATATACGACACATATAAGTTTGATTTCAGCTGATGGGCCAATATTTCTTAATTAATATATTATTGATATTGAACATTTCAAATATCGAATATCAAATATCAAACATAACAAAAAAAGTTAAATATACGATACATATAAGTTTGATTTCAGCTGATGGGCCAATATTTCCTAATTAAAATATTATTGATATTGAACATTTGAAATATCGAATATCAAATATCAAACATAACAAAAAAAGTTAAATATACGATACATATAAGTTTGATTTCAGCTGATGGGCCAATATTTCCTAATTAAAATATTATTGATATTGAACATTTGAAATATCGAATATCAAATATCAAACATAACAAAAAAAGTAAAATATACGATACATATAAGTTTGATTTCAGCTGATGGGCCAAGATTTTCTAATTAATATATTATTGATATTGAACATTTCAAATATCGAATATCAAATATCAAACGTAACAAAAAAAGTTAAATATACGATACATATAAGTTTGATTTCAGCTGATGGGCCAATATTTCCTAGTTAAAATATTATTGATATTGAACATTTGAAATATGGAATATCAAATATCAAACATAACAAAAAAAATTAAATATACGATACATATAAGTTTGATTTCAGCTGATGGGCCAATCATTCCTAGTTAAAATATTATTGATATTGAACATTTGAAATATCGAATATCAAATATCAAACATAACAAAAAAAATTAAATATACGATACATATAAGTTTGATTTCAGCTGATGGGCCAATATTTCCTAGTTAAAATATTATTGATATTGAACATTTGAAATATGGAATATCAAATATCAAACATAACAAAAAAAATTAAATATACGATACATATAAGTTTGATTTCAGCTGATGGGCCAATATTTCCTAGTAAAAATATTATTGATATTGAACATTTGAAATATGGAATATCAAATATCAAACATAACAAAAAAAATTAAATATACGATACATATAAGTTTGATTTCAGCTGATGGGCCAATATTTCCTAGTTAAAATATTATTGATATTGAACATTTGAAATATCGAATATCAAATATCAAACATAACAAAAAAAATTAAATATACGATACATATAAGTTTGATTTCAGCTGATGGGCCAATATTTCCTTATTAAAATATTATTGATATTGAACATTTGAAATATCGAATATCAAATATCAAACAGAACAAAAAAAATTAAATATACGATACATATAAGTTTGATTTCAGCTGATGGGCCAATATTTCCTAGTTAAAATATTATTGATATTGAACATTTGAAATATCGAATATCAAATATCAAACATAACAAAAAAAGTAAAATATACGATACATATAAGTTTGATTTCAGCTGATGGGCCAATATTTCCTAATTAAAATATTATTGATATTGAACATTTGAAATAACGAATATCAAATATCAAACATAACAAAAAAAAGTAAATATACGATACATATAAGTTTGATTTCTGCTGATGGGCCAATATTTCCTAATTAATATATTATTGATATTGAACATTTGAAATATCGAATATCAAATATCAAACATAACAAAAAAAGTTAAATATACGATACATGTAAGTTTGATTTCAGCTGATGGGCCAATATTTCCTAGTAAAAATATTATTGATATTGAACATTTGAAATATCGAATATCAAATATCAAACATAACAAAAAAAGTAAAATATACGATACATATAAGTTTGATTTCAGCTGATGGGCCAATATTTCCTAGTTAAAATATTATTGATATTGAACATTTTAAATATCGAATATCAAATATCAAACATAACAAAAAAAAGTAAATATACGATACATATAAGTTTGATTTCAGCTGATGGGCCAATATTTCCTAGTTAAAATATTATTGATATTGAACATTTGAAATATCGAATATCAAATATCAAACATAACAAAAAAAGTAAAATATACGATACATATAAGTTTGATTTCAGCTGATGGGCCAATATTTCCTAATTAAAATATTATTGATATTGAACATTTGAAATATCGAATATCAAATATCAAACATAACAAAAAAAGTTAAATATACGATACATATAAGTTTGATTTCAACTGATGGGCCAATATTTCCTAATTAATACATTATTGATATTGAACATTTGAAATATCGAATATTAAATATCAAACATAGCAAAAATAGTAAAATGTACGACACATTTAAGTTTGATTTCAGCTGATGGGCCAGTATTTCCTAATTAATATATTATTGATATTGAACATTTGAAATATCGAATATCAAATATCAAACATAACAAGAAAAGTTAAATATACGATACATATAAGTTTGATTTCAGCTGATGGGCCAATATTTCCTAGTTAAAATATTATTGATATTGAACATTTGAAATATCGAATATCAAATATCAAACATAACAAAAAAAATTAAATATACGATACATATAAGTTTGATTTCAGCTGATGGGCCAATATTTCCTAGTTAAAATATTATTGATATTGAACATTTGAAATATGGAATATCAAATATCAAACATAACAAAAAAAATTAAATATACGATACATATAAGTTTGATTTCAGCTGATGGGCCAATATTTCCTAATTAAAATATTATTGATATTGAACATTTGAAATATCGAATATCAAATATCAAACATAACAAAAAAAATTAAATATACGATACGTATAAGTTTGATTTCAGCTGATGGGCCAATATTTCCTAGTTAAAATATTATTGATATTGAACATTTGAAATATCGAATATCAAATATCAAACATAACAAAAAAAGTAAAATATACGATACATATAAGTTTGATTTCAGCTGATGGGCCAATATTTCCTAATTAAAATATTATTGATATTGAACATTTGAAATATCGAATATCAAATATCAAACATAACAAAAAAAATTAAATATACGATACATATAAGTTTGATTTCAGCTGATGGGCCAATATTTCCTAATTAATATATTATTGATATTGAACATTTGAAATATCGAATATCAAATATCAAACATAACAAAAAAAAGTAAATATACGATACATATAAGTTTGATTTAGCTGATGGGCCAATATTTCCTAGTTAAAATATTATTGATATTGAACATTTGAAATATCGAATATCAAATATCAAACATAACAAAAAAAGTAAAATATACGATACATATAAGTTTGATTTCAGCTGATGGGCCAATATTTCCTAATTTAAATATTATTGATATTGAACATTTGAAATATCGAATATCAAATATCAAACATAACAAAAAAAGTTAAATATACGATACATATAAGTTTGATTTCAACTGATGGGCCAATATTTCCTAATTAATACATTATTGATATTGAACATTTGAAATATCGAATATTAAATATCAAACATAGCAAAAAAAGTAAAATGTACGACACATTTAAGTTTGATTTCAGCTGATGGGCCAGTATTTCCTAATTAATATATTATTGATATTGAACATTTGAAATATCGAATATCAAATATAAAACATAACAAGAAAAGTTAAATATACGATACATATAAGTTTGATTTCAGCTGATGGGCCAATATTTCCTAGTTAAAATATTATTGATATTGAACATTTGAAATATGGAATATCAAATATCAAACATAACAAAAAAAATTAAATATACGATACATATAAGTTTGATTTCAGCTGATGGGCCAATATTTCCTAATTAAAATATTATTGATATTGAACATTTGAAATATCGAATATCAAATATCAAACATAACAAAAAAAATTAAATATACGATACGTATAAGTTTGATTTCAGCTGATGGGCCAATATTTCCTAGTTAAAATATTATTGATATTGAACATTTGAAATATCGAATATCAAATATCAAACATAACAAAAAAAGTAAAATATACGATACATATAAGTTTGATTTCAGCTGATGGGCCAATATTTCCTAATTAAAATATTATTGATATTGAACATTTGAAATATCGAATATCAAATATCAAACATAACAAAAAAAATTAAATATACGATACATATAAGTTTGATTTCAGCTGATGGGCCAATATTTCCTAATTAATATATTATTGATATTGAACATTTGAAATATCGAATATCAAATATCAAACATAACAAAAAAAAGTAAATATACGATACATATAAGTTTGATTTCAGCTGATGGGCCAATATTTCCTAGTTAAAATATTATTGATATTGAACATTTGAAATATCGAATATCAAATATCAAACATAACAAAAAAAGTAAAATATACGATACATATAAGTTTGATTTCAGCTGATGGGCCAATATTTCCTAATTAAAATATTATTGATATTGAACATTTGAAATATCGAATATCAAATATCAAACATAACAAAAAAAGTTAAATATACGATACATATAAGTTTGATTTTAACTGATGGGCCAATATTTCCTAATTAATACATTATTGATATTGAACATTTGAAATATCGAATATTAAATATCAAACATAGCAAAAAAAGTAAAATGTACGACACATTTAAGTTTGATTTCAGCTGATGGGCCAGTATTTCCTAATTAATATATTATTGATATTGAACATTTGAAATATCGAATTTCAAATATGAAACATAACAAGAAAAGTTAAATATACGATACATATAAGTTTGATTTCAGCTGATGGGCCAATATTTCCTAGTTAAAATATTATTGATATTGAACATTTGAAATATCGAATATCAAATATCAAACATAACAAAAAAAATTAAATATACGATACATATAAGTTTGATTTCAGCTGATGGGCTAATATTTTCTAGTTAAAATATTATTGATATTGAACATTTGAAATATGGAATATCAAATATCAAACATAACAAAAAAAATTAAATATACGATACATATAAGTTTGATTTCAGCTGATGGGCCAATATTTCCTAGTAAAAATATTATTGATATTGAACATTTGAAATATGGAATATCAAATATCAAACATAACAAAAAAAATTAAATATACGATACATATAAGTTTGATTTCAGCTGATGGGCCAATATTTCCTAGTTAAAATATTTTTGATATTGAACATTTGAAATATGGAATATCAAATATCAAACATAACAAAAAAAATTAAATATACGATACATATAAGTTTGATTTCAGCTGATGGGCCAATATTTCCTAATTAAAATATTATTGATATTGAACATTTGAAATATGGAATATCAAATGTCAAACATAACAAAAAAAAATTAAATATACGATACATATAAGTTTGATTTCAGCTGATGGGCCAATATTTCCTAATTAAAATATTATTGATATTGAACATTTGAAATATCGAATATCAAATATCAAACATAACAAAAAAAATTAAATATACGATACATATAAGTTTGATTTCAGCTGATGGGCCAATATTTCCTAATTAAAATATTATTGATATTGAACATTTGAAATATCGAATATCAAATATCAAACATAACAAAAAAAATTAAATATACGATACATATAAGTTTGATTTCAGCTGATGGGCCAATATTTCCTAGTTAAAATATTATTGATATTGAACATTTGAAATATCGAATATCAAATATCAAACATAACAAAAAAAAATAAATATACGATACATATAAGTTTGATTTCAGCTGATGGGCCAATATTTCCTAGTTAAAATATTATTGATATTGAACATTTGAAATATGGAATATCAAATATCAAACATAACAAAAAAAATTAAATATACGATACATATAAGTTTGATTTCAGCTGATGGGCCAATATTTCCTAGTAAAAATATTATTGATATTGAACATTTGAAATATGGAATATCAAATATCAAACATAACAAAAAAAATTAAATATACGATACATATAAGTTTGATTTCAGCTGATGGGCCAATATTTCCTAGTTAAAATATTATTGATATTGAACATTTGAAATATGGAATATCAAATATCAAACATAACAAAAAAAATTAAATATACGATACATATAAGTTTGATTTCAGCTGATGGGCCAATATTTCCTAATTAAAATATTATTGATATTGAACATTTGAAATATGGAATATCAAATGTCAAACATAACAAAAAAAATTAAATATACGATACATATAAGTTTGATTTCAGCTGATGGGCCAATATTTCCTAATTAAAATATTATTGATATTGAACATTTGAAATATCGAATATCAAATATCAAACATAACAAAAAAAATTAAATATACGATACATATAAGTTTGATTTCAGCTGATGGGCCAATATTTCCTAGTTAAAATATTATTGATATTGAACATTTGAAATATCGAATATCAAATATCAAACATAACAAAAAAAGTAAACTATACGATACATATAAGTTTGATTTCAGCTGATGGGCCAATATTTCCTAGTTAAAATATTATTGATATTGAACATTTGAAATATGGAATATCAAATATCAAACATAACAAAAAGAGTTAAATATACGATACATATAAGTTTGATTTCAGCTGATGGGCCAATATTTCCTAATTTAAATATTATTGATATTGAACATTTGAAATATCGAATATCAAATATCAAACATAACAAAAAAGTTAAATATACGATACATATAAGTTTGATTTCAGCTGATGGGCCAATATTTCTTAATTAATATATTATTGATATTGAACATTTCATATATCGAATATCAAATATCAAACATAACAAAAAAAGTTAAATATACGATACATATAAGTTTGATTTCAGCTGATGGGCCAATATTTCCTAATTAAAATATTATTGATATTGAACATTTGAAATATCGAATATCAAATATCAAACATAACAAAAAAAGTTAAATATACGATACATATAAGTTTGATTTCAGCTGATGGGCCAATATTTCCTAATTAAAATATTATTGATATTGAACATTTGAAATATCGAATATCAAATATCAAACATAACAAAAAAAGTAAAATATACGATACATATAAGTTTGATTTCAGCTGATGGGCCAAGATTTTCTAATTAATATATTATTGATATTGAACATTTCAAATATCGAATATCAAATATCAAACGTAACAAAAAAAGTTAAATATACGATACATATAAGTTTGATTTCAGCTGATGGGCCAATATTTCCTAATTAAAATATTATTGATATTGAACATTTGAAATATCGAATATCAAATATCAAACATAACAAAAAAAGTTAAATATACGGTACATATAAGTTTGATTTCAGCTGATGGGCCAATATTTCCTAGTTAAAATATTATTGATATTGAACATTTGAAATATGGAATATCAAATATCAAACATAACAAAAAAAATTAAATATACGATACATATAAGTTTGATTTCAGCTGATGGGCCAATATTTCCTAGTTAAAATATTATTGATATTGAACATTTGAAATATCGAATATCAAATATCAAACATAACAAAAAAAAATAAATATACGATACATATAAGTTTGATTTCAGCTGATGGGCCAATATTTCCTAGTTAAAATATTATTGATATTGAACATTTGAAATATGGAATATCAAATATCAAACATAACAAAAAAAATTAAATATACGATACATATAAGTTTGATTTCAGCTGATGGGCCAATATTTCCTAGTTAAAATATTATTGATATTGAACATTTGAAATATCGAATATCAAATATCAAACATAACAAAAAAAATTAAATATACGATACATATAAGTTTGATTTCAGCTGATGGGCCAATATTTCCTAGTTAAAATATTATTGATATTGAACATTTGAAATATGGAATATCAAATATCAAACATAACAAAAAAAATTAAATATACGATACATATAAGTTTGATTTCAGCTGATGGGCCAATATTTCCTAGTAAAAATATTATTGATATTGAACATTTGAAATATGGAATATCAAATATCAAACATAACAAAAAAAATTAAATATACGATACATATAAGTTTGATTTCAGCTGATGGGCCAATATTTCCTAGTTAAAGTATTATTGATATTGAACATTTGAAATATGGAATATCAAATATCAAACATAACAAAAAAAATTAAATATACGATACATATAAGTTTGATTTCAGCTGATGGGCCAATATTTCCTAATTAAAATATTATTGATATTGAACATTTGAAATATGGAATATCAAATGTCAAACATAACAAAAAAAATTAAATATACGATACATATAAGTTTGATTTCAGCTGATGGGCCAATATTTCCTAATTAAAATATTATTGATATTGAACATTTGAAATATCGAATATCAAATATCAAACATAACAAAAAAAATTAAATATACGATACATATAAGTTTGATTTCAGCTGATGGGCCAATATTTCCTAATTAAAATATTATTGATATTGAACATTTGAAATATCGAATATCAAATATCAAACATAACAAAAAAAATTAAATATACGATACATATAAGTTTGATTTCAGCTGATGGGCCAATATTTCCTAGTTAAAATATTATTGATATTGAACATTTGAAATATCGAATATCAAATATCAAAAATAACAAAAAAAGTAAAATATACGATACATATAAGTTTGATTTCAGCTGATGGGCCAATATTTCCTAATTAAAATATTATTGATATTGAACATTTGAAATATCGAATATCAAATATCAAACATAACAAAAAAAAAGTAAATATACGATACATATAAGTTTGATTTCTGCTGATGAGCCAATATTTCCTAATTAATATATTATTGATATTGAACATTTGAAATATCGAATATCAAATATCAAACATAACAAAAAAAGTTAAATATACGATACATGTAAGTTTGATTTCAGCTGATGGGCCAATATTTCCTAGTAAAAATATTATTGATATTGAACATTTGAAATATCGAATATCAAATATCAAACATAACAAAAAAAGTAAAATATACGATACATATAAGTTTGATTTCAGCTGATGGGCCAATATTTCCTAGTTAAAATATTATTGATATTGAACATTTGAAATATCGAATATCAAATATCAAACATAACAAAAAAAAGTAAATATACGATACATATAAGTTTGATTTCAGCTGATGGGCCAATATTTCCTAATTAATATATTATTGATATTGAACATTTGAAATATCGAATATCAAATATCAAATATAACAAAAAAAAGTAAATATACGATACATATAAGTTTGATTTCAGCTGATGGGCCAATATTTCCTAGTTAAAATATTATTGATATTGAACATTTGAAATATCGAATATCAAATATCAAACATAACAAAAAAAGTAAAATATACGATACATATAAGTTTGATTTCAGCTGATGGGCCAATATTTCCTAATTAAAATATTATTGATATTGAACATTTGAAATATCGAATATCAAATATCAAACATAACAAAAAAAGTTAAATATACGATACATATAAGTTTGATTTCAACTGATGGGCCAATATTTCCTAATTAATACATTATTGATATTGAACATTTGAAATATCGAATATTAAATATCAAACATAGCAAAAAAAGTAAAATGTACGACACATTTAAGTTTGATTTCAGCTGATGGGCCAGTATTTCCTAATTAATATATTATTGATATTGAACATTTGAAATATCGAATATCAAATATCAAACATAACAAGAAAAGTTAAATATACGATACATATAAGTTTGATTTCAGCTGATGGGCCAATATTTCCTACTTAAAATATTATTGATATCGAACATTTCAAATATTGAATATCAAATATCAAACATAACAAAAAAAGTAAAATATACGATACATATAAGTTTGATTTCAACTGATGGGCCAATATTTCCTAATTAATATATTATTGATATTGAACATTTGAAATATCGAATATCAAATATCAAACATAACAAAAAAATTAAAATATACGATACATATAAGTTTGATTTCAGATGAGGGCCAATATTTCCTGATTAATATATTATTGATATTGAACATTTCAAATATTGAATATCATATATCGAACATAACAAACAAAGTAAAATATACGATACATATAAGTTTGATTTCAGCTGATGGGCCAATATTTCCTAATTAATACATTATTGATATTGAACATTTGAAATATCGAGTATTAAATATCAAACATAGCAAAAAAAGTAAAATGTACGACACATTTAAGTTTGATTTCAGCTGATGGGCCAATATTTCCTAATTAAAATATTATTGATATTGAACATTTGAAATATCGAATATCAAATATCAAACATAACAAAAAAAGTAAAATATACGATACATATAAGTTTGATTTCAGCTGATGGGCCAAGATTTTCTAATTAATATATTATTGATATTGAACATTTCAAATATCGAATATCAAATATCAAACGTAACAAAAAAAGTTAAATATACGATACATATAAGTTTGATTTCAGCTGATGGGCCAATATTTCCTAGTTAAAATATTATTGATATTGAACATTTGAAATATGGAATATCAAATATCAAACATAACAAAAAAAATTAAATATACGATACATATAAGTTTGATTTCAGCTGATGGGCCAATATTTCCTAGTTAAAATATTATTGATATTGAACATTTGAAATATCGAATATCAAATATCAAACATAACAAAAAAAATTAAATATACGATACATATAAGTTTGATTTCAGCTGATGGGCCAATATTTCCTAGTTAAAATATTATTGATATTGAACATTTGAAATATGGAATATCAAATATCAAACATAACAAAAAAAATTAAATATACGATACATATAAGTTTGATTTCAGCTGATGGGCCAATATTTCCTAGTAAAAATATTATTGATATTGAACATTTGAAATATGGAATATCAAATATCAAACATAACAAAAAAAATTAAATATACGATACATATAAGTTTGATTTCAGCTGATGGGCCAATATTTCCTAGTTAAAATATTATTGATATTGAACATTTGAAATATGGAATATCAAATATCAAACATAACAAAAAAAATTAAATATACGATACATATAAGTTTGATTTCAGCTGATGGGCCAATATTTCCTAATTAAAATATTATTGATATTGAACATTTGAAATATGGAATATCAAATGTCAAACATAACAAAAAAAATTAAATATACGATACATATAAGTTTGATTTCAGCTGATGGGCCAATATTTCCTAATTAAAATATTATTGATATTGAACATTTGAAATATCGAATATCAAATATCAAACATAACAAAAAAAATTAAATATACGATACATATAAGTTTGATTTCAGCTGATGGGCCAATATTTCCTAATTAAAATATTATTGATATTGAACATTTGAAATATCGAATATCAAATATCAAACATAACAAAAAAAATTAAATATACGATACATATAAGTTTGATTTCAGCTGATGGGCCAATATTTCCTAGTTAAAATATTATTGATATTGAACATTTGAAATATCGAATATCAAATATCAAAAATAACAAAAAAAGTAAAATATACGATACATATAAGTTTGATTTCAGCTGATGGGCCAATATTTCCTAATTAAAATATTATTGATATTGAACATTTGAAATATCGAATATCAAATATCAAACATAACAAAAAAAAAGTAAATATACGATACATATAAGTTTGATTTCTGCTGATGAGCCAATATTTCCTAATTAATATATTATTGATATTGAACATTTGAAATATCGAATATCAAATATCAAACATAACAAAAAAAGTTAAATATACGATACATGTAAGTTTGATTTCAGCTGATGGGCCAATATTTCCTAGTAAAAATATTATTGATATTGAACATTTGAAATATCGAATATCAAATATCAAACATAACAAAAAAAGTAAAATATACGATACATATAAGTTTGATTTCAGCTGATGGGCCAATATTTCCTAGTTAAAATATTATTGATATTGAACATTTGAAATATCGAATATCAAATATCAAACATAACAAAAAAAAGTAAATATACGATACATATAAGTTTGATTTCAGCTGATGGGCCAATATTTCCTAATTAATATATTATTGATATTGAACATTTGAAATATCGAATATCAAATATCAAATATAACAAAAAAAAGTAAATATACGATACATATAAGTTTGATTTCAGCTGATGGGCCAATATTTCCTAGTTAAAATATTATTGATATTGAACATTTGAAATATCGAATATCAAATATCAAACATAACAAAAAAAGTAAAATATACGATACATATAAGTTTGATTTCAACTGATGGGCCAATATTTCCTAATTAATACATTATTGATATTGAACATTTGAAATATCGAATATTAAATATCAAACATAGCAAAAAAAGTAAAATGTACGACACATTTAAGTTTGATTTCAGCTGATGGGCCAGTATTTCCTAATTAATATATTATTGATATTGAACATTTGAAATATCGAATATCAAATATCAAACATAACAAGAAAAGTTAAATATACGATACATATAAGTTTGATTTCAGCTGATGGGCCAATATTTCCTACTTAAAATATTATTGATATCGAACATTTCAAATATTGAATATCAAATATCAAACATAACAAAAAAAGTAAAATATACGATACATATAAGTTTGATTTCAACTGATGGGCCAATATTTCCTAATTAATATATTATTGATATTGAACATTTGAAATATCGAATATCAAATATCAAACATAACAAAAAAATTAAAATATACGATACATATAAGTTTGATTTCAGATGAGGGCCAATATTTCCTGATTAATATATTATTGATATTGAACATTTCAAATATTGAATATCATATATCGAACATAACAAACAAAGTAAAATATACGATACATATAAGTTTGATTTCAGCTGATGGGCCAATATTTCCTAATTAATACATTATTGATATTGAACATTTGAAATATCGAATATTAAATATCAAACATAGCAAAAAAAGTAAAATGTACGACACATTTAAGTTTGATTTCAGCTGATGGGCCAATATTTCCTAATTAAAATATTATTGATATTGAACATTTGAAATATCGAATATCAAATATCAAACATAACAAAAAAAGTAAAATATACGATACATATAAGTTTGATTTCAGCTGATGGGCCAAGATTTTCTAATTAATATATTATTGATATTGAACATTTCAAATATCGAATATCAAATATCAAACGTAACAAAAAAAGTTAAATATACGATACATATAAGTTTGATTTCAGCTGATGGGCCAATATTTCCTAGTTAAAATATTATTGATATTGAACATTTGAAATATGGAATATCAAATATCAAACATAACAAAAAAAATTAAATATACGATACATATAAGTTTGATTTCAGCTGATGGGCCAATATTTCCTAGTTAAAATATTATTGATATTGAACATTTGAAATATCGAATATCAAATATCAAACATAACAAAAAAAATTAAATATACGATACATATAAGTTTGATTTCAGCTGATGGGCCAATATTTCCTAGTTAAAATATTATTGATATTGAACATTTGAAATATGGAATATCAAATATCAAACATAACAAAAAAAATTAAATATACGATACATATAAGTTTGATTTCAGCTGATGGGCCAATATTTCCTAGTAAAAATATTATTGATATTGAACATTTGAAATATGGAATATCAAATATCAAACATAACAAAAAAAATTAAATATACGATACATATAAGTTTGATTTCAGCTGATGGGCCAATATTTCCTAGTTAAAATATTATTGATATTGAACATTTGAAATATGGAATATCAAATATCAAACATAACAAAAAAAATTAAATATACGATACATATAAGTTTGATTTCAGCTGATGGGCCAATATTTCCTAATTAAAATATTATTGATATTGAACATTTGAAATATGGAATATCAAATGTCAAACATAACAAAAAAAATTAAATATACGATACATATAAGTTTGATTTCAGCTGATGGGCCAATATTTCCTAATTAAAATATTATTGATATTGAACATTTGAAATATCGAATATCAAATATCAAACATAACAAAAAAAATTAAATATACGATACATATAAGTTTGATTTCAGCTGATGGGCCAATATTTCCTAATTAAAATATTATTGATATTGAACATTTGAAATATCGAATATCAAATATCAAACATAACAAAAAAAGTAAAATATACGATACATATAAGTTTGATTTCAGCTGATGGGCCAAGATTTTCTAATTAATATATTATTGATATTGAACATTTCAAATATCGAATATCAAATATCAAACGTAACAAAAAAAGTTAAATATACGATACATATAAGTTTGATTTCAGCTGATGGGCCAATATTTCCTAGTTAAAATATTATTGATATTGAACATTTGAAATATGGAATATCAAATATCAAACATAACAAAAAAAATTAAATATACGATACATATAAGTTTGATTTCAGCTGATGGGCCAATATTTCCTAGTTAAAATATTATTGATATTGAACATTTGAAATATCGAATATCAAATATCAAACATAACAAAAAAAATTAAATATACGATACATATAAGTTTGATTTCAGCTGATGGGCCAATATTTCCTAGTTAAAATATTATTGATATTGAACATTTGAAATATGGAATATCAAATATCAAACATAACAAAAAAAATTAAATATACGATACATATAAGTTTGATTTCAGCTGATGGGCCAATATTTCCTAGTAAAAATATTATTGATATTGAACATTTGAAATATGGAATATCAAATATCAAACATAACAAAAAAAATTAAATATACGATACATATAAGTTTGATTTCAGCTGATGGGCCAATATTTCCTAGTTAAAATATTATTGATATTGAACATTTGAAATATGGAATATCAAATATCAAACATAACAAAAAAAATTAAATATACGATACATATAAGTTTGATTTCAGCTGATGGGCCAATATTTCCTAATTAAAATATTATTGATATTGAACATTTGAAATATGGAATATCAAATGTCAAACATAACAAAAAAAATTAAATATACGATACATATAAGTTTGATTTCAGCTGATGGGCCAATATTTCCTAATTAAAATATTATTGATATTGAACATTTGAAATATCGAATATCAAATATCAAACATAACAAAAAAAATTAAATATACGATACATATAAGTTTGATTTCAGCTGATGGGCCAATATTTCCTAATTAAAATATTATTGATATTGAACATTTGAAATATCGAATATCAAATATCAAACATAACAAAAAAAATTAAATATACGATACATATAAGTTTGATTTCAGCTGATGGGCCAATATTTCCTAGTTAAAATATTATTGATATTGAACATTTGAAATATCGAATATCAAATATCAAAAATAACAAAAAAAGTAAAATATAGGATACATATAAGTTTGATTTCAGCTGATGGGCCAATATTTCCTAATTAAAATATTATTGATATTGAACATTTGAAATATCGAATATCAAATATCAAACATAACAAAAAAAAAGTAAATATACGATACATATAAGTTTGATTTCTGCTGATGGGCCAATATTTCCTAATTAATATATTATTGATATTGAACATTTGAAATATCGAATATCAAATATCAAACATAACAAAAAAAGTTAAATATACGATACATGTAAGTTTGATTTCAGCTGATGGGCCAATATTTCCTAGTAAAAATATTATTGATATTGAACATTTGAAATATCGAATATCAAATATCAAACATAACAAAAAAAGTAAAATATACGATACATATAAGTTTGATTTCAGCTGATGGGCCAATATTTCCTAGTTAAAATATTATTGATATTGAACATTTGAAATATCGAATATCAAATATCAAACATAACAAAAAAAAGTAAATATACGATACATATAAGTTTGATTTCAGCTGATGGGCCAATATTTCCTAATTAATATATTATTGATATTGAACATTTGAAATATCGAATATCAAATATCAAACATAACAAAAAAAATTAAATATACGATACATATAAGTTTGATTTCAGCTGATGGGCCAATATTTCCTAGTTAAAATATTATTGATATTGAACATTTGAAATATCGAATATCAAATATCAAACATAACAAAAAAAGTAAAATATACGATACATATAAGTTTGATTTCAGCTGATGGGCCAATATTTCCTAATTAAAATATTATTGATATTGAACATTTGAAATATCGAATATCAAATATCAAACATAACAAAAAAAGTTAAATATACGATACATATAAGTTTGATTTCAACTGATGGGCCAATATTTCCTAATTAATACATTATTGATATTGAACATTTGAAATATCGAATATTAAATATCAAACATAGCAAAAAAAGTAAAATGTACGACACATTTAAGTTTGATTTCAGCTGATGGGCCAGTATTTCCTAATTAATATATTATTGATATTGAACATTTGAAATATCGAATATCAAATATCAAACATAACAAGAAAAGTTAAATATACGATACATATAAGTTTGATTTCAGCTGATGGGCCAATATTTCCTACTTAAAATATTATTGATATCGAACATTTCAAATATTGAATATCAAATATCAAACATAACAAAAAAAGTAAAATATACGATACATATAAGTTTGATTTCAACTGATGGGCCAATATTTCCTAATTAATATATTATTGATATTGAACATTTGAAATATCGAATATCAAATATCAAACATAACAAAAAAATTAAAATATACGATACATATAAGTTTGATTTCAGATGAGGGCCAATATTTCCTGATTAATATATTATTGATATTGAACATTTCAAATATTGAATATCATATATCGAACATAACAAACAAAGTAAAATATACGATACATATAAGTTTGATTTCAGCTGATGGGCCAATATTTCCTAATTAATACATTATTGATATTGAACATTTGAAATATCGAATATTAAATATCAAACATAGCAAAAAAAGTAAAATGTACGACACATTTAAGTTTGATTTCAGCTGATGGGCCAATATTTCCTAATTAATATATTATTTATATTGAACATTTGAAATATCGAATATCAAATATCAAACATAACAAAAAAATTAAAATATACGATACATATAAGTTTGATTTCAGCTGATGGGCCAATATATCCTAATTAAAATATTATTGATATTGAACATTTCAAATATTGAATATCATTTATCGAACATAACAAAAAAAGTAAAATATACGATTCATATAAGTTTGATTTCAGCTGATGGGCCAATATTTCCTAATTAATATATTATTGATATTGAACATTTGAAATATCGAATATCAAATATCAAACATAACAAAAAAAGTAAAATATACGATAGATATAAGTTTGATTTCAGCTGATGGGCCAATATATCCTAATTAAAATATTATTAATATTGAACATTTGAAATATCGAATATCAAATATCGAACATAACAAAAAAATTAAAATATACGATACATATAAGTTTGATTTCAGCTGATGGGCCAGTATTTCCTAATTAATATATTATTGATATTGAACATTTGAAATATCGAATATCAAATATCAAACATAACAAAAAAAGTAAAATATACGATACATATAAGTTTGATTTCAGCTGATTGGCCAATATTTCCTAATTAAAATATTATTGATATCGAACATTTCAAATATGGAATATCAAATATCGAACATAACAAAAAAATTTAAATATACGATACATATAAGTTTGATATCAGCTGATGGGCCAATATTTCCTAATTAAAATATTATTGATATCGAACATTTCAAATATTGAATATCAAATATCGAACATAACAAAAAAAGTTAAATATACGATACATATAAGCTTGATTTCAGCTGATGGGCCAATATTTCCTAATTAAAATATTATTGATATCGAACATTTGAAATATCGAATATCAAATATCAAACATAACAAGAAAAGTTAAATATACGATACATATAAGTTTGATTTCAGCTGATATGCCAATATTTCCTAATTAAAATATTATTGATATCGAACATTTGAAATATTGAATATTAAATATCAAACATAACAAGTAAAGTTAAATATACGATACATATAAGCTTGATTTCAGCTGATGGGCCAATATTTCCTAATTAAAATATTATTGATATCGAACATTTGAAATATCGAATATCAAATATCAAACATAACAAGAAAAGTTAAATAAACGATACATATAAGCTTGATTTCAGCTGATGGGCCAATATTTCCTACTTAAAATATTATTGATATCGAACATTTCAAATATTGAATATCAAATATCGAACATAACAAAAAAAGTTAAATATACGATACATATAAGCTTGATTTCAGCTGATGGGCCAATATTTCCTAATTAAAATATTATTGATATCGAACATTTGAAATATCGAATATCAAACATAACAAGAAAAGTTAAATATACGATACATATAAATTTGATTTCAGCTGATGGGCCAATATTTCCTAATTAAAATATTATTGATATCGAACATTTGAAATATCGAATATCAAATATCAAACATAACAAAAAAAGTTAAATATACGATACATATAAGTTTGATTTCAGCTGATGGGCCAATATTTCCTTATTAAAATATTATTGATATCGAACATTTGAATTATCGAATACAAATATCAAACATAACAAAAAAATTTAAATATACGATACATATAAGTTTGATTTCAGCTGATGGGCCAATATTTCCTAATTAAAATATTATTGATATCGAACATTTGAAATATCGAATATCAAATATCAAACATAACAAAAAAAGTTAAATATACGATACATATAAGTTTGATTTCAGCTGATGGGCCAATATTTCCTAATTAAAATATTATTGATATCGAACATTTGAAATATCGAATATCAAATATCAAACATAACAAAAAAAGTTAAATATACGATACATATAAGTTTGATTTCAGCTGATGGGCCAATATTTCCTAATTAAAATATTATTGATATTGAACATTTCAAATATTGAATATCATATATCGAACATTACAAAAAAAGTTAAATATACGATACATATAAGTTTGATATCAGCTGATGGGCCAATATTTCCTAATTAAAATATTATTGATATCGAACATTTCAAATATTGAATATCAAATATCGAACATAACAAAAAAAGTTAAATATACGATACATATAAGTTTGATTTCAGCTGATGGGCCAATATTTCCTAATTAAAATATTATTGATATCGAACATTTGAAATATCGAATATCAAATATCAAACATAACAAAAAAAGTTAAATATACGATACATATAAGTTTGATTTCAGCTGATGGGCCAATATTTCCTAATTAAAATATTATTGATATCGAACATTTGAAATATCGAATATCAAATATCAAACATAACAAAAAAAGTTAAATATACGATACATATAAGTTTGATTTCAGCTGATGGGCCAATATTTCCTAATTAAAATATTATTGATATTGAACATTTCAAATATTGAATATCATATATCGAACATTACAAAAAAAGTTAAATATACGATACATATAAGTTTGATATCAGCTGATGGGCCAATATTTCCTAATTAAAATATTATTGATATCGAACATTTGAAATATCGAATATCAAATATCAAACATAACAAAAAAAGTTAAATATACGATACATATAAGTTTGATTTCAGCTGATGGGCCAATATTTCCTAATTAAAATATTATTGATATCGAACATTTGAAATATCGAATATCAAATATCAAACATAACAAAAAAAGTTAAATATACGATACATATAAGTTTGATTTCAGCTGATGGGCCAATCATTCCTAGTTAAAATATTATTGATATTGAACATTTCAAATATTGAATATCAAATATCAAATATCAAACATAACAAAAAAAGTTAAATATACGATACATATAAGTTTGATTTCAGCTGATGGGCCAATATTTCCTAATTAAAATATTATTGATATCGAACATTTGAAATATCGAATATCAAATATCAAACATAACAAAAAAAGTTAAATATACGATACATATAAGTTTGATTTCAGCTGATGGGCCAATCATTCCTAGTTAAAATATTATTGATATTGAACATTTCAAATATTGAATATCATATATCGAACATTACAAAAAAAGTTAAATATACGATACATATAAGTTTGATTTCAGCTGATGGGCCAATATTTCCTAATTAATATATTATTGATATTGAACATTTGAAATATCGAATATTAAATATCAAACATAGCAAAACAAGTAAAATATACGATACATATAAGTTTGATTTCAGCTGATGGGCCAATATTTCCTAATTAATATATTATTGATATTGAACATTTGAAATATTGAATATCAAATATCAAACATAACAAAAAAAGTAAAATATACGATACATATAAGTTTGATTTCAACTGATGGGCCAATATTTCCTAATTAATATATTATTGATATTGAACATTTGAAATATCGAATATCAAATATCAAACATAACAAAAAAAGTAAAATATACGATACATATAAGTTTGATTTCAGATGATGGGCCAATATTTCCTGATTAATATATTATTGATATTGAACATTTCAAATATTGAATATCATATATCGAACATAACAAACAAAGTAAAATATACGATACATATAAGTTTGATTTCAGCTGATGGGCCAATATTTCCTAATTAATACATTATTGATATTGAACATTTGAAATATCGAATATTAAATATCAAACATAGCAAAAAAAGTAAAATGTACGACACATTTAAGTTTGATTTCAGCTGATGGGCCAATATTTCCTAATTAATATATTATTGATATTGAACATTTGAAATATCGAATATCAAATATCAAACATAACAAAAAAATTAAAATATACGATACATATAAGTTTGATTTCAGCTGATGGGCCAATATATCCTAATTAAAATATTATTGATATTGAACATTTCAAATATTGAATATCATATATCGAACATAACAAAAAAAGTAAAATATACGATACATGTAAGTTTGATTTCAGCTGATGGGCCAATATTTCCTAATTAATATATTATTGATATTGAACATTTGAAATATCGAATATCAAATATCAAACATAACAAAAAAAGTAAAATATGCGATAGATATAAGTTTGATTTCAGCTGATGGGCCAATATATCCTAATTAAAATATTATTAATATTGAACATTTGAAATATCGAATATCAAATGTCGAACATAACAAAAAAAGTAAAATATACGATACATATAAGTTTGATTTCAGCTGATGGGCCAATATTTCCTAATTAATATATTATTGATATTGAACATTTGAAATATCGAATATCAAATATCAAACATAACAAAAAAAGTAAAATATACGATACATATAAGTTTGATTTCAGCTGATGGGCCAATATTTCCTAATTAAAATATTTTTTTTTTTTTTATAAAACCATTTATTTAACAAAAGCTTACAACTAGTTAACAATATTTGTCAATAGTTAAGTATCGAAATAACAATATCTCATTAACTTAAACTTCCTTACATGTACAGATTTAAACAATAATATTCATTTTATATATTGTTACATTATAGTGAGAAACATAGGAAAAATACAGTGTAAAACCTATATAACAGAAGCAAAACCTAAATGATAATATTTGATTTTAATTTAAAAATAGTATGTGTTTAGTTAATTTGTGTTTGTATTTCTTGAATGGCAGTTTGTCCTTTTCGTAATTTCCTATTTTTTGAATTAAAGGGTTGTGATTAGCGAGACACTTAGTAAAGAAATTTTCTGTCCTCTTGAATACGTAGTCTTTGATATATTCAATACTGAGTTCTTCATGTATTTCAATTACTTTCTTGTACCTGGGGTAATTTCCGATAATTCGAAGACATTTGTTTTGAATTATCTGTATTTTATGATAATTTGTGTCACAGGTGTTACTCCAGACTGGACATGCGTATATTAAAGAAGGTCTAATTACGGTTTTGAAGAGTAACATCTTGTTTTCTGAGGTCAGTCTCGATCTTCTATTTAATAGTGGGAACAGAGTGCTCATTTTTGATGTTGCATTTTGACATACATGGTTACAGTGATGTGTATAATTGAGTTTGCTATCTAAATGAAGTCCTAGATATTTGATTGTTGGTGACCATTCGATGTTGGATCCCTGAATATTGATGTTTTTATTAACAATCGGTCTTCGTTTTGTGAAGAGTATGGCTTCTGTTTTTGTTTCGTTCATCTTAATTTTCCAGCGTGACATGAATTTTAAAAGTTTTGATAAAGCTTCTTGTAATCTGTTTATTATAGTGCCCGTTCTCCACGATTGGGTAAATATGGCAGTGTCATCAGCAAATAAAGAGTAATTTACGTTTTTTAGTTTTGGTATATCATTAATATATATACAAAACAGAATGGGGCCTAGAATTGATCCCTGTAGGACTCCAGCTGCTATTAACCTTCTTGTTGATTCACACTCGCCAATACTAGTATGGAAGAATCTATTGTGTACATACGAATTTATTAGGTGAATAAGGTAGGCCGGAAATTTCATTTTAATCAATTTAAAAATAAGTCCTTTGTACCAGACAGTATCAAAAGCCTTTTCTATGTCGACGGTTACCACCCCTGTGTATTTGTTCGTATTGAAACTGTGGGTGATATTATCTGCTAGTCGAGCTAGTTGGGCTGTTGTTGAGTGCGCTTTCCGAAAACCAAATTGTTCAGCTATTAAGATGTTCTTTTCTTCTAGATAGTCATTTATCCTTATGAGATAAGTTTTCTCAGCAATCTTACTCAAAGTGCTCAGTAGGCTTATCGGTCTATAGCTAGATGGAAGGTCAGCAGGTTTATTAGGTTTCTTGACTGATATTACCTTGGCATGTTTCCAAGTAGTAGGGAAATGAGACATGGTCATGGTTGCATTTATGATACGACAGAGAAGTATTATTGCATGTCGTGGTAATTGCTTGAGTAAGCGGCTATTAATGCTATCGTGTCCAGGGGATTTTTTGTTTTTCAATTTTTGGATTATGGTCCAGACTTCCTTCGGGGATGTTATTTTTACTTCTTTTATATCAACAGGATTGTTGTTAAAGAATGTCTTTACTTCACGACATATATTTCTTGTAAAATGAATACTTCCAAGATCCAAATTCTGTTTATGAACCTTTTCGTATTGGTTTGCTATAATATTGGCTTTTTCTTCATCGGAGTAGCCATAAGTGCCATTATTTTGTATTGGTGGGATGGGTGTGGCTTTCTTGGTAAAATGCTTAGTTACTTTCCACAAGTTTCCTTGTTGTGGGTCTAATGAAGAAAGAAATGTGTTCCAACTGTTGTTTCTTGTCTTCGTAACTTGCTCTTTGACTAGGTTGTTTAATTTATTATACATTTTACGATGTAAGTTGTTCCTGGTTAGTTGATATTTCTTTCTGAAATAATTTTTTAGTTTTATTAAAGCTCTATCAGCGTCTGGTAGCTCTATATGGTTAGCTGTGATTTCACATTTTGGGATATTGTTCGTCGCAGCGATCTGGATTACTGAAGTTAAATTATCTAAGAGAGAGTCTATATCATTAACGGAGTTGATGGGAGCATTGCTAGGAAGGTGTTGTTCTATTTCTGTTCGGTACATATCCCAGTTTGCTTTGTTGTATTGATACAAGTAAGACTTTTTATTTTGCTGGGGAACATCTCCAATTTTTGTAAATACCGGATTATGATCTGAGCTCAGAATAGTTTTAGTAATAGGCTTTGATGTTTTTAAGTTCCTTTTAGTTATTGCTATATCTAGAACACTCGGTCTTCCTCTATTGTTGGAGGGGTAATAGGTTGGTTCATCGGTGGCAATTACTCTCAGGTTTACATTTTGTTCAATTAGTTTGTTAATGATATTTCCGTTCTTGTTATTTTTAGGGCAATTCCATGCTACATGTTTGCAGTTGAGATCCCCAATGATTATTGTTTTATTGCCTATTGCTAACAAATTTGTTATGTCCTGGCTAGTAATGGGAGCTTTAGGTGGGATGTACACTGATACAATGTGAATTGGTTCTCTATTTGTAAATACTTTTAAACATACTGCATCTATTTCTGGCTTAATGTTGGTAAGGAGACAATATTCATGTTTGATATTTTTCTTAATTAAAATAGCTGATCCACCTCCATAATTATCCCTATCTTTCCGATAAACACTGTAACCACGGATTTTTAAATTTAAGTTTGTATCAAGATGAGTTTCTGTAATGGTTGCAACATCTACTTTTTCTGAATCTAGCTCGTGTTGGAGCTCTAAGTGTTTGTTGGAGATTGAGCGAGCATTCCAGTTCATGACTTTAAGATGAGTTTTTTTGTTACTGAGCATTATCCAAATAGCGAAACTGCAAAATCTACGACAATCATTAATTTGCTTACACCATCTGGGGCTGCGTTTAGTCTTGCCAACAGAGTTTTGATGTTTCTAATAACATTTTGTAAATTGAAATTAGATGTTAGGCTTCTAATCATACTTAAGACTTCAGAAATGCCAGACAGCGAGTTATCGTTTTGAGTCCTTGAGGCAGAATGTGAAGGCCAGATTGGTACTTGGGTATTCATTTGGGTTGGAATATTTCTAAGGGGAGGAAAGGAACTTGATGTAGGTAGGGTTTGTCTGGGGTTGGCTGGAGGTATGCGTCTGGTGTTAATTGCAGGTCGATTTGGGCACTGTCTGAAGCTAGCAGTATGTGATCCACCACAGTTAGAACATTTAGGTGTTTTGTCCTTATTTACGCAATCCTTCGCCTGATGTTGCTCTCCGCAAACGACACAGTGTGGGGTTTTAGTGCAGTTCAGGGCGATGTGTCCAAATGATTGACATCGATAACATTGGGTGACTCCACTTCGTTTTATTTTCTGCCACTGGATAATGCAATAACAAATTTTTCGATGTTCTATCACTGTTCTTATATCCGTACCTTTTTCAAAGGTCACCATGAAGAGCGGGTAAACATGCACTATTTGATTATTTTCTTTTTTGGTGATTTGCACCACCTTCAACACTGGCAGATTTTTTTCTTTTAAGTCAGCAATTATTTCATTAGTCGTAATGTTTGGTGGGATGTTTTTCAGGACTAATTTAAGCTCTCTTTCAGGTGCTGGCGTCTTTGTTGAGTATTGAATTTTGGCTTCGTCTAATTCTTTCCTAACATATTTATAATCTAATAAATTATTAGTAATTAGTATTAGTCTTTTGCCTTTAAATTTTACTTCTAATTCTTCGTTCATGTGGCTCTCAAGGTCAGATATAGTCTTAACATGATTATCAAAGTAGCTATATACTATTATAGGTGGAATTCTAACCTTCTTAACAGTATTATTTGTTGCCTGAACTGGTTCAATTTCAGAGCTATCTTCTTCATCTTCGCTGAGGCTGTCGTAAGTGTTGCTAGTTGGGACGTTGTAAATGTAACTGGGGGTAGCCTTCTTAACATTTGGCTGCAGTTGTTTTTTGGCAGTCCTCTTTTTAGAAACAGAAGGGATGGATAGAGGGTCCACCCCTTTAATCACTGACATTTAAAACGATGTTTTAAATACACTGAACACATTTATTATTAATTTTTATTCAGTTTTGTAAAAATATAAGTACACTGGAAGGTAGGCACGTGCCGCAGGCACTGGCAAAACTATGTATATACTTGCACAAACACAAGGTCACTTTGTATCACTACGATGTGCACTCTTGCATGGTTGTCACAAGACTGAAAATATTATTGATATCGAACATTTCAAATATGGAATATCAAATATCGAACATAACAAAAAAAGTTAAATATACGATACATATAAGTTTGATTTCAGCTGATGGGCCAATATTTCCTAATTAAAATATTATTGATATCGAACATTTCAAATATTGAATATCAAATATCGAACATAACAAAAAAAGTTAAATATACGATACATATAAGCTTGATTTCAGCTGATGGGCCAATATTTCCTAATTAAAATATTATTGATATCGAACATTTGAAATATCGAATATCAAATATCAAACATAACAAAAAAAGTTAAATATACGATACATATAAGTTTGGTTTCAGCTGATGGGCCAATATTTCCTAATTAAAATATTATTGATATTGAACATTTCAAATATTGAATATCAAATATCGAACATAACAAACAAAGTTAAATATACGATACATATAAGTTTGATTTCAGCTGATGGGCCAATATTTCCTAATTAAAATATTATTGATATTGAACATTTCAAATATTGAATATCAAATATCGAACATAACAAAAAAAGTTAAATATACGATACATATAAGTTTGATTTCAGCTGATGGGCCAATATTTCCTAATTAAAATATTATTGATATTGAACATTTCAAATATTGAATATCATATATCGAACATAACAAAAAAAGTAAAATATACGATACATATAAGTTTGATTTCAGCTGATGGGCCAATATTTCCTAATTAATATATTATTGATATTGAACATTTGAAATATCGAATATCAAATATCAAACATAACAAAAAAAGTAAAATATACGATAGATATAAGTTTGATTTCAGCTGATGAGCCAATATATCCTAATTAAAATATTATTAATATTGAACATTTGAAATATCGAATATCAAATATCGAACATAACAAAAAAAGTAAAATATACGATACATATAAGTTTGATTTCAGCTGATGGGCCAGTATTTCCTAATTAATATATTATTGATATTGAACATTTGAAATATCGAATATCAAATATCAAACATAACAAAAAAAGTAAAATATACGATACATATAAGTTTGAATTCAGCTGATGGGCCAATATTTCCTAATTAAAATATTATTGATATCGAACATTTGAAATATCGAATATCAAATATCAAACATAACAAAAAAAGTTAAATATACGATACATATAAGTTTGATTTCAGCTGATGGGCCAATATTTCCTAATTAATATATTATTGACATTGAACATTTCAAATATTGAATATCATATATCGAACATAACAAAAAAAGTTAAATATACGATACATATAAGTTTGATTTCAGCTGATGGGCCAATATTTCCTAAGTAAAATATTATTGATATTGAACATTTCAAATATTGAATATCAAATATCGAACATAACAAAAAAAGTTAAATATACGATACATATAAGTTTGATTTCAGCTGATGGGCCAATATTTCCTTATTAAAATATTATTGATATTGAACATTTCAAATATTGAATATCATATATCGAACATTACAAAAAAAGTTAAATATACGATACATATAAGTTTGATTTCAGCTGATGGGCCAATATTTCCTAATTAATATATTATTGATATTGAACATTTGAAATATCGAATATTAAATATCAAACATAGCAAAACAAGTAAAATATACGATACATATAAGTTTGATTTCAGCTGATGGGCCAATATTTCCTAATTAATATATTATCGATATTGAACATTTGAAATATCGAATATCAAATATCAAACATAACAAAAAAAGTAAAATATACGATACATATAAGTTTGATTTCAGATGATGGGCCAATATTTCCTGATTAATATATTATTGATATTGAACATTTCAAATATTGAATATCATATATCGAACATAACAAACAAAGTAAAATATACGATACATATAAGTTTGATTTCAGCTGATGGGCCAATATTTCCTAATTAATACATTATTGATATTGAACATTTGAAATATCGAATATTAAATATCAAACATAGCAAAAAAAGTAAAATGTACGACACATTTAAGTTTGATTTCAGCTGATGGGCCAGTATTTCCTTATTAATATATTATTGATATTGAACATTTGAAATATCGAATATCAAATATCAAACATAACAAAAAAATTAAAATATACGATACATATAAGTTTGATTTCAGCTGATGGGCCAATATATCCTAATTAAAATATTATTGATATTGAACATTTCAAATATTGAATATCATATATCGAACATAACAAAAAAAGTAAAATATACGATACATATAAGTTTGACTTCAGCTGATGGGCCAATATTTCCTAATTAATATATTATTGATATTGAACATTTGAAATATCGAATATCAAATATCAAACATAACAAAAAAAGTAAAATATACGATAGATATAAGTTTGATTTCAGCTGATGGGCCAATATATCCTAATTAAAATATTATTAATATTGAACATTTGAAATATCGAATATCAAATATCGAACATAACAAAAAAAGTAAAATATACGATACATATAAGTTTGATTTCAGCTGATGGGCCAATATTTCCTAATTAATATATTATTGATATTGAACATTTGAAATATCGAATATCAAATATCAAACATAACAAAAAAAGTAAAATATACGATACATATAAGTTTGATTTCAGCTGATGGGCCAATATTTCCTAATTAAAATATTATTGATATCGAACATTTCAAATATGGAATATCAAATATCGAACATAACAAAAAAAGTTAAATATACGATACATATAAGTTTGATTTCAGCTGATGGGCCAATATTTCCTAATTAAAATATTATTGATATCGAACATTTCAAATATTGAATATCAAATATCGAACATAACAAAAAAAAGTTAAATATACGATACATATAAGCTTGATTTCAGCTGATGGGCAAATATTTCCTAATTAAAATATTATTGATATCGAACATTTGAAATATCGAATATCAAATATCAAACATAACAAAAAAAGTTAAATATACGATACATATAAGTTTGGTTTCAGCTGATGGGCCAATATTTCCTAATTAAAATATTATTGATATTGAACATTTCAAATATTGAATATCAAATATCGAACATAACAAAAAAAGTTAAATATACGATACATATAAGTTTGATTTCAGCTGATGGGCCAATATTTCCTAATTAAAATATTATTGATATTGAACATTTCAAATATTGAATATCAAATATCGAACATAACAAAAAAAGTTAAATATACGATACATATAAGTTTGATTTCAGCTGATGGGCCAATATTTCCTAATTAAAATATTATTGATATTGAACATTTCAAATATTGAATATCATATATCGAACATAACAAAAAAAGTAAAATATACGATACATATAAGTTTGATTTCAGCTGATGGGCCAATATTTCCTAATTAAAATATTATTGATATTGAACATTTGAAATATCGAATATCAAATATCAAACATAACAAAAAAAGTAAAATATACGATAGATATAAGTTTGATTTCAGCTGATGAGCCAATATATCCTAATTAAAATATTATTAATATTGAACATTTGAAATATCGAATATCAAATATCGAACATAACAAAAAAAGTAAAATATACGATACATATAAGTTTGATTTCAGCTGATGGGCCAGTATTTCCTAATTAATATATTATTGATATTGAACATTTGAAATATCGAATATCAAATATCAAACATAACAAAAAAAGTAAAATATACGATACATATAAGTTTGAATTCAGCTGATGGGCCAATATTTCCTAATTAAAATATTATTGATATCGAACATTTGAAATATCGAATATCAAATATCAAACATAACAAAAAAAAGTTAAATATACGATACATATAAGTTTGATTTCAGCTGATGGGCCAATATTTCCTAATTAATATATTATTGACATTGAACATTTCAAATATTGAATATCATATATCGAACATAACAAAAAAAGTTAAATATACGATACATATAAGTTTGATTTCAGCTGATGGGCCAATATTTCCTAAGTAAAATATTATTGATATTGAACATTTCAAATATTGAATATCAAATATCGAACATAACAAAAAAAGTTAAATATACGATACATATAAGTTTGATTTCAACTGATGGGCCAATATTTCCTTATTAAAATATTATTGATATTGAACATTTCAAATATTGAATATCATATATCGAACATTACAAAAAAAGTTAAATATACGATACATATAAGTTTGATTTCAGCTGATGGGCCAATATTTCCTAATTAATATATTATTGATATTGAACATTTGAAATATCGAATATTAAATATCAAACATAGCAAAACAAGTAAAATATACGATACATATAAGTTTGATTTCAGCTGATGGGCCAATATTTCCTAATTAATATATTATTGATATTGAACATTTGAAATATCGAATATCAAATATCAAACATAACAAAAAAAGTAAAATATACGATACATATAAGTTTGATTTCAACTAATGGGCCAATATTTCCTAATTAATATATTATTGATATTGAACATTTGAAATATCGAATATCAAATATCAAATATAACAAAAAAAGTAAAATATACGATACATATAAGTTTGATTTCAGATGATGGGCCAATATTTCCTGATTAATATATTATTGATATTGAACATTTCAAATATTGAATATCATATATCGAACATAACAAACAAAGTAAAATATACGATACATATAAGTTTGATTTCAGCTGATGGGCCAATATTTCCTAATTAATACATTATTGATATTGAACATTTGAAATATCGAATATTTAATATCAAACATAGCAAAAAAAGTAAAATGTACGACACATTTAAGTTTGATTTCAGCTGATGGGCCAGTATTTCCTAATTAATATATTATTGATATTGAACATTTGAAATATCGAATATCAAATATCAAACATAACAAAAAAATTAAAATATACGATACATATAAGTTTGATTTCAGCTGATGGGCCAATATATCCTAATTAAAATATTATTGATATTGAACATTTACAAATATTGAATATCATATATCGAACATAACAAAAAAAGTAAAATATACGATACATATAAGTTTGATTTCAGCTGATAGGCCAATATTTCCTAATTAATATATTATTGATATTGAACATTTGAAATATCGAATATCAAATATCAAACATAACAAAAAAAGTAAAATATACGATAGATATAAGTTTGATTTCAGCTGATGGGCCAATATATCCTAATTAAAATATTATTAATATTGAACATTTGAAATATCGAATATCAAATATCGAACATAACAAAAAAAGTAAAATATACGATACATATAAGTTTGATTTCAGCTGATGGGCCAATATTTCCTAATTAATATATTATTGATATTGAACATTTGAAATATCGAATATCAAATATCAAACATAACAAAAAAAGTAAAATATACGATACATATAAGTTTGATTTCAGCTGATGGGCCAATATTTCCTAATTAAAATATTATTGATATCGAACATTTCAAATATGGAATATCAAATATCGAACATAACAAAAAAAGTTAAATATACGATACATATAAGTTTGATTTCAGCTGATGGGCCAATATTTCCTAATTAAAAAATTTTTGATATCGAACATTTCAAATATTGAATATCAAATATCGAACATAACAAAAAAAAGTTAAATATACGATACATATAAGCTTGATTTCAGCTGATGGGCCAATATTTCCTAATTAAAATATTATTGATATCGAACATTTGAAATATCGAATATCAAATATCAAACATAACAAAAAAAGTTAAATATACGATACATATAAGTTTGGTTTCAGCTGATGGGCCAATATTTCCTAATTAAAATATTATTGATATTGAACATTTTAAATATTGAATATCAAATATCGAACATAACAAAAAAAGTTAAATATACGATACATATAAGTTTGATTTCAGCTGATGGGCCAATATTTCCTAATTAAAATATTATTGATATTGAACATTTCAAATATTGAATATCAAATATCGAACATAACAAAAAAAGTTAAATATACGATACATATAAGTTTGATTTCAGCTGATGGGCCAATATTTCCTAATTAAAATATTATTGATATTGAACATTTCAAATATTGAATATCATATATCGAACATAACAAAAAAAGTAAAATATACGATATATATAAGTTTGATTTCAGCTGATGGGCCAATATTTCCTAATTAATATATTATTGATATTGAACATTTGAAATATCGAATATCAAATATCAAACATAACAAAAAAAGTAAAATATCCGATAGATATAAGTTTGATTTCAGCTGATGAGCCAATATATCCTAATTAAAATATTATTAATATTGAACATTTGAAATATCGAATATCAAATATCGAACATAACAAAAAAAGTAAAATATACGATACATATAAGTTTGATTTCAGCTGATGGGCCAGTATTTCCTAATTAATATATTATTGATATTGAACATTTGAAATATCGAATATCAAATATCAAACATAACAAAAAAAGTAAAATATACGATACATATAAGTTTGAATTCAGCTGATGGGCCAATATTTCCTAATTAATATATTATTGATATTGAACATTTGAAATATCGAATATTAAATATCAAACATAGCAAAACAAGTAAAATATACGATACATATAAGTTTGATTTCAGCTGATGGGCCAATATTTCCTAATTAATATATTATTGATATTGAACATTTGAAATATCGAATATCAAATATCAAACATAACAAAAAAAGTAAAATATACGATACATATAAGTTTGATTTCAACTGATGGGCCAATATTTCCTAATTAATATATTATTGATATTGAACATTTGAAATATCGAATATCAAATATCAAATATAACAAAAAAAGTAAAATATACGATACATATAAGTTTGATTTCAGATGATGGGCCAATATTTCCTGATTAATATATTATTGATATTGAACATTTCAAATATTGAATATCATATATCGAACATAACAAACAAAGTAAAATATACGATACATATAAGTTTGATTTCAGCTGATGGGCCAATATTTCCTAATTAATACATTATTGATATTGAACATTTGAAATATCGAATATTTAATATCAAACATAGCAAAAAAAGTAAAATGTACGACACATTTAAGTTTGATTTCAGCTGATGGGCCAGTATTTCCTAATTAATATATTATTGATATTGAACATTTGAAATATCGAATATCAAATATCAAACATAACAAAAAAATTAAAATATACGATACATATAAGTTTGATTTCAGCTGATGGGCCAATATATCCTAATTAAAATATTATTGATATTGAACATTTACAAATATTGAATATCATATATCGAACATAACAAAAAAAGTAAAATATACGATACATATAAGTTTGATTTCAGCTGATAGGCCAATATTTCCTAATTAATATATTATTGATATTGAACATTTGAAATATCGAATATCAAATATCAAACATAACAAAAAAAGTAAAATATACGATAGATATAAGTTTGATTTCAGCTGATGGGCCAATATATCCTAATTAAAATATTATTAATATTGAACATTTGAAATATCGAATATCAAAAATCGAACATAACAAAAAAAGTAAAATATACGATACATATAAGTTTGATTTCAGCTGATGGGCCAATATTTCCTAATTAAAATATTATTGATATCGAACATTTCAAATATGGAATGTCAAATATCGAACATAACAAAAAAAGTTAAATATACGATACATATAAGTTTGATTTCAGCTGATGGGCCAATATTTCCTAATTAAAAAATTTTTGATATCGAACATTTCAAATATTGAATATCAAATATCGAACATAACAAAAAAAAGTTAAATATACGATACATATAAGCTTGATTTCAGCTGATGGGCCAATATTTCCTAATTAAAATATTATTGATATCGAACATTTGAAATATCGAATATCAAATATCAAACATAACAAAAAAAGTTAAATATACGATACATATAAGTTTGGTTTCAGCTGATGGGCCAATATTTCCTAATTAAAATATTATTGATATTGAACATTTTAAATATTGAATATCAAATATCGAACATAACAAAAAAAGTTAAATATACGATACATATAAGTTTGATTTCAGCTGATGGGCCAATATTTCCTAATTAAAATATTATTGATATTGAACATTTCAAATATTGAATATCAAATATCGAACATAACAAAAAAAGTTAAATATACGATACATATAAGTTTGATTTCAGCTGATGGGCCAATATTTCCTAATTAAAATATTATTGATATTGAACATTTCAAATATTGAATATCATATATCGAACATAACAAAAAAAGTAAAATATACGATATATATAAGTTTGATTTCAGCTGATGGGCCAATATTTCCTAATTAATATATTATTGATATTGAACATTTGAAATATCGAATATCAAATATCAAACATAACAAAAAAAGTAAAATATACGATAGATATAAGTTTGATTTCAGCTGATGAGCCAATATATCCTAATTAAAATATTATTAATATTGAACATTTGAAATATCGAATATCAAATATCGAACATAACAAAAAAAGTAAAATATACGATACATATAAGTTTGATTTCAGCTGATGGGCCAGTATTTCCTAATTAATATATTATTGATATTGAACATTTGAAATATCGAATATCAAATATCAAACATAACAAAAAAAGTAAAATATACGATACATATAAGTTTGAATTCAGCTGATGGGCCAATATTTCCTAATTAAAATATTATTGATATCGAACATTTGAAATATCGAATATTAAATATCAAACATAACAAAAAAAGTTAAATATACGATACATATAAGTTTGATTTCAGCTGATGGGCCAATATTTCCTAATTAATATATTATTGACATTGAACATTTCAAATATTGAATATCATATATCGAACATAACAAAAAAAGTTTAATAAACGATACATATAAGTTTGATTTCAGCTGATGGGCCAATATTTCCAAAGTAAAATATTATTGATATTGAACATTTCAAATATTGAATATCAAATATCGAACATAACAAAAAAAGTTAAATATACGATACATATAAGTTTGATTTCAGCTGATGGGCCAATATTTCCTTATTAAAATATTATTGATATTGAACATTTCAAATATTGAATATCATATATCGAACATAACAAAAAAAGTAAAATATACGATACATATAAGTTTGATTTCAGCTGATGGGCCAATATTTCCTAATTAATATATTATTGATATTGAACATTTGAAATATCGAATATCAAATATCAAACATAACAAAAAAAGTAAAATATACGATAGATATAAGTTTGATTTCAGCTGATGGGCCAATATATCCTAATTAAAATATTATTAATATTGAACATTTGAAATATCGAATATCAAATATCGAACATAACAAAAAAATTAAAATATACGATACATATAAGTTTGATTTCAGCTGATGGGCCAGTATTTCCTAATTAATATATTATTGATATTGAACATTTGAAATATCGAATATCAAATATCAAACATAACAAAAAAAGTAAAATATACGATACATATAAGTTTGATTTCAGCTGATGGGCCAATATTTCCTAATTAAAATATTATTGATATCGAACATTTCAAATATGGAATATCAAATATCGAACATAACAAAAAAAGTTAAATATACGATACATATAAGTTTGATTTCAGCTGATGGGCCAATATTTCCTAATTAAAATATTATTGATATCGAACATTTCAAATATTGAATATCAAATATCGAACATAACAAAAAAAGTTAAATATACGATACATATAAGCTTGATTTCAGCTGATGGGCCAATATTTCCTAATTAAAATATTATTGATATCGAACATTTGAAATATCGAATATCAAATATCAAACATAACAAGAAAAGTTAAATAAACGATACATATAAGCTTGATTTCAGCTGATGGGCCAATATTTCCTACTTAAAATATTATTGATATAGAACATTTCAAATATTGAATATCAAATATCGAACATAACAAAAAAAGTTAAATATACGATACATATAAGCTTGATTTCAGCTGATGGGCCAATATTTCCTAATTAAAATATTATTGATATCGAACATTTGAAATATCGAATATCAAACATAACAAGAAAAGTTAAATATACGATACATATAAGTTTGATTTCAGCTGATGGGCCAATATTTCCTAATCAAAATATTATTGATATCGAACATTTGAAATATCGAATATCAAATATCAAACATAACAAAAAAAATTAAATATACGATACATATAAGTTTGATTTCAGCTGATGGGCCAATATTTCCTAGTTAAAATATTATTGATATTGGACATTTGAAATATGGAATATCAAATATCAAACATAACAAAAAAAATTAAATATACAATACATATAAGTTTGATTTCAGCTGATGGGCCAATATTTCCTAATTAATAAATTATTGACATTGAACATTTCAAATATTGAATATCATATATCGAACATTACAAAAAAAGTTAAATATACGATACATATAAGTTTGATTTCAGCTGATGGGCCAATATTTCCTAGTTAAAATATTATTATATTGAACATTTGAAATATCGAATATCAAATGTCAAACATAACAAAAAAAGTTAAATATACGATACATATAAGTTTGATTTCAGCTGATGGGCCAATATTTCCTAATTAAAATATTATTGATATCGAACATTTGAAATATCGAAAAAAAATATCAAACATAACAAAAATAGTTAAATATACGATACATATAAGTTTGATTTCAGCTGATGGGCCAATATTTCCTAATTAAAATATTATTGATATCGAACATTTGAAATATCGAATATCAAATATCAAACATAACAAAAAAAGTTAAATATACGATACATATAAGTTTGATTTCGGCTGATGGGCCAATATTTCCTAATTAAAATATTATTGATATCGAACATTTGTAATATCGAATATCAAATATCAAACATAACAAAAAAAGTAAAATATACGATACATATAAGTTTGATTTCAGCTGATGGGCCAATATTTCCTAATTAAAATATTATTGATATTGAACATTTCAAATATTGAATATCATATATCGAACATTACAAAAATAGTTAAATATACGATACATATAAGTTTGATTTCAGCTGATGGGCCAATATTTCCTAATTAATATATTATTGATATTGAACATTTGAAATATCGAATATTTAATATCAAACATAGCAAAACAAGTAAAATATACGATACATATAAGTTTGATTTCAGCTGATGGGCCAATATTTCCTAATTAATATATTATTGATATTGAACATTTGAAATATCGAATATCAAATATCAAACATAACAAAAAAAGTAAAATATACGATACATATAAGTTTGATTTCAACTGATGGGCCAATATTTCCTAATTAATATATTATTGATATTGAACGTTTGAAATATCGAATATCAAATATCAAACATAACAAAAAAAGTAAAATATACGATACATATAAGTTTGATTTCAGATGATGGGCCAATATTTCCTGATTAATATATTATTGATATTGAACATTTCAAATATTGAATATCATATATCGAACATAACAAACAAAGTAAAATATACGATACATATAAGTTTGATTTCAGCTGATGGGCCAATATTTCCTAATTAATACATTATTGATATTGAACATTTGAAATATCGAATATTAAATATCAAACATAGCAAAAAAAGTAAAATGTACGACACATTTAAGTTGATTTCAGCTGATGGGCCAATATTTCCTAATTAATATATTATTGATATTGAACATTTGAAATATCGAATATCAAATATCAAACATAACAAAAAAATTAAAATATACGATACATATAAGTTTGATTTCAGCTGATGGGCCAATATATCCTAATTAAAATATTATTGATATTGAACATTTCAAATATTGAATATCATATATCGAACATAACAAAAAAAGTAAAATATACGATACATATAAGTTTGATTTCAGCTGATGGGCCAATATTTCCTAATTAATATATTATTGATATTGAACATTTGAAATATCGAATATCAAATATCAAACATAACAAAAAAAGTAAAATATACGATAGATATAAGTTTGATTTCAGCTGATGGGCCAATATATCCTAATTAAAATATTATTAATATTGAACATTTGAAATATCGAATATCAAATATCGAACATAACAAAAAAAGTAAAATATACGATACATATAAGTTTGATTTCAGCTGATGGGCCAATATTTCCTAATTAATATATTATTGATATTGAACATTTGAAATATCGAATATCAAATATCAAACATAACAAAAAAAGTAAAATATACGATACATATAAGTTTGATTTCAGCTGATGGGCCAATATTTCCTAATTAAAATATTATTGATATCGAACATTTCAAATATGGAATATCAAATATCGAACATAACAAAAAAAGTTAAATATACGATACATATAAGTTTGATTTCAGCTGATGGGCCAATATTTCCTAATTAAAATATTATTGATATCGAACATTTCAAATATTGAATATCAAATATCGAACATAACAAAAAAAGTTAAATATACGATACATATAAGCTTGATTTCAGCTGATGGGCCAATATTTCCATATTAAAATATTATTGATATCGAACATTTGAAATATCGAATATCAAATATCAAACATAACAAAAAAAGTTAAATATACGATACATATAAGTTTGGTTTCAGCTGATGGGCCAATATTTCCTAATTAAAATATTATTGATATTGAACATTTCAAATATTGAATATCAAATATCGAACATAACAAAAAAAGTTAAATATACGATACATATAAGTTTGATTTCAGCTGATGGGCCAATATTTCCTAATTAAATAATTATTGATATTGAACATTTCAAATATTGAATATCAAATATCGAACATAACAAAAAAAGTTAAATATACGATACATATAAGTTTGATTTCAGCTGATGGGCCAATATTTCCTAATTAAAATATTATTGATATTGAACATTTCAAATATTGAATATCATATATCGAACATAACAAAAAAAGTAAAATATACGATACATATAAGTTTGATTTCAGCTGATGGGCCAATATTTCCTAATTAATATATTATTGATATTGAACATTTGAAATATCGAATATCAAATATCAAACATAACAAAAAAAGTAAAATATACGATAGATATAAGTTTGATTTCAGCTGATGAGCCAATATATCCTAATTAAAATATTATTAATATTGAACATTTGAAATATCGAATATCAAATATCGAACATAACAAAAAAAGTAAAATATACGATACATATAAGTTTGATTTCAGCTGATGGGCCAGTATTTCCTAATTAATATATTATTGATATTGAACATTTGAAATATCGAATATCAAATATCAAACATAACAAAAAAAGTAAAATATACGATACATATAAGTTTGAATTCAGCTGATGTGCCAATATTTCCTTATTAAAATATTATTGATATCGAACATTTGAAATATCGAATATCAAATATCAAACATAACAAAAAAAGTAAAATATACGATACATATAAGTTTGATTTCAGCTGATGGGCCAATATTTCCTAATTAATATATTATTGACATTGAACATTTCAAATATTGAATATCATATATCGAACATAACAAAAAAAGTTAAATATACGATACATATAAGTTTGATTTCAGCTGATGGGCCAATATTTCCTAATTAAAATATTATTGATATTGAACATTTCAAATATTGAATATCAAATATCAAACATAACAAAAAAAGTAAAATATACGATACATATAAGTTTGATTTCAGCTGATGGGCCAATATTTCCTAATTAATATATTATTGACATTGAACATTTCAAATATTGAATATCATATATCGAACATAACAAAAAAAGTTAAATATACGATACATATAAGTTTGATTTCAGCTGATGGGCCAATATTTCCTAATTAATATATTATTGATATTGAACATTTGAAATATCGAATATCAAATATCGAACATAACAAAAAAAGTAAAATATACGATACATATAAGTTTGATTTCAGCTGATGGGCCAGTATTTCCTAATTAATATATTATTGATATTGAACATTTGAAATATCGAATATCAAATATCAAACATAACAAAAAAAGTAAAATATACGATACATATAAGTTTGATTTCAGGTGATGGGCCAATATTTCCTAGTTAAAATATTATTGATATCGAACATTTCAAATATTGAATATCAAATATCGAACATAACAAAAAAAGTTATATATACGATACATATAAGTTTGATTTCAGCTGATGGGCCAATATTTCCTAATTAATACATTATTGATATTGAACATTTGAAATATCGAATATTAAATATCAAACATAGCAAAAAAAATAAAATATACGACACATATAAGTTTGATTTCAGCTGATGGGCCAATATTTCCTAATTAATATATTATTGATATTGAACATTTGAAATATCGAATATCAAATATCAAACATAACAAAAAAATTAAAATATACGATACATATAAGTTTGCATTCAGCTGATGGGCCAATATTTCCTAATTAATATATTATTGATATTGAACATTTGAAATATCGAATATCAAATATCAAACATAACAAAAAAAGTAAAATATACGATAGATATAAGTTTGATTTCAGCTGATGAGCCAATATATCCTAATTAAAATATTATTAATATTGAACATTTGAAATATCGAATATCAAATATCGAACATAACAAAAAAAGTAAAATATACGATACATATAAGTTTGATTTCAGCTGATGGGCCAGTATTTCCTAATTAATATATTATTGATATTGAACATTTGAAATATCGAATATCAAATATCAAACATAACAAAAAAAGTAAAATATACGATAGATATAAGTTTGATTTCAGCTGATGAGCCAATATATCCTAATTAAAATATTATTAATATTGAACATTTGAAATATCGAATATCAAATATCGAACATAACAAAAAAAGTAAAATATACGATACATATAAGTTTGATTTCAGCTGATGGGCCAGTATTTCCTAATTAATATATTATTGATATTGAACAATTGAAATATCGAATATCAAATATCAAACATAACAAAAAAAGTAAAATATACGATACATATAAGTTTGAATTCAGCTGATGTGCCAATATTTCCTAATTAAAATATTATTGATATCGAACATTTGAAATATCGAATATCAAATATCAAACATAACAAAAAAAGTTAAATATACGATACATATAAGTTTGATTTCAGCTGATGGGCCAATATTTCCTAATTAATATATTATTGACATTGAACATTTCAAATATTGAATATCATATATCGAACATAACAAAAAAAGTTAAATATACGATACATATAAGTTTGATTTCAGCTGATGGGCCAATATTTCCTAATTAAAATATTATTGATATTGAACATTTCACATATTGAATATCAAATATCGAACATAACAAAAAAAGTTAAATATGCGATACATATAAGTTTGATTTCAGCTGATGGGCCAATATTTCCTAATTAAAATATTATTGATATTGAACATTTCAAATATTGAATATCATATATCGAACATAACAAAAAAAGTAAAATATACGATACATATAAGTTTGATTTCAGCTGATGGGCCAATATTTCCTAATTAATATATTATTGATATTGAACATTTGAAATATCGAATATCAAATATCAAACATAACAAAAAAAGTAAAATATACGATACATATAAGTTTGATTTCAGCTGATGGGCCAATATATCCTAATTAAAATATTATTGATATTGAACATTTGAAATATCGAATATCAAATATCGAACATAACAAAAAAAGTAAAATATACGCAACATATAAGTTTGATTTCAGCTGATGGGCCAGTATTTCCTAATTAATATATTATTGATATTGAACATTTGAAATATCGAATATCAAATATCAAACATAACAAAAAAAGTAAAATATACGATACATATAAGTTTGATTTCAACTGATGGGCCAATATTTCCTAATTAAAATATTATTGATATTGAACATTTCAAATATTGAATATCATATATCGAACATAACAAAAAAAGTAAAATATACGATACATATAAGTTTGATCTCAGCTGATAGGCCAATATTTCCTAATTAATATATTATTGATATTGAACATTTGAAATATCGAATATCAAATATCAAACATAACAAAAAAAGTAAAATATACGATAGATATAAGTTTGATTTCAGCTGATGGGCCAATATATCCTAATTAAAATATTATTAATATTGAACATTTGAAATATCGAATATCAAATATCGAACATAACAAAAAAAGTAAAATATACGATACATATAAGTTTGATTTCAGCTGATGGGCCAATATTTCCTAATTAATATATTATTGATATTGAACATTTGAAATATCGAATATCAAATATCAAACATAACAAAAAAAGTAAAATATACGATACATATAAGTTTGATTTCAGCTGATGGGCCAATATTTCCTAATTAAAATATTATTGATATCGAACATTTCAAATATGGAATATCAAATATCGAACATAACAAAAAAAGTTAAATATACGATACATATAAGTTTGATTTCAGCTGATGGGCCAATATTTCCTAATTAAAAAATTTTTGATATCGAACATTTCAAATATTGAATATCAAATATCGAACATAACAAAAAAAAGTTAAATATACGATACATATAAGCTTGATTTCAGCTGATGGGCCAATATTTCCTAATTAAAATATTATTGATATCGAACATTTGAAATATCGAATATCAAATATCAAACATAACAAAAAAAGTTAAATATACGATACATATAAGTTTGGTTTCAGCTGATGGGCCAATATTTCCTAATTAAAATATTATTGATATTGAACATTTTAAATATTGAATATCAAATATCGAACATAACAAAAAAAGTTAAATATACGATACATATAAGTTTTATTTCAGCTGATGGGCCAATATTTCCTAATTAAAATATTATTGATATTGAACATTTCAAATATTGAATATCAAATATCGAACATAACAAAAAAAGTTAAATATACGATACATATAAGTTTGATTTCAGCTGATGGGCCAATATTTCCTAATTAAAATATTATTGATATTGAACATTTCAAATATTGAATATCATATATCGAACATAACAAAAAAAGTAAAATATACGATATATATAAGTTTGATTTCAGCTGATGGGCCAATATTTCCTAATTAATATATTATTGATATTGAACATTTGAAATATCGAATATCAAATATCAAACATAACAAAAAAAGTAAAATATACGATAGATATAAGTTTGATTTCAGCTGATGAGCCAATATATCCTAATTAAAATATTATTAATATTGAACATTTGAAATATCGAATATCAAATATCGAACATAACAAAAAAAGTAAAATATACGATACATATAAGTTTGATTTCAGCTGATGGGCCAGTATTTCCTAATTAATATATTATTGATATTGAACATTTGAAATATCGAATATCAAATATCAAACATAACAAAAAAAGTAAAATATACGATACATATAAGTTTGAATTCAGCTGATGGGCCAATATTTCCTAATTAAAATATTATTGATATCGAACATTTGAAATATCGAATATTAAATATCAAACATAACAAAAAAAGTTAAATATACGATACATATAAGTTTGATTTCAGCTGATGGGCCAATATTTCCTAATTAATATATTATTGACATTGAACATTTCAAATATTGAATATCATATATCGAACATAACAAAAAAAGTTTAATATACGATACATATAAGTTTGATTTCAGCTGATGGGCCAATATTTCCTAAGTAAAATATTATTGATATTGAACATTTCAAATATTGAATATCAAATATCGAACATAACAAAAAAAGTTAAATATACGATACATATAAGTTTGATTTCAGCTGATGGGCCAATATTTCCTTATTAAAATATTATTGATATTGAACATTTCAAATATTGAATATCATATATCGAACATAACAAAAAAAGTAAAATATACGATACATATAAGTTTGATTTCAGCTGATGGGCCAATATTTCCTAATTAATATATTATTGATATTGAACATTTGAAATATCGAATATCAAATATCAAACATAACAAAAAAAGTAAAATATACGATAGATATAAGTTTGATTTCAGCTGATGGGCCAATATATCCTAATTAAAATATTATTAATATTGAACATTTGAAATATCGAATATCAAATATCGAACATAACAAAAAAATTAAAATATACGATACATATAAGTTTGATTTCAGCTGATGGGCCAGTATTTCCTAATTAATATATTATTGATATTGAACATTTGAAATATCGAATATCAAATATCAAACATAACAAAAAAAGTAAAATATACGATACATATAAGTTTGATTTCAGCTGATGGGCCAATATTTCCTAATTAAAATATTATTGATATCGAACATTTCAAATATGGAATATCAAATATCGAACATAACAAAAAAAGTTAAATATACGATACATATAAGTTTGATTTCAGCTGATGGGCCAATATTTCCTAATTAAAATATTATTGATATCGAACATTTCAAATATTGAATATCAAATATCGAACATAACAAAAAAAGTTAAATATACGATACATATAAGCTTGATTTCAGCTGATGGGCCAATATTTCCTAATTAAAATATTATTGATATCGAACATTTGAAATATCGAATATCAAATATCAAACATAACAAGAAAAGTTAAATATACGATACATATAAGTTTGATTTCATCTGATGGGCCAATATTTCCTAATAAAAATATTATTGATATCGAACATTTGAAATATCGAATATCAAATATCAAACATAACAAGAAAAGTTAAATAAACGATACATATAAGCTTGATTTCAGCTGATGGGCCAATATTTCCTACTTAAAATATTATTGATATAGAACATTTCAAATATTGAATATCAAATATCGAACATAACAAAAAAAGTTAAATATACGATACATATAAGCTTGATTTCAGCTGATGGGCCAATATTTCCTAATTAAAATATTATTGATATCGAACATTTGAAATATCGAATATCAAACATAACAAGAAAAGTTAAATATACGATACATATAAGTTTGATTTCAGCTGATGGGCCAATATTTCCTAATTAAAACATTATTGATATCGAACATTTGAAATATCGAATATCAAATATCAAACATAACAAAAAAAATTAAATATACGATACATATAAGTTTGATTTCAGCTGATGGGCCAATATTTCCTAGTTAAAATATTATTGATATTGGACATTTGAAATATGGAATATTAAATATCAAACATAACAAAAAAAATTAAATATACAATACATATAAGTTTGATTTCAGCTGATGGGCCAATATTTCCTAATTAATATATTATTGACATTGAACATTTCAAATATTGAATATCATATATCGAACATTACAAAAAAAGTTAAATATACGATACATATAAGTTTGATTTCAGCTGATGGGCCAATATTTCCTAGTTAAAATATTATTATATTGAACATTTGAAATATCGAATATCAAATGTCAAACATAACAAAAAAAGTTAAATATACGATACATATAAGTTTGATTTCAGCTGATGGGCCAATATTTCCTAATTAAAATATTATTGATATCGAACATTTGAAATATCGAATACAAATATCAAACATAACAAAAATAATTAAATATACGATACATATAAGTTTGATTTCAGCTGATGGGCCAATATTTCCTAATTAAAATATTATTGATATCGAACATTTGAAATATCGAATATCAAATATCAAACATAACAAAAAAAGTTAAATATACGATACATATAAGTTTGATTTCGGCTGATGGGCCAATATTTCCTAATTAAAATATTATTGATATCGAACATTTGTAATATCGAATATCAAATATCAAACATAACAAAAAAAGTAAAATATACGATACATATAAGTTTGATTTCAGCTGATGGGCCAATATTTCCTAATTAAAATATTATTGATATTGAACATTTCAAATATTGAATATCATATATCGAACATTACAAAAATAGTTAAATATACGATACATATAAGTTTGATTTCAGCTGATGGGCCAATATTTCCTAATTAATATATTATTGATATTGAACATTTGAAATATCGAATATTTAATATCAAACATAGCAAAACAAGTAAAATATACGATACATATAAGTTTGATTTCAGCTGATGGGCCAATATTTCCTAATTAATATATTATTGATATTGAACATTTGAAATATCGAATATCAAATATCAAACATAACAAAAAAAGTAAAATATACGATACATATAAGTTTGATTTCAACTGATGGGCCAATATTTCCTAATTAATATATTATTGATATTGAACGTTTGAAATATCGAATATCAAATATCAAACATAACAAAAAAAGTAAAATATACGATACATATAAGTTTGATTTCAGATGATGGGCCAATATTTCCTGATTAATATATTATTGATATTGAACATTTCAAATATTGAATATCATATATCGAACATAACAAACAAAGTAAAATATACGATACATATAAGTTTGATTTCAGCTGATGGGCCAATATTTCCTAATTAATACATTATTGATATTGAACATTTGAAATATCGAATATTAAATATCAAACATAGCAAAAAAAGTAAAATGTACGACACATTTAAGTTGATTTCAGCTGATGGGCCAATATTTCCTAATTAATATATTATTGATATTGAACATTTGAAATATCGAATATCAAATATCAAACATAACAAAAAAATTAAAATATACGATACATATAAGTTTGATTTCAGCTGATGGGCCAATATATCCTAATTAAAATATTATTGATATTGAACATTTCAAATATTGAATATCATATATCGAACATAACAAAAAAAGTAAAATATACGATACATATAAGTTTGATTTCAGCTGATGGGCCAATATTTCCTAATTAATATATTATTGATATTGAACATTTGAAATATCGAATATCAAATATCAAACATAACAAAAAAAGTAAAATATACGATAGATATAAGTTTGATTTCAGCTGATGGGCCAATATATCCTAATTAAAATATTATTAATATTGAACATTTGAAATATCGAATATCAAATATCGAACATAACAAAAAAAGTAAAATATACGATACATATAAGTTTGATTTCAGCTGATGGGCCAATATTTCCTAATTAATATATTATTGATATTGAACATTTGAAATATCGAATATCAAATATCAAACATAACAAAAAAAGTAAAATATACGATACATGTAAGTTTGATTTCAGCTGATGGGCCAATATTTCCTAATTAAAATATTATTGATATCGAACATTTCAAATATGGAATATCAAATATCGAACATAACAAAAAAAGTTAAATATACGATACATATAAGTTTGATTTCAGCTGATGGGCCAATATTTCCTAATTAAAATATTATTGATATCGAACATTTCAAATATTGAATATCAAATATCGAACATAACAAAAAAAGTTAAATATACGATACATATAAGCTTGATTTCAGCTGATGGGCCAATATTTCCATATTAAAATATTATTGATATCGAACATTTGAAATATCGAATATCAAATATCAAACATAACAAAAAAAGTTAAATATACGATACATATAAGTTTGGTTTCAGCTGATGGGCCAATATTTCCTAATTAAAATATTATTGATATTGAACATTTCAAATATTGAATATCAAATATCGAACATAACAAAAAAAGTTAAATATACGATACATATAAGTTTGATTTCAGCTGATGGGCCAATATTTCCTAATTAAATAATTATTGATATTGAACATTTCAAATATTGAATATCAAATATCGAACATAACAAAAAAAGTTAAATATACGATACATATAAGTTTGATTTCAGCTGATGGGCCAATATTTCCTAATTAAAATATTATTGATATTGAACATTTCAAATATTGAATATCATATATCGAACATTACAAAAATAGTTAAATATACGATACATATAAGTTTGATTTCAGCTGATGGGCCAATATTTCCTAATTAATATATTATTGATATTGAACATTTGAAATATCGAATATTTAATATCAAACATAGCAAAACAAGTAAAATATACGATACATATAAGTTTGATTTCAGCTGATGGGCCAATATTTCCTAATTAATATATTATTGATATTGAACATTTGAAATATCGAATATCAAATATCAAACATAACAAAAAAAGTAAAATATACGATACATATAAGTTTGATTTCAACTGATGGGCCAATATTTCCTAATTAATATATTATTGATATTGAACGTTTGAAATATCGAATATCAAATATCAAACATAACAAAAAAAGTAAAATATACGATACATATAAGTTTGATTTCAGATGATGGGCCAATATTTCCTGATTAATATATTATTGATATTGAACATTTCAAATATTGAATATCTTATATCGAACATAACAAACAAAGTAAAATATACGATACATATAAGTTTGATTTCAGCTGATGGGCCAATATTTCCTAATTAATACATTATTGATATTGAACATTTGAAATATCGAATATTAAATATCAAACATAGCAAAAAAAGTAAAATGTACGACACATTTAAGTTGATTTCAGCTGATGGGCCAATATTTCCTAATTAATATATTATTGATATTGAACATTTGAAATATCGAATATCAAATATCAAACATAACAAAAAAATTAAAATATACGATACATATAAGTTTGATTTCAGCTGATGGGCCAATATATCCTAATTAAAATATTATTGATATTGAACATTTCAAATATTGAATATCATATATCGAACATAACAAAAAAATAAAATATACGATACATATAAGTTTGATTTCAGCTGATGGGCCAATATTTCCTAATTAATATATTATTGATATTGAACATTTGAAATATCGAATATCAAATATCAAACATAACAAAAAAAGTAAAATATACGATACATATAAGTTTGATTTCAACTGATGGGCCAATATTTCCTAATTAATATATTATTGATATTGAACGTTTGAAATATCGAATATCAAATATCAAACATAACAAAAAAAGTAAAATATACGATACATATAAGTTTGATTTCAGATGATGGGCCAATATTTCCTGATTAATATATTATTGATATTGAACATTTCAAATATTGAATATCATATATCGAACATAACAAACAAAGTAAAATATACGATACATATAAGTTTGATTTCAGCTGATGGGCCAATATTTCCTAATTAATACATTATTGATATTGAACATTTGAAATATCGAATATCAAATATCAAACATAACAAAAAAAGTAAAATATACGATAGATATAAGTTTGATTTCAGCTGATGAGCCAATATATCCTAATTAAAATATTATTAATATTGAACATTTGAAATATCGAATATCAAATATCGAACATAACAAAAAAAGTAAAATATACGATACATATAAGTTTGATTTCAGCTGATGGGCCAATATTTCCATATTAAAATATTATTGATATCGAACATTTGAAATATCGAATATCAAATATCAAACATAACAAAAAAAGTTAAATATACGATACATATAAGTTTGGTTTCAGCTGATGGGCCAATATTTCCTAATTAAAATATTATTGATATTGAACATTTCAAATATTGAATATCAAATATCGAACATAACAAAAAAAGTTAAATATACGATACATATAAGTTTGATTTCAGCTGATGGGCCAATATTTCCTAATTAAATAATTATTGATATTGAACATTTCAAATATTGAATATCAAATATCGAACATAACAAAAAAAGTTAAATATACGATACATATAAGTTTGATTTCAGCTGATGGGCCAATATTTCCTAATTAAAATATTATTGATATTGAACATTTCAAATATTGAATATCATATATCGAACATAACAAAAAAAGTAAAATATACGATACATATAAGTTTGATTTCAGCTGATGGGCCAATATTTCCTAATTAATATATTATTGATATTGAACATTTGAAATATCGAATATCAAATATCAAACATAACAAAAGAAGTAAAATATACGATAGATATAAGTTTGATTTCAGCTGATGAGCCAATATATCCTAATTAAAATATTATTAATATTGAACATTTGAAATATCGAATATCAAATATCGAACATAACAAAAAAAGTAAAATATACGATACATATAAGTTTGATTTCAGCTGATGGGCCAGTATTTCCTAATTAATATATTATTGATATTGAACATTTGAAATATCGAATATCAAATATCAAACATAACAAAAAAAGTAAAATATACGATACATATAAGTTTGAATTCAGCTGATGTGCCAATATTTCCTTATTAAAATATTATTGATATCGAACATTTGAAATATCGAATATCAAATATCAAACATAACAAAAAAAGTAAAATATACGATACATATAAGTTTGATTTCAGCTGATGGGCCAATATTTCCTAATTAATATATTATTGACATTGAACATTTCAAATATTGAATATCATATATCGAACATAACAAAAAAAGTTAAATATACGATACATATAAGTTTGATTTCAGCTGATGGGCCAATATTTCCTAATTAAAATATTATTGATATTGAACATTTCAAATATTGAATATCAAATATCAAACATAACAAAAAAAGTAAAATATACGATACATATAAGTTTGATTTCAGCTGATGGGCCAATATTTCCTAATTAATATATTATTGACATTGAACATTTCAAATATTGAATATCATATATCGAACATAACAAAAAAATTTAAATATACGATACATATAAGTTTGATTTCAGCTGATGGGCCAATATTTCCTAATTAATATATTATTGATATTGAACATTTGAAATATCGAATATCAAATATCGAACATAACAAAAAAAGTAAAATATACGATACATATAAGTTTGATTTCAGCTGATGGGCCAGTATTTCCTAATTAATATATTATTGATATTGAACATTTGAAATATCGAATATCAAATATCAAACATAACAAAAAAAGTAAAATATACGATACATATAAGTTTGATTTCAGGTGATGGGCCAATATTTCCTAGTTAAAATATTATTGATATCGAACATTTCAAATATTGAATATCAAATATCGAACATAACAAAAAAAGTTATATATACGATACATATAAGTTTGATTTCAGCTGATGGGCCAATATTTCCTAATTAATACATTATTGATATTGAACATTTGAAATATCGAATATTAAATATCAAACATAGCAAAAAAAATAAAATATACGACACATATAAGTTTGATTTCAGCTGATGGGCCAATATTTCCTAATTAATATATTATTGATATTGAACATTTGAAATATCGAATATCAAATATCAAACATAACAAAAAAATTAAAATATACGATACATATAAGTTTGATTTCAGCTGATGGGCCAATATTTCCTAATTAATATATTATTGATATTGAACATTTGAAATATCGAATATCAAATATCAAACATAACAAAAAAATTAAAATATACGATAAATATAAGTTTGCATTCAGCTGATGGGCCAATATTTCCTAATTAATATATTATTGATATTGAACATTTGAAATATCGAATACCCCGCAGGGGAAGTTCATAATGGCCATAACACCTGGCCATTTGTCGAGCTTTCGGGCCTGATGATCCCGCGTACCCTCAATCACGCAAGGGAAGTTCATAATGGTCGCATCACCTGACCATATAGAGCTTTTGGGCCTGATGATCCCACGTACCCTGAATCACATATCATTTGGGAGGAGACAGTTCAGAGAAGCTGATTGTGGGAATAGGCTTATCTGTTGTCTCTTTGATCTCCCACTTAAATTCCTACCCACGTGTTTGCCGTGCGTGGAGACCCGTAACGCCGGAGAAGAGGGTCCTGGTCGGTTGAGGGAGACTGCTGCCCGCGGACAGTACGATCCCAACACGCCTTCTTTGGCCTCGGATTCGGTAAAACGGGAGGCTGAGTCTGGTCAGCTCAGTCAATCGGCTGGTGTCACGGTTCATGAATAGAGTGGCTCCACTACTGGATCGTGGATGCCGGGGTAATGCCGTGCCACTAGACAAGTATTCGGGGGTCTGTGGGAGCGGATGCAGCTCGCCCGGTTCCAGAGTTGGCTACTACTGGTTCTCGAGCGGGTCGAGCAGCCCGTGACTACTTCCTCCGATGCTATACCATCCTGACATGCCTGGCGCAATGAGCCGGTTTGCGGCCAACGTCCCCTGTGTGGGGCTCCCTGGTGGGTGGGCATGGCAGGGTGATGAAACTTAGTATACGGGTATGGCGACTACCCGGAGGGATAAAAATTTCTTAAATTCCGCCACTAGTGAGAGTAAACTCCGTAAAAAATCAAACAAGAGACCTCGTCGTGATGCTCAGTCATCCGACGAGGGATGTGTTAGGCCAGCTGCCAAGAAGGCAGAAGGTAAAAGGCAAGTTGAGTATTGTGCGCCAGTACCACGATTTCTCGTCGTGAAGGTACAAGAAGAGGGTAAGTCTTTTAAGGAGATGTCCCCTTTCTTCGTTGCCCGAACGTTGAGAAATACGTGCTCTACTGGTATCAAGTCGGTGCGTAAGTTGTCGGACGGTACACTGCTAATAGAAGCAGAGACTGAAGCGTCGTCAACGCTGCAAAAATTAGTGAAGTTTTCTGAGTTTGGCATTTCAGTACAGCCGCATAAGGCACTGAATTGTTCGAAAGGCGTCGTAACGGATCGTGACCTGGCGTATGTTACGGAGGAAGAGTTCGTGCAGGAAATGGCATCGCAAGGTGTCATTGAATGCAGGAAGCTCAACCCTCGTAACGGCAAGCCTTCGATCTCCATGGTGGTGTCCTTCGCTGGTACCAAGTGTCCAACATCGGTTAGGGTGGGGTATAACGTTTGTAGCGTTCGCCCCTACTATCCCAACCCGATGCGATGCTACAAGTGTCAGCGTTATGGGCACACCTCAAGTCGTTGTGGTAAGCACACCATCTGTGCCAACTGCGGACAGGATCAACATGAAGTTGAAACTTGTCCAAACGCGGCACACTGCGTGAACTGCAAAGGGGCGCATGCCTCTACTTCACGCCACTGCCCAACGTACTTGGAGGAGAAGGCAATACAGGTCATTAGAACGCAGGACAGGATACCGTATTTCGACGCCAAGAGAAAATACAAAGAGAACGCGCCGGTTACTTTCGCGAAATCTTTCGCGCAAGTAGCTGCAAAGCGAACTGCAAGTGTCCAAACTCAGACAGAGTTAGTGCCTCGTCCGACAACTGCAGCAGCAGTAACAGTCGCCACAAATACTGCGAAGGAAAAGGTGGTATTGGTCCCAGAGACCAAAATTCAGACCCCACAACCTGGGGGATCGGGTCTGAATAAATCCCCCTCCCCTAAAGGAGAACGCACTCAACCCCAGTTCTCCCAACCACCTAAGGAGAAGACACCACAGTCTTCTCCACAAACGAGAAGCGACCAGAGAATGGTCGCTTCTACTAAACCCTCATCAGTTACTCCTGAAAAGGAAACTGATAAGGGATCCGTTGGTTCTCACTGGATACCAGTGAGAGCCAAACAATCAAAAAAGGAGTCCAGTGTGTCCATAAAAACACCTGGACTACCAAATGAAAGTGTAGCCGAGAAAATGGCTGTAGACCCGCAACCTAAGGGTAAACCAAAAATCATTAGGTTGCGGGGTAACTCCCCTAAACAGAAATGAATGGTCCACTAATCCAGTGGAACTGTAACGGTGTATATCAGCGCTACGAAGAACTGCGACTTTTATTGTCAGATTTTGCGCCTTCGTGTGTTTGTCTGCAGGAAACAAACTTCAACGAAACCGACACATTCTCTCCTCGGGGATACTCCGTGTTTCGCACGGATTTCCTTACGGGGTTAAAGGCATGTGACGGCGTGGCAATTCTCGTTAGAGACACATTGTACCACGATCCTGTAGACATTGACACGGAGTTGCAGGTCGTAGCAGTTCGTGTTGCACTTCCCCTCCAGGTGACGATTTGTTCTATCTACCTTCCCCCTGGTGTTCGAACTGACATCCGAGATGTCGTGAACATCATCGATCAACTCCCACCACCCTTCATACTACTAGGCGATTTTAACGCCTACAATGTGTGTTGGGGATCGGTGCGGAACGATCGACGGGGACGTCACCTGGAAAATATGTTGAACGAATTGAATTTGAGCTTTCTGAACGACGGCAGACCCACGCACTTTTGTGCAGCAACGGGTACATTTAGTGCTATAGATCTTAGCGTTGTTTCAGGAGCCATTGCTCCGTTGTTCAAATGGGATGTGCATCACGACCTGTGCGGTAGTGATCACTTTCCAATCCTCTTAAAGCCTCTGTTTAATACTGTTACCGAATCCCGCTGGCCACAGTGGGTTCTTCGGAAAGCAGATTGGACCAAGTTTGCGGAATCATTCTCGCATGAGGATATTCCGAGCTTGACCGTAGACGAAGAGGTGAATCATTTCACGGACTCCATCACAAGCGCGGCTAAAAACAGCATACCGCTGTCATCCACTCAGCCCCGTAGAGTACCCGTTCCCTGGTGGAACGAGGAATGCGACTTGGCGCTACGTGAAAGGAGACACCTCTTCAATACATTCCGTCGTTGTCCAACAGAGGAAAACATGATAGCTTTCCAACGAGCGAAAGCTCGTGCTAAGAGGATTGTGAAAGAAAGCAAGCGCGAATCATGGCGCAAATACGTGTCCACCGTTACAGTTGCCACTCCAGTGGCCAAAGTTTGGGAGAAAGTCCGGAAAATATCCGGTCTAAATACAGCTACAGCCATTGCTGGTCTATCGGTAAATGGTAACGTAGTTACCTCAGCGGTCGAAATTGCCAACACTTTGGCATCTAATTTTGCGTTCAATTCTAGCTCTGAACATTATTCACCCGAGTTTTTAACTCGTAAAGCAGGCCTCGAATCTATACCTCTAAATTTCTTTTCTAGGAATGACGAGGTATACAACCTGTTTTTCTCTCGTGAAGAGCTAGATAGCGCGATGTCAAAGTGTAAGGATAGCTCTCCTGGTCCAGATGCGATACATTATCGTATGATCCGAAATCTTCCGGAATCATCTAAGTCTAGGCTTTTGAATGTCTATAATAGGATATGGACTGAGGGCAAGTGCCCGACCAAGTGGAAGGAATCTCATATAATTCCTATCCCCAAAGTCGGGAAAGATAAACACTTGCCTTCTAGCTATAGACCTATATCACTGACCAGTTGTCTCTGCAAGCTCATGGAGCGAATGATCAGCAAGCGTCTGATTTGGTTTTTAGAATCAAACGACTTGCTGGCCAATACACAGTGCGGTTTTCGCCGTCACCGCTCAACAGCAGATCATCTGGTCAGACTAGAGACAGCTATCAGGAATGCTTTCGTTGAAAACAAACACCTGGTAGCTGTGTTTTTCGATATTGATAAAGCCTATGACACTGCATGGATTTATGGGATTCTCCGTACTCTGCATTCCTGGGGTCTCCGGGGACGCTTGATGTTCTTTATAAAAGACTTCATGTCGAACCGGCGCTTCAGGGTGCGGATCGGAAATACCCTGTCACAAATGTTCGCACTGGACAATGGGGTCCCACAGGGCTCCATACTGAGCGTTACGTTATTTTTGATTGCCATTAACGGTGCAGCTTCATGTATTCGATTGCCTGTACAGAGTTCGATTTTTGTCGACGACATTGGTATCTTTGTCGCCGGACAAAAGGCTAGTACAATCGAACGTCAGCTCCAGCTGACCATCAATCGTCTCGATACATGGGCAACCGAAAATGGCTTCAAATTCTCGACCAGCAAAACTGTGTGTGTCCATTTTTGTAGGAAAAGGGGTGTCCATCCCAACCCTACACTCACGCTAAATGGAGCACAGTTACCATTTACCGATACTGCCAGATTTCTGGGTCTCGTTTTTGACAGTCGTCTAACTTGGCGGGCACATTTTTTGTCCGTCAAGAAAAAAATGCCAAAAGTCGCTCAATTTGTTGCGGGTCCTCAGTCACAAGACATGGGGTGCAGACCGCACTGTCATGTTGCGTTTATATCGTTCTCTAGTGCGCTCTAAGCTGGACTATGGATGTCTAGCTTATGGGTCAGCTAAACACCAAGAGATAAGAATTCTTGACACTGTACATCACACTGGGGTTAGATTGGCCACTGGTGCATTTCGCACCAGCCCAATACCAAGCCTGCTGTGTGAAGCAGGTGAACCGTCACTGTACAATCGTCGTAAAATTCTATCCCTGCGGTATATGGCTGCACTCAGTGCCAAGCCAGATCATCCCGCGTATGACCCTATTCTACAAAATAGGCATACAGAGATTTATGACAGAAAACCAAGAGCCAATAGGCCCTTTGGTTTGAGGACTTTCGACATTTTGGGCGATATTGATTTTAATATGCCCGAAATGGCAAGTTTCGTTTTGTGTGCTGTTCCACCATGGACGCTACCACGTCCACTTGTGAACCTCACATTAACTAGGTTTGATAAAGATACTACGTTGCCTATCGAATACCAACATGAGTTACAAAGAACACTGGTCCCTAGGTTCGAGGATACTGTCATTTTTACTGACGGATCAAAATCCGGAACCAGGGTTGGGTGTGCGTTCGTTGTTTTGAATCCACGCCAACAGTTTCAGTACCGTCTGCACTCCATAACGAGTGTGTACACTGCTGAGCTGTACGCTATTTTCAAGGCCCTGTGTTTTGTTTCGTCAGAGCAAAGTCGGTCAAGTGTTATCTTGACGGACTCGCTGAGTGCTCTGAACAGTATTCAAGATCCAGATCCAGTGCATCCTCTTGTACTAAAGATCCGGTTGCTACTCCACAATCTGAATGCTCAGAATGTGAGGGTAGAGCTGTTTTGGATACCGGGACATGTTGGTATTAAAGGCAACGAAGCGGCAGATGCAGCTGCAAAAGCCGCCTCTCACAGACCTATGATTGATGTGAGTTTCGTTTTTCCAGATGACGCAAAGAGTCATCTGACACATCTGGTTTTAGACATGTGGCAACATGAGTGGAGCCGCACACAGAACGTTAAGTTACGACAGATTAAGGGAGACGTTAAACCATGGGGTTCTTCCTGCAGGATTAACCGCAGGGAGGAAACCGCCATCACACGCCTTCGTATAGGTCACTGTTGGTGGACCCATGGACACCTCCTTCGAGGTGAAGAGTCCCCTGTCTGTGAGACGTGTAACACAGATTTGTCTGTGTTACACATTTTAACCGAATGTGTACAGTTCGAGGATGTCAGGGAGAGGTTAGGCCTGTGCTATGACCTGTCAGTTGCCTTAGGTGACGACAGAGTACTCATGGACAGGCTGATACTCTTCCTGAGAGAATCGAACTTACTGTTTTATGTGTGAAATCTTGCACCTTATTTTAATGTGTTTCTATTTATTGACTGTGATATTCGATGGTAATTGGCCCCTTTACAGCCTCTTACCATCACCCTGAGTCTGTTCAAATTTTCGAACAGACTTTTTATATTATTTATTTGTGTTTGTCAGTGCAAGATTTCTTTTATTGAGTATGCGTATTTTTAATGATTTTATTTATTTATTTATTTATTGTCTAAATTTTTGTTTTTAATATATAGTCTAGTCATTTAGATGGGCTGCGTTAGGCGCAAATAGCCTTTGTTGCTGTGCGCCAAAAATTTCAACTAACTAACTAACTAACTAAATATCGAATATCAAATATCAAACATAACAAAAAAAGTAAAATATACGATAGATATAAGTTTGATTTCAGCTGATGAGCCAATATATCCTAATTAAAATATTATTAATATTGAACATTTGAAATATCGAATATCAAATATCGAACATAACAAAAAAAGTAAAATATACGATACATATAAGTTTGATTTCAGCTGATGGGCCAGTATTTCCTAATTAATATATTATTGATATTGAACATTTGAAATATCGAATATCAAATATCAAACATAACAAAAAAAGTAAAATATACGATAGATATAAGTTTGATTTCAGCTGATGAGCCAATATATCCTAATTAAAATATTATTAATATTGAACATTTGAAATATCGAATATCAAATATCGAACATAACAAAAAAAGTAAAATATACGATACATATAAGTTTGATTTCAGCTGATGGGCCAGTATTTCCTAATTAATATATTATTGATATTGAACAATTGAAATATCGAATATCAAATATCAAACATAACAAAAAAAGTAAAATATACGATACATATAAGTTTGAATTCAGCTGATGTGCCAATATTTCCTAATTAAAATATTATTGATATCGAACATTTGAAATATCGAATATCAAATATCAAACATAACAAAAAAAGTTAAATATACGATACATATAAGTTTGATTTCAGCTGATGGGCCAATATTTCCTAATTAATATATTATTGACATTGAACATTTCAAATATTGAATATCATATATCGAACATAACAAAAAAAGTTAAATATACGATACATATAAGTTTGATTTCAGCTGATGGGCCAATATTTCCTAATTAAAATATTATTGATATTAAACATTTCACATATTGAATATCAAATATCGAACATAACAAAAAAAGTTAAATATGCGATACATATAAGTTTGATTTCAGCTGATGGGCCAATATTTCCTAATTAAAATATTATTGATATTGAACATTTCAAATATTGAATATCATATATCGAACATAACAAAAAAAGTAAAATATACGATACATATAAGTTTGATTTCAGCTGATGGGCCAATATTTCCTAATTAATATATTATTGATATTGAACATTTGAAATATCGAATATCAAATATCAAACATAACAAAAAAAGTAAAATATACGATACATATAAGTTTGATTTCAGCTGATGGGCCAATATATCCTAATTAAAATATTATTGATATTGAACATTTGAAATATCGAATATCAAATATCGAACATAACAAAAAAAGTAAAATATACGCAACATATAAGTTTGATTTCAGCTGATGGGCCAGTATTTCCTAATTAATATATTATTGATATTGAACATTTGAAATATCGAATATCAAATATCAAACATAACAAAAAAAGTAAAATATACGATACATATAAGTTTGATTTCAGGTGATGGGCCAATATTTCCTAGTTAAAATATTATTCATATCGAACATTTCAAATATTGAATATCAAATATCGAACATAACAAAAAAAGTTATATATACGATACATATAAGTTTGATTTCAGCTGATGGGCCAATATTTCCTAATTAATACATTATTGATATTGAACATTTGAAATATCGAATATTAAATATCAAACATAGCAAAAAAAATAAAATATGCGACACATATATGTTTGATTTCAGCTGATGGGCCAATATTTCCTAATTAATATATTATTGATATTGAACATTTGAAATATCGAATATCAAATATCAAACATAACAAAAAAATTAAAATATACGATACATATAAGTTTGATTTCAGCTGATGGGCCAATATTTCCTAATTAATATATTATTGATATTGAACATTTGAAATATCGAATATCAAATATCAAACATAACAAAAAAATTAAAATATACGATACATATAAGTTTGATTTCAGCTGATGGGCCAATATTTCCTAATTTTTATATTATTGATATTGAACATTTGAAATATCGAATATCAAATATCAAACATAACAAAAAAATTAAAATATACGATACATATAAGTTTGATTTCAGCTGATGGGCCAATATTTCCTAATTAATATATTATTGATATTGAACATTTGAAATATCGAATATCAAATATCGAACATAACAAAAAAAGTAAAATATACGATGCATATAAGTTTGATTTCAGCTGATGGGCCAATATTTCCTAATTAAAATATTATTGATATCGAACATTTGAAATATCGAATATTAAATATCAAACATAGGAAAAAAAGTAAAATATACGATACATATAAGTTTGATTTCAGCTGATGGGCCAATATTTCCTAATTAATATATTATTGATATCGAACATTTGAAATATCGAATATCAAATATCAAACATAACAAAAAAAGTAAAATATACGATACATATAAGTTTGATTTCAGCTGATGGGCCAATATTTCCTAATTAATACATTATTGATATTGAACATTTGAAATATCGAATATTAAATATCAAACATAGCAAAAAAAATAAAATATACGACACATATAAGTTTGATTTCAGCTGATGGGCCAATATTTCCTAGTTAAAATATTATTGATATTGAACATTTGAAATATCGAATATCAAATATCAAACATAACAAAAAAAATTAAATATACGATACATATAAGTTTGGTTTCAGCTGATGGGCCAATATTTCCTAATTAATATATTATTGATATTGAACATTTGAAATATCGAATATCAAATATCAAACATAACAAAAAAAGTTAAATATACGATACATATAAGTTTGATTTCAGCTGATGGGCCAATATTTCCTAATTAAAATATTATTGATATCGAACATTTCAAATATTGAATATCAAATATCGAACATAACAAAAAAAGTTAAATATACGATACATATAAGTTTGATTTCAGCTGATGGGCCAATATTTCCTAGTTAAAATATTATTGATATTGAACATTTGAAATATCGAATATCAAAAATCAAACATAACAAAAAAAATTAAATATACAATACATATAAGTTTGATTACAGCTGATGGGCCAATATTTCCTAATTAATATATTATTGATATTGAACATTTGAAATATCGAATATCAAATATCAAACATAACAAAAAAAGTTAAATATACGATACATATAAGTTTGATTTCAGCTGATGGGCCAATATTTCCTAATTAAAATATTATTGATATTGAACATTTCACATATTGAATATCAAATATCGAACATAACAAAAAAAGTTAAATATACGATACATATAAGTTTGATTTCAGCTGATGGGCCAATATTTCCTAATTAAAATATTATTGATATTGAACATTTCAAATATTGAATATCATATATCGAACATAACAAAAAAAGTAAAATATACGATACATATAAGTTTGATTTCAGCTGATGGGCCAATATATCCTAATTAAAATATTATTGATATTGAACATTTGAAATATCGAATATCAAATATCGAACATAACAAAAAAAGTAAAATATACGCAACATATAAGTTTGATTTCAGCTGATGGGCCAATATTTCCTAATTAATATATTATTGATATTGAACATTTGAAATATCGAATATCAAATATCAAACATAACAAAAAAAGTAAAATATACGATACATATAAGTTTGATTTCAGCTGATGGGCCAATATATCCTAATTAAAATATTATTGATATTGAACATTTGAAATATCGAATATCAAATATCGAACATAACAAAAAAAGTAAAATATACGCAACATATAAGTTTGATTTCAGCTGATGGGCCAGTATTTCCTAATTAATATATTATTGATATTGAACATTTGAAATATCGAATATCAAATATCAAACATAACAAAAAAAGTAAAATATACGATACATATAAGTTTGATTTCAGGTGATGGGCCAATATTTCCTAGTTAAAATATTATTGATATCGAACATTTCAAATATTGAATATCAAATATCGAACATAACAAAAAAAGTTATATATACGATACATATAAGTTTGATTTCAGCTGATGGGCCAATATTTCCTAATTAATACATTATTGATATTGAACATTTGAAATATCGAATATTAAATATCAAACATAGCAAAAAAAATAAAATATACGACACATATATGTTTGATTTCAGCTGATGGGCCAATATTTCCTAATTAATATATTATTGATATTGAACATTTGAAATATCGAATATCAAATATCAAACATAACAAAAAAATTAAAATATACGATACATATAAGTTTGATTTCAGCTGATGGGCCAATATTTCCTAATTAATATATTATTGATATTGAACATTTGAAATATCGAATATCAAATATCAAACATAACAAAAAAATTAAAATATACGATACATATAAGTTTGATTTCAGCTGATGGGCCAATATTTCCTAATTTTTATATTATTGATATTGAACATTTGAAATATCGAATATCAAATATCAAACATAACAAAAAAATTAAAATATACGATACATTTAAGTTTATTTCAGCTGATGGGCCAATATTTCCTAATTAATATATTATTGATATTGAACATTTGAAATATTGAATATCAAATATCAAACATAACAAAAAAAGTAAAATATACGATACATATAAGTTTGATTTCAGCTGATGGGCCAATATTTCCTAATTAAAATATTATTGATATCGAACATTTGAAATATCGAATATTAAATATCAAACATAGCAAAAAAAGTAAAATATACGATACATATAAGTTTGATTTCAGCTGATGGGCCAATATTTCCTAATTAATATATTATTGATATCGAACATTTGAAATATCGAATATCAAATATCAAACATAACAAAAAAAGTAAAATATACGATACATATAAGTTTGATTTCAGCTGATGGGCCAATATTTCCTAATTAATACATTATTGATATTGAACATTTGAAATATCGAATATTAAATATCAAACATAGCAAAAAAAATAAAATATACGACACATATAAGTTTGATTTCAGCTGATGGGCCAATATTTCCTAGTTAAAATATTATTGATATTGAACATTTGAAATATCGAATATCAAATATCAAACATAACAAAAAAAATTAAATATACGATACATATAAGTTTGATTTCAGCTGATGGGCCAATATTTCCTAGTTAAAATATTATTGATATTGAACATTTGAAATATCGAATATCAAATATCAAACATAACAAAAAAAATTAAATATACGATACATATAAGTTTGATTTCAGCTGATGGGCCAATATTTCCTAGTTAAAATATTATTGATATTGAACATTTGAAATATCGAATATCAAATATCAAACATAACAAAAAAAATTAAATATACGATACATATAAGTTTGATTTCAGCTGATGGGCCAATATTTCCTAATTAATATATTATTGATATTGAACATTTGAAATATCGAATATCAAATATCAAACATAACAAAAAAAGTTAAATATACGATACATATAAGTTTGATTTCAGCTGATGGGCCAATATTTTCTAATTAAAATATTATTGATATCGAACATTTCAAATATTGAATATCAAATATCGAACATAACAAAAAAAGTTAAATATACGATACATATAAGTTTGATTTCAGCTGATGGGCCAATATTTCCTAGTTAAAATATTATTGATATTGAACATTTGAAATATCGAATATCAAATATCAAACATAACAAAAAAAATTAAATATACGAAACATATAAGTTTGATTTCAGCTGATGGGCCAATATTTCCTAGTTAAAATATTATTGATATTGAACATTTGAAATATCGAATATCAAATATCAAACATAACAAAAAAAATTAAATATACGATACATATAAGTTTGATTTCAGCTGATGGGCCAATATTTCCTAATTAATATATTATTGATATTGAACATTTGAAATATCGAATATCAAATATCAAACATAACAAAAAAAGTTAAATATACGATACATATAAGTTTGATTTCAGCTGATGGGCCAATATTTTCTAATTAAAATATTATTGATATCGAACATTTCAAATATTGAATATCAAATATCGAACATAACAAAAAAAGTTAAATATACGATACATATAAGTTTGATTTCAGCTGATGGGCCAATATTTCCTAGTTAAAATATTATTGATATTGAACATTTGAAATATCGAATATCAAATATCAAACATAACAAAAAAAATTAAATATACGATACATATAAGTTTGATTTCAGCTGATGGGCCAATATTTCCTAGTTAAAATATTATTGATATTGAACATTTGAAATATCGAATATCAAATATCAAACATAACAAAAAAAAATAAATATACGATTTATATAAGTTTGATTTCAGCTGATGGGCAAATATTTCCTAGTTAAAATATTATTGATATTGAACATTTGAAATATGGAATATCAAATATCAAACATAACAAAAAAAATTAAATATACGATACATATAAGTTTGATTTCAGCTGATGGGCCAATATTTCCTAATTAAAATATTATTGATATTGAACATTTGAAATATGGAATATCAAATGTCAAACATAACAAAAAAAATTAAATATACGATACATATAAGTTTGATTTCAGCTGATGGGCCAATATTTCCTAATTAAAATATTATTGATATTGAACATTTGAAATATCGAATATCAAATATCAAACATAACAAAAAAAATTAAATATACGATACATATAAGTTTGATTTCAGCTGATGGGCCAATATTTCCTAATTAAAATATTATTGATATTGAACATTTGAAATATCGAATATCAAATATCAAACATAACAAAAAAAATTAAATATACGATACGTATAAGTTTGATTTCAGCTGATGGGCCAATATTTCCTAGTTAAAATATTATTGATATTGAACATTTGAAATATCGAATATCAAATATCAAACATAACAAAAAAAGTAAAATATACGATACATATAAGTTTGATTTCAGCTGATGGGGCAATATTTCCTAATTAAAATATTATTGATATTGAAAATTTGAAATATCGAATATCAAATATCAAACATAACAAAAAAAAAGTAAATATACGATACATATAAGTTTGATTTCTGCTGATGGGCCAATATTTCCTAATTAATATATTATTGATATTGAACATTTGAAATATCGAATATCAAATATCAAACATAACAAAAAAGTTAAATATACGATACATGTAAGTTTGATTTCAGCTGATGGGCCAATATTTCCTAGTTAAAATATTATTGATATTGAACATTTGAAATATCGAATATCAAATATCAAACATAACAAAAAAAGTAAAATATACGATACATATAAGTTTGATTTCAGCTGATGGGCCAATATTTCCTAGTTAGAATATTATTGATATTGAACATTTGAAATATCGAATATCAAATATCAAACATAACAAAAAGAGTTAAATATACGATACATATAAGTTTGATTTCAGCTGATGGGCCAATATTTCCTAATTAATATATTATTGATATTGAACATTTGAAATATCGAATATCAAATATCAAACATAACAAAAAAAGTAAAATATACGATACATATAAGTTTGATTTCAACTGATGGGCCAATATTTCCTAATTAATATATTATTGATATTGAACATTTGAAATATCGAATATCAAATATCAAACATAACAAAAAAAGTAAAATATACGATACATATAAGTTTGATTTCAGATGATGGGCCAATATTTCCTGATTAATATATTATTGATATTGAACATTTCAAATATTGAATATCATATATCGAACATAACAAACAAAGTAAAATATTCGATACATATAAGTTTGATTTCAGCTGATGGGCCAATATTTCCTAATTAAAATATTATTGATATCGAACATTTGAATTATCGAATACAAATATCAAACATAACAAAAAAAAGTTAAATATACGATACATATAAGTTTGATTTCAGCTGATGGGCCAATATTTCCTAATTAAAATATTATTGATATCGAACATTTGAAATATCGAATATCAAATATCAAACATAACAAAAAAAGTTAAATATACGATACATATAAGTTTGATTTCAGCTGATGGGCCAATATTTCCTAATTAAAATATTATTGATATCGAACATTTGAAATATCGAATATCAAATATCAAACATAACAAAAAAAGTTAAATATACGATACATATAAGTTTGATTTCAGCTGATGGGCCAATATTTCCTAATTAAAATATTATTGATATTGAACATTTCAAATATTGAATATCATATATCGAACATTACAAAATAAGTTAAATATACGATACATATAAGTTTGATTTCAGCTGATGGGCCAATATTTCCTAATTAATATATTATTGATATTGAACATTTGAAATATCGAATATTAAATATCAAACATAGCAAAACAAGTAAAATATACGATACATATAAGTTTGATTTCAGCTGATGGGCCAATATTTCCTAATTAATATATTATTGATATTGAACATTTGAAATATCGAATATCAAATATCAAACATAACAAAAAAAGTAAAATATACGATACATATAAGTTTGATTTCAACTGATGGGCCAATATTTCCTAATTAATATATTATTGATATTGAACATTTGAAATATCGAATATTAAATATCAAACATAGCAAAAAAAGTAAAATGTACGACACATTTAAGTTTGATTTCAGCTGATGGGCCAATATTTCCTAATTAATAGATTATTGATATTGAACATTTGAAATATCGAATATCAAATATCAAACATAACAAAAAAATTAAAATATACGATACATATAAGTTTGATTTCAGCTGATGGGCCAATATATCCTAATTAAAATATTATTGATATTGAACATTTCAAATATTGAATATCATATATCGAACATAACAAAAAAAGTAAAATATACGATACATATAAGTTTGATTTCAGCTGATGGGCCAATATTTCCTAATTAATATATTATTGATATTGAACATTTGAAATATCGAATATCAAATATCAAACATAACAAAAAAAGTAAAATATACGATAGATATAAGTTTGATTTCAGCTGATGGGCCAATATATCCTAATTAAAATATTATTAATATTGAACATTTGAAATATCGAATATCAAATGTCGAACATAACAAAAAAAGTAAAATATACGATACATATAAGTTTGATTTCAGCTGATGGGCCAATATTTCCTAATTAATATATTATTGATATTGAACATTTGAAATATCGAATATCAAATATCAAACATAACAAAAAAAGTAAAATATACGATACATATAAGTTTGATTTCCGCTGATGGGCCAATATTTCCTAATTAAAATATTATTGATATCGAACATTTCAAATATGGAATATCAAATATCGAACATAACAAAAAAAGTTAAATATACGATACATATAAGTTTGATTTCAGCTGATGGGCCAATATTTCCTAATTAAAATATTATTGATATCGAACATTTCAAATATTGAATATTAAATATCGAACATAACAAAAAAAGTTAAATATACGATACATATAAGCTTGATTTCAGCTGATGGGCCAATATTTCCTAATTAAAATATTATTGATATCGAACATTTGAAATATCGAATATCAAATATCAAACATAACAAAAAAAGTTAAATATACGATACATATAAGTTTGGTTTCAGCTGATGGGCCAATATTTCCTAATTAAAATATTATTGATATTGAACATTTCAAATATTGAATATCAAATATCGAACATAACAAAAAAAGTTAAATATACGATACATATAAGTTTGATTTCAGCTGATGGGCCAATATTTCCTAATTAAAATATTATTGATATTGAACATTTCAAATATTGAATATCAAATATCGAACATAACAAAAAAAGTTAAATATACGATACATATAAGTTTGATTTCAGCTGATGGGCCAATATTTCCTAATTTAAATATTATTGATATTGAACATTTCAAATATTGAATATCATATATCGAACATAACAAAAAAAGTAAAATATACGATACATATAAGTTTGATTTCAGCTGATGGGCCAATATTTCCTAATTAATATATTATTGATATTGAACATTTGAAATATCGAATATCAAATATCAAACATAACAAAAAAAGTAAAATATACGATAGATATAAGTTTGATTTCAGCTGATGAGCCAATATATCCTAATTAAAATATTATTAATATTGAACATTTGAAATATCGAATATCAAATATAGAACATAACAAAAAAAGTAAAATATACGATACATATAAGTTTGATTTCAGCTGATGGGCCAGTATTTCCTAATTAATATATTATTGATATTGAACATTTGAAATATCGAATATCAAATATCAAACATAACAAAAAAAGTAAAATATACGATACATATAAGTTTGAATTCAGCTGATGGGCCAATATTTCCTAATTAAAATATTATTGATATCGAACATTTGAAATATCGAATATCAAATATCAAACATAACAAAAAAAGTTAAATATACGATACATATAAGTTTGATTTCAGCTGATGGGCCAATATTTCCTAATTAATATATTATTGACATTGAACATTTCAAATATTGAATATCATATATCGAACATAACAAAAAAAGTTAAATATACGATACATATAAGTTTGATTTCAGCTGATGGGCCAATATTTCCTAAGTAAAATATTATTGATATTGAACATTTCAAATATTGAATATCAAATATCGAACATAACAAAAAAAGTTAAATATACGATACATATAAGTTTAATTTCAGCTGATGGGCCAATATTTCCTTATTAAAATATTATTGATATTGAACATTTCAAATATTGAATATCATATATCGAACATTACAAAAAAAGTTAAATATACGATACATATAAGTTTGATTTCAGCTGATGGGCCAATATTTCCTCATTAATATATTATTGATATTGAACATTTGAAATATCGAATATTAAATATCAAACATAGCAAAACAAGTAAAATATACGATACATATAAGTTTGATTTCAGCTGATGGGCCAATATTTCCTAATTAATATATTATTGATATTGAACATTTGAAATATCGAATATCAAATATCAAACATAACAAAAAAAGTAAAATATACGATACATATAAGTTTGATTTCAACTGATGGGCCAATATTTCCTAATTAATATATAATTGATATTGAACATTTGAAATATCGAATATCAAATATCAAACATAACAAAAAAAGTAAAATATACGATACATATAAGTTTGATTTCAGATGATGGGCCAATATTTCCTGATTAATATATTATTGATATTGAACATTTCAAATATTTAATATCATATATCGAACATAACAAACAAAGTAAAATATACGATACATATAAGTTTGATTTCAGCTGATGGGCCAATATTTCCTAATTAATACATTATTGATATTGAACATTTGAAATATCGAATATTAAATATCAAACATAGCAAAAAAAGTAAAATGTACGACACATTTAAGTTTGATTTCAGCTGATGGGCCAGTATTTCCTAATTAATAAATTATTGATATTGAACATGTGAAATATCGAATATCAAATATCAAACATAACAAAAAAATTAAAATATACGATACATATAAGTTTGATTTCAGCTGATGGGCCAATATATCCTAATTAAAATATTATTGATATTGAACATTTTAAATATTGAATATCATATATCGAACATAACAAAAAAAGTAAAATATACGATACATATAAGTTTGATTTCAGCTGATGGGCCAATATTTCCTAATTAATATATTATTGATATTGAACATTTGAAATATCGAATATCAAATATCAAACATAACAAAAAAAGTAAAATATACGATAGATATAAGTTTGATTTCAGCTGATGGGCCAATATATCCTAATTAAAATATTATTAATATTGAACATTTGAAATATCGAATATCAAATATCGAACATAACAAAAAAAGTAAAATATACGATACATATAAGTTTGATTTCAGCTGATGGGCCAATATTTCCTAATTAATATATTATTGATATTGAACATTTGAAATATCGAATATCAAATATCAAACATAACAAAAAAAGTAAAATATACGATACATATAAGTTTGATTTCAGCTGATGGGCCAATATTTCCTGATTAAAATATTATTGATATCGAACATTTCAAATATGGAATATCAAATATCGAACATAACAAAAAAAGTTAAATATACGATACATATAAGTTTGATTTCAGCTGATGGGCCAATATTTCCTAATTAAAATATTATTGATATCGAACATTTCAAATATTGAATATCAAATATCGAACATAACAAAAAAAAGTTAAATATACGATACATATAAGCTTGATTTCAGCTGATGGGCCAATATTTCCTAATTAAAATATTATTGATATCGAACATTTGAAATATCGAATATCAAATATCAAACATAACAAAAAAAGTTAAATATACGATACATATAAGTTTGGTTTCAGCTGATGGGCCAATATTTCCTAATTAAAATATTATTGATATTGAACATTTCAAATATTGAATATCAAATATCGAACATAACAAAAAAAGTTAAATATACGATACATATAAGTTTGATTTCAGCTGATGGGCCAATATTTCCTAATTAAAATATAATTGATATTGAACATTTCAAATATTGAATATCAAATATCGAACATAACAAAAAAAGTTAAATATACGATACATATAAGTTTGATTTCAGCTGATGGGCCAATATTTCCTAATTAAAATATTATTGATATTGAACATTTCAAATATTGAATATCATATATCGAACATAACAAAAAAAGTAAAATATACGATATATATAAGTTTGATTTCAGCTGATGGGCCAATATTTCCTAATTAATATATTATTGATATTGAACATTTGAAATATCGAATATCAAATATCAAACATAACAAAAAAAGTAAAATATACGATAGATATAAGTTTGATTTCAGCTGATGGGCCAATATATCCTAATTAAAATATTATTAATATTGAACATTTGAAATATCGAATATCAAATGTCGAACATAACAAAAAAAGTAAAATATACGATACATATAAGTTTGATTTCAGCTGATGGGCCAATATTTCCTGATTAATATATTATTGATATTGAACATTTCAAATATTGAATATCATATATCGAACATAACAAACAAAGTAAAATATACGATACATATAAGTTTGATTTCAGCTGATGGGCCAATATTTCCTAATTAATACATTATTGATATTGAACATTTGAAATATCGAATATTAAATATCAAACATAGCAAAAAAAGTAAAATGTACGACACATTTAAGTTTGATTTCAGCTGATGGGCCAGTATTTCCTAATTAATAAATTATTGATATTGAACATTTGAAATATCGAATATCAAATATCAAACATAACAAAAAAATTAAAATATACGATACATATAAGTTTGATTTCAGCTGATGGGCCAATATATCCTAATTAAAATATTATTGATATTGAACATTTTAAATATTGAATATCATATATCGAACATAACAAAAAAAGTAAAATATACGATACATATAAGTTTGATTTCAGCTGATGGGCCAATATTTCCTAATTAATATATTATTGATATTGAACATTTGAAATATCGAATATCAAATATCAAACATAACAAAAAAAGTAAAATATACGATAGATATAAGTTTGATTTCAGCTGATGGGCCAATATATCCTAATTAAAATATTATTAATATTGAACATTTGAAATATCGAATATCAAATATCGAACATAACAAAAAAAGTAAAATATACGATACATATAAGTTTGATTTCAGCTGATGGGCCAATATTTCCTAATTAATATATTATTGATATTGAACATTTGAAATATCGAATATCAAATATCAAACATAACAAAAAAAGTAAAATATACGATACATATAAGTTTGATTTCAGCTGATGGGCCAATATTTCCTGATTAAAATATAATTGATATCGAACATTTCAAATATGGAATATCAAATATCGAACATAACAAAAAAAGTTAAATATACGATACATATAAGTTTGATTTCAGCTGATGGGCCAATATTTCCTAATTAAAATATTATTGATATCGAACATTTCAAATATTGAATATCAAATATCGAACATAACAAAAAAAAGTTAAATATACGATACATATAAGCTTGATTTCAGCTGATGGGCCAATATTTCCTAATTAAAATATTATTGATATCGAACATTTGAAATATCGAATATCAAATATCAAACATAACAAAAAAAGTTAAATATACGATACATATAAGTTTGGTTTCAGCTGATGGGCCAATATTTCCTAATTAAAATATTATTGATATTGAACATTTCAAATATTGAATATCAAATATCGAACATAACAAAAAAAGTTAAATATACGATACATATAAGTTTGATTTCAGCTGATGGGCCAATATTTCCTAATTAAAATATAATTGATATTGAACATTTCAAATATTGAATATCAAATATCGAACATAACAAAAAAAGTTAAATATACGATACATATAAGTTTGATTTCAGCTGATGGGCCAATATTTCCTAATTAAAATATTATTGATATTGAACATTTCAAATATTGAATATCATATATCGAACATAACAAAAAAAGTAAAATATACGATATATATAAGTTTGATTTCAGCTGATGGGCCAATATTTCCTAATTAATATATTATTGATATTGAACATTTGAAATATCGAATATCAAATATCAAACATAACAAAAAAAGTAAAATATACGATAGATATAAGTTTGATTTCAGCTGATGGGCCAATATATCCTAATTAAAATATTATTAATATTGAACATTTGAAATATCGAATATCAAATGTCGAACATAACAAAAAAAGTAAAATATACGATACATATAAGTTTGATTTCAGCTGATGGGCCAATATTTCCTAATTAATATATTATTGATATTGAACATTTGAAATATCGAATATCAAATATCAAACATAACAAAAAAAGTAAAATATACGATACATATAAGTTTGATTTCAGCTGATGGGCCAATATTTCCTAATTAAAATATTATTGATATCGAACATTTCAAATATGGAATATCAAATATCGAACATAACAAAAAAAGTTAAATATACGATACATATAAGTTTGATTTCAGCTGATGGGCCAATATTTCCTAATTAAAATATTATTGATATCGAACATTTCAAATATTGAATATCAAATATCGAACATAACAAAAAAAGTTAAATATACGATACATATAAGCTTGATTTCAGCTGATGGGCCAATATTTCCTAATTAAAATATTATTGATATCGAACATTTGAAATATCGAATATCAAATATCAAACATAACAAAAAAAGTTAAATATACGATACATATAAGTATGGTTTCAGCTGATGGGCCAATATTTCCTAATTAAAACATTATTGATATTGAACATTTCAAATATTGAATATCAAATATCGAACATAACAAAAAAAGTTAAATATACGATACATATAAGTTTGATTTCAGCTGATGGGCCAATATTTCCTAATTAAAATATTATTGATATTGAACATTTCAAATATTGAATATCAAATATCGAACATAACAAAAAAAGTTAAATATACGATACATATAAGTTTGATTTCAGCTGATGGGCCAATATTTCCTAATTAAAATATTATTGATAATGAACATTTCAAATATTGAATATCATATTTCGAACATAACAAAAAAAGTAAAATATACGATACATATAAGTTTGATTTTAGCTGATGGGCCAATATTTCCTAGTTAAAATATTATTGATATTGAACATTTGAAATATCGAATATCAAATATCAAACATAACAAAAAAAGTAAAATATACGATACATATAAGTTTGATTTCAGCTGATGGGCCAATATTTCTTAATTAATATATTATTGATATTGAACATTTCAAATATCGAATATCAAATATCAAACATAACAAAAAAAGTTAAATATACGATACATATAAGTTTGATTTCAGCTGATGGGCCAATATTTCCTAATTAATATATTATTGATATTGAACATTTGAAATATCGAATATCAAATATCAAACATAACAAAAAAAGTAAAATATACGATACATATAAGTTTGATTTCAGCTGATGGGCCAAGATTTTCTAATTAATATATTATTGATATTGAACATTTCAAATATCGAATATCAAATATCAAACGTAACAAAAAAAGTTAAATATACGATACATATAAGTTTGATTTCAGCTGATGGGCCAATATTTCCTAGTTAAAATATTATTGATATTGAACATTTGAAATATCGAATATCAAATATCAAACATAACAAAAAAAATTAAATATACGATACATATAAGTTTGATTTCAGCTGATGGGCCAATATTTCCTAGTTAAAATATTATTGATATTGAACATTTGAAATATGGAATATCAAATATCAAACATAACAAAAAAAATTAAATATACGATACATATAAGTTTGATTTCAGCTGATGGGCCAATATTTCCTAGTAAAAATATTATTGATATTGAACATTTGAAATATGGAATATCAAATATCAAACATAACAAAAAAAATTAAATATACGATACATATAAGTTTGATTTCAGCTGATGGGCCAATATTTCCTAGTTAAAATATTATTGATATTGAACATTTGAAATATGGAATATCAAATATCAAACATAACAAAAAAAATTAAATATACGATACATATAAGTTTGATTTCAGCTGATGGGCCAATATTTCCTAATTAAAATATTATTGATATTGAACATTTGAAATATGGAATATCAAATGTCAAACATAACAAAAAAAATTAAATATACGATACATATAAGTTTGATTTCAGCTGATGGGCCAATATTTTCTAATTAAAATATAATTGATATTGAACATTTGAAATATCGAATATCAAATATCAAACATAACAAAAAAAATTAAATTTACGATACATATAAGTTTGATTTCAGCTGATGGGCCAATATTTCCTAGTTAAAATATTATTGATATTGAACATTTGAAATATCGAATATCAAATATCAAACATAACAAAAAAAGTAAAATATACGATACATATAAGTTTGATTTCAGCTGATGGGCCAATATTTCCTAATTAAAATATTATTGATATTGAACATTTGAAATATCGAATATCAAATATCAAACATAACAAAAAAAAGTAAATATACGATACATATAAGTTTGATTTCTGCTGATGGGCCAATATTTCCTAATTAATATATTATTGATATTGAACATTTGAAATATCGAATATCAAATATCAAACATAACAAAAAAAGTTAAATATACGATACATGTAAGTTTGATTTCAGCTGATGGGCCAATATTTCCTAGTTAAAATATTATTGATATTGAACATTTGAAATATCGAATATCAAATATCAAACATAACAAAAAAAAGTAAAATATACGATACATATAAGTTTGATTTCAGCTGATGGGCCAATATTTCCTAGTTAAAATATTATTGATATTGAACATTTGAAATATCGAATATCAAATATCAAACATAACAAAAAAAAGTAAATATACGATACATATAAGTTTGATTTCAGCTGATGGGCCAATATTTCCTAGTTAAAATATTATTGATATTGAACATTTGAAATATCGAATATCAAATATCAAACATAACAAAAAAAAGTAAATATACGATACATATAAGTTTGATTTCTGCTGATGGGCCAATATTTCCTAATTAATATATTATTGATATTGAACATTTGAAATATCGAATATCAAATATCAAACATAACAAAAAAAGTTAAATATACGATACATATAAGTTTGATTTCAGCTGATGGGCCAATATTTCCTAGTTAAAATATTATTATATTGAACATTTGAAATATCGAATATCAAATATCAAACATAACAAAAAAAGTAAAATATACGATACATATAAGTTTGATTTCAGCTGATGGGCCAATATTTCCTAATTAATATATTATTGATATTGAACATTTGAAATATCGAATATCAAATATCAAACATAACAAAAAAAAGTAAATATACGATACATATAAGTTCTATTTCAGCTGATGGGCCAATATTTCCTAGTTAAAATATTATTGATATTGAACATTTGAAATATCGAATATCAAATATCAAACATAACAAAAAAAGTAAAATATACGATACATATAAGTTTGATTTCAGCTGATGGGCCAATATTTCCTAGTTAAAATATTATTATATTGAACATTTGAAATATCGAATATCAAATATCAAACATAACAAAAAAAATTAAATATACGATAAATATAAGTTTGATTTCAGCTGATGGGCCAATATTTCCTAATTAAAATATTATTGATATTGAACATTTGAAATATCGAATATCAAATATCAAACATAACAAAAAAAGTTAAAAGTACGATACATATAAGTTTGATTTCAGCTGATGGGCCAATATTTCCTAGTTAAAATATTATTATATTGAACATTTGAAATATCGAATATCAAATATCAAACATAACAAAAAAAGTTAAATATACGATACATATAAGTTTGATTTCAGCTGATGGGCGAATATTTCCTAGTTAAAATATTATTGATATTGAACATTTGAAATATCGAATATCAAATATCAAACATAACAAAAAAAGTTAAATATACGATACATATAAGTTTGATTTCAGCTGATGGGCCAATATTTCCTAGTTAAAATATTATTATATTGAACATTTGAAATATCGAATATCAAATGTCAAACATAACAAAAAAAGTTAAATATACGATACATATAAGTTTGATTTCAGCTGATGGGCCAATATTTCCTAGTTAAAATATTATTATATTGAACATTTGAAATATCGAATATCAAATATCAAACATACCAAAAAAAGTTAAATATACGATACATATAAGTTTGATTTCAGCTGATGGGCGAATATTTCCTAGTTAAAATATTATTGATATTGAACATTTGAAATATCGAATATCAAATATCAAACATAACAAAAAAAGTAAAATATACGATACATATAAGTTTGATTTCAGCTGATGGGCCAATATTTCCTAGTTAAAATATTATTATATTGAACATTTGAAATATCGAATATCAAATATCAAACATAACAAAAAAAATTAAATATACGATAAATATAAGTTTGATTTCAGCTGATGGGCCAATATTTCCTAATTAAAATATTATTGATATTGAACATTTGAAATATCGAATATCAAATATCAAACATAACAAAAAAAGTTAAAAGTACGATACATATAAGTTTGATTTCAGCTGATGGGCCAATATTTCCTAGTTAAAATATTATTATATTGAACATTTGAAATATCGAATATCAAATATCAAACATAACAAAAAAAGTTAAATATACGATACATATAAGTTTGATTTCAGCTGATGGGCGAATATTTCCTAGTTAAAATATTATTGATATTGAACATTTGAAATATCGAATATCAAATATCAAACATAACAAAAAAAGTTAAATATACGATACATATAAGTTTGATTTCAGCTGATGGGCCAATATTTCCTAGTTAAAATATTATTATATTGAACATTTGAAATATCGAATATCAAATGTCAAACATAACAAAAAAAGTTAAATATACGATACATATAAGTTTGATTTCAGCTGATGGGCCAATATTTCCTAGTTAAAATATTATTATATTGAACATTTGAAATATCGAATATCAAATATCAAACATACCAAAAAAAGTAAAATATACGATACATATAAGTTTGATTTCAGCTGATGGGCGAATATTTCCTAGTTAAAATATTATTGATATTGAACATTTGAAATATCGAATATCAAATATCAAACATAACAAAAAAAGTAAAATATACGATACATATAAGTTTGATTTTAGCTGATGGGCCAATATTTCTTAGTTAAAATATTATTGATATTGAACATTTGAAATATCGAATATCAAATATCAAACATAACAAAAAAAGTTAAATATACGATACATATAGGTTTGATTTCAGCTGATGGGCCAATATTTCCTAATTAATACATTATTGATATTGAACATTTGAAATATCGAATATCAAATATCAAACATAACAAAAAAAGTTAAATATACAAAACATATAAGTTTGATTTCAGCTGATGGGCCAATATTTCCTAATTAATATATTATTGATATTGAACATTTGAAATACCGAATATCAAATATCAAACATAACAAAAAAAGTTAAATATACGATACATATAAGTTTGATTTCAGCTGATGGGCCAATATTTCCTAATTTAAATATTATTGATATTGAACATTTGAAATATCGAATATCAAATATCAAACATAACAAAAAAAGTTAAATATACGATACATATAAGTTTGATTTCAGCTGATGGGCCAATATTTCCTAATTAATATATTATTGATATTGAACATTTGAAATACCGAATATCAAATATCGAACATAACAAAAAAAGTTAAATATACGATACATATAAGTTTGATTTCAGCTGATGGGCCAATATTTCCTAATTAAAATATTATTGATATTGAACATTTGAAATATCGAATATCAAATATCAAACATAACAAAAAAAGTTAAATATACGGTACATATAAGTTTGATTTCAGCTGATGGGCCAATATTTCCTAATTAAAATATTGTTGATATTTGAAGCGCCCGCTTAGGGAGTACCTTCTTGTATTTTTAATTTTTTTATCCTAAAGTCTATTTTTGTTTCCGTTTAATTATCAATTTTACTTAATTTTAATAAATATTCATTTCATAGACAAAACATGTTTAGAACCTCACTATTTTATTCCCAAAGTACAAATATATTACCATATTTTACCCGATACAATAATATTTTATATAATAATTATATAATTCTATAATAATTTATTATTGTATTAATTTAAAAACCTTATCTTAATTTATTTAAATATAACCATTTGTTTTCTTAACTATAACTTGTTTAGAGCCGCTGGTAAGACATATTCCAGCCAAATTAATCCATTTTTATACATTAATATTTTTCTAGCAAGGCGAGCACATGTGTCTGTGAATTATCTGTTGTTATAAAAGTTTTAAATTCAGTGTAATTCAATCAGGATCCCCTGATTTATGTTAACTTTTAATTAATATATCAGTATATATTAATTAACAAATTTATATTTTTGTTAAAACTATTTTTTCTGGAGTTTTCCCTCCAGATTCAGTTTTCTGTTTAAAACCGGTCATTGTTGCAGTAATTAATCACCTGCAATTTTGTGAGACCAGAGAGCAAGGTTTGTTCATTACTTTATAAATTTTATTATAAAAATTGTCTATTTTTATATTTAATTTCAATTTTTTTCATTATTTGTTGAGTGATGTCATAAGTCGCTGCAACTCGGAACGAACGCGTGTTGTACCGTTTCAAACCTGCTGTTCGTTCTGTTTAAATATTTTTTCATTTGTTTAATTTAACCTAATATTTTTGTTATAAATTTTTTAGTAGATCTTTACCCATTTCTCAACATTTTGTGTTGAGAAATAATTTAAATTCATCAATTTTTTTGTAGAAATTTAATAAATTATTGTTTAAATTTAGAATTAATCTTTTTTATAGATGTTATTGTGGGATTAATACAGTTGATTTATCTTATTCTCTACTGAGTTTACCACTATTAATAGTTGCCGTTCGCAACAATTAAATTTGTTTAAATTATTTTTTTGATTAATTTTTTAAGTTTTTTACAACTATTTATTTATTATATTTTTGATTATTCCTGGCAACGCTGTACCCTTTACCACCTGTTATTATATATTAGCGATTCCCAAAACATTCTTTCTCTGTTATCAATTTACTGGCAACGCAAATGTACCAAGAACCTGACTTTATTTTATAATAATAAATTCTCCCCGACATTATACCGAGGCATACCGAGCATTTGACCTTCGGTTCAACTTAGTGCTTTTCTTAGTCCAATGCATAGATACTACCTAACTGCGCACCGCTCACAATTATATTTTTGACATTTTAAGTCAATCCTTGTGTGTCGTCCTGGACTCCTACCCTACCTAGGCCAGGAGCGGGCGCCACATTTAATGGTCCTTCGAACCGGATTTGGCGGGTCAAAAATCACCTAATTTTTGACGTGTGCCAAAATTTTTTACGTAATTTTCAACAATAATTTACAACCGCTTCATACAACAGTTTTTTTGTCAGCTTAATATCACTAGAACTTTGTTACTTGCCCCGTATTACCTCAGGGCGGGACCTATTTCTTCAATTTTTTGGTGTTTTGATTTTAATTAAATTCAAAATGGCCGACATTGCTCGGGCCACCCTAAAAAGGGAACTACGCCGTCGCGATTTAGATACCCTTTGGGAATTGGTGGAAGACACTCAACTCAACCCTCTCCCAGGTAAGATAAAGGAGATTAAGTTGAGGTTGCAAGAGTTATCTACCCAAGTCTCGGAGTACGAGACATGTCTGTTGGCGATGATGGCGCATGACACCAACGCTAACAAGAAGGATGATTTGTTAGCCGAGTACCAAATATTTAGGGACGACGTATATAAAGTCAAAGGACTCTGTCAAGAACCTCCCTTTGTAGAACCAGAGTCTTTGAATGCGTCAACTGCCCATAACACGGCCTTTAATTTTACCGGCACGCCCTCAACTGCTGCAAGCTACGCTCGGCTACCAAAGCTAAATATTCCTCCATTCAGCGGAGAAATTGAAAATTGGCAATCCTTTTTTGACCTTTTTACCAGTTCAATTCACGACAACGAGATGTTACCCCCCGTTCAAAAGCTACAGTATCTACGGACTTCACTTAGAGGCCAACCGCTCTCGCTTATCCGCAATCTAAAGTTAACGGACGCCAATTACGAGATCGCTTTAGACATGTTGAAGGATAGTTATCAGCGTAATAGGCTTATTACGACCTTCCATGGTATGGCGATCATCAACATCGCTCCTCTCAAGGATAGTTCGTACAATAGCGTAAATGCTTTCTTGGCAACCATCAAGGAGCATTTAGCCGCGCTTCGTGCCTTAGGCGAACCCGTAGACCAGTGGGGAAAATTCATTACGCTCTTTCTCACCAGCAAGCTTCACGAGACCATTCGTGATAAATTTGAAGCTAAGTTGGACAGGGACCATCTACCAGAACTAGACGTTCTCTTGAATTTTTTGGAGCGTTTTATTACTTCCCAGCAATGGAAAACTTTGGAGAAAAGCAAGCCAACTTACTCTAAATCAAACACGAATAGCTTTGAACGTACCGCATCAAACTATAATCATGCTCAGAAAAAGACCTTCCTCACTACCTCAAACCAGCAAATGATGTGTTTGGCTTGCAATGCTGCGCACCCCATGCACTCTTGTTCTACTTTTAAAAACCTCACCATCCGGCAGAGGTTTAATCTGATCAAAGACAATAACCATTGCTACAATTGTCTTGCGCCACGCCATAAACCTACGGAGTGCAGATCAAAAACAAGTTGTAGAACTTGTCAACTTCGACATCATACCCTTTTGCACTTTGATAAATTTAACTCCGCAATAGGGGCAACCACCAGTCATCCGACTGGTCAAACTTGTGAACCAGTTCCTTCCGGAACTAGCTCACCCTCTAATGATGCTGGCACATCCAAAGTTTTAGTCGCTACCAATGTGAAGACAAACTGCTCACCTAACTCCTCATGTGTGCTATTGAGCACGGCTCTAATTCAGATGCGAGATTCTGCAAACAATTGGCAGGAAGTAAGAGTCTTGTTAGACAGCGGTAGTGAAACCAGCCTTATCACCGAAAGTTGTAGGCGTAAATTGGACCTAAATTTGACGCCAACAAACTTAACTATCTCAGGTGTATCTAACGTTGAGATACACACCATAAAAGGCGTTGTTAATTGTTGCTTCAGGCCACGAACCAATCGCCATAAATATTCTGTCACGGCATTGGTCGTGAACCATATTGCCGCTAACCTTCCTAGTCAGAAGTTGGACTTAGTTCAGTTACCAGATCTAAAGGGATTAAGGCTAGCGGACCCTACCTACTACGTGCCAGGCCCAATAGATATGCTATTGGGTGCTGACATTTATTTTTCCCTGGTTACAGGAAAAACCACCAAATTACCAGATGGCCCTTACGCTGTTGAGACAGCCTTAGGTGTAGTCATCTCTGGCCCGACTTCTGGATCCACTACCAAGCTTAATTCGTTTCATATTTCCGTTGAAGAAGATCTGGATTCGGTCTTACGCCGATTTTGGGAACTAGAAGAAGTTTCACATAAACCAAAACATACTGCAGAGGAAATAAAGGCTGAGCATATGTTTACCGGACAACATAGACGAACCACGGATGGTCGTTATGTCGTCCCTTTACTTTTTAAATCCGATGTTGTTGAACTCGGTGGATCATTCGGACCCGCATTAGCTTGTTATCGGTCCCTACGTTCTAGGCTCAACAACAACCCTACTCTTCGTCAGGAATATGTGGCCTTTATGCGCGACTACTTAGAAGGTGGACATATGTCCGAAATTGATTTAACAATACGCGCTAAAGAAGTCGGATATTTCATCCCCCATCACTGTGTAGTTAAGCAGGATGGACCGCAGGTGAAGCTCCGTGTAGTATTTAACGCTTCAAAACCCTCATCTAACGGCGTGTCATTAAATGACACCCTTTTGGCAGGCCCCCCATTGCAAATTGACTTAGCTCAAGTTGTGATGCGCCAGCGCCTGCATCCTATAATTCTCACCGCAGATATTCGCCAAATGTTCCGGCAAGTTCTGGTCCCCGAAAACCAACGGCATTACCAGAAAATACTTTGGGATTTTGATTTGTCTACTAACCCACAAGTGTACCTACTCAACACAGTCACTTACGGTACCACCTGTGCACCATTTGTAGCGATCAGAACGCTTCATCAATTGGCTCAAGATGAAGGCTCAGCCTTCCCCCTAGCTGCCCACGCTTTAACATGTGATACTTTTGTTGACGACATCATTACAGGCGCCAACAGCGTTGAAGGTGCAATAACACTCAAATTGCAGTTGATAAACCTGTTAGGTAAGGCAGGAATGGAGTTGCGGAAGTGGTCAAGCAATAATCAAGAAGTCTTGAATGATCTACCCGCAGATCACCGACTTACCGGTACCATGTTAGATCTGGATCCTGATCATGCCATTAAAATTCTAGGTTTGATGTGGAACCCTTCTACTGACGCATTCATGTATAAAATACATCTACCAGAATCTACTAACTCTAAACGACAGCTTCTATCGGAAGCCGCGAGAATATTTGATCCCTTAGGATGGTTGTCACCAACTACCATAGTTGCAAAGTTGTTGATCCAAGAACTGTGGAAACTTGGATTAGCTTGGGATGATCCGCTCCCACCAGCCGTCTATGAGAAATGGCAGTACTATAAACTACACCTGCCGAAAATTAGCGACATATCGGTACCTAGGTGGATTCCCAACATCGGTGTACCCCTAGACCTTGTCGGCTTTTGCGACGCTTCCGAAAGGGGTTACGCCGCTGTTGTCTACATACGAAGTGAATCGCATAACCTTATCAGGTCATCCTTAGTAATGGCCAAGACTAAGGTAGCACCTGTGAAACAGGTATCAATACCACGCCTGGAGCTTTGTGCAGCTTTATTACTCTCGCAACTTGTCGAGTGTGTAACAAGTACGCTTAAACTTAAGTTTAGACGTACGTTTCTTTGGACTGATTCCACCGTCACCCTTGCGTGGATCAAGTCACCCTATCAGCGTTGGAAAACATTTGTAGCCAATCGAGTGACACAAATTACTAACCTGACTGACTCACAAGACTGGTATCACATTCGTTCCTTCGATAACCCAGCCGACTGTGCATCCCGTGGTTTACTTCCCCACGAACTTCAGGCACATCCGCTATGGTGGTCAGGACCCAGTTGGCTTTCCTCACCTACGGCCCATTGGCCCCTAGCTTTCCAACCTAATACCGCCTCGTGTGAGGAATTAGTGGATCTGGAAGCCAAACCTCTCGTCGGTCTTGTCCGAGAAAACCCAGAGGAGAATGACTTCCTTTCAAGATTCTCATCGTACTCTACATTGATAAGAGTCGTTGCCCGATGCTTACGATTCTTTAAAAATTGTCGAAACCCAGATGACAAACAAACAGGATTTATTACTGCTAATGAATTATATGACGCACAAACGCATTTAGTTAAATTTGTGCAAAATGCACAATTTGGAGAGCAAATAGCTCGACTCCGAGCAGGTAAACCGCTCTCTAAACCCATACAGAAACTATCTCCCTTCCTTGACCCTACAGGCCTCTTGAGGGTAGGCGGTAGGCTAAAGTACTCTCAACGGACGTATAACCACAAACATCCATTGTTGTTACCGTCGAAACACCCCTTTACAACTATGATAGTTCTCCACTACCACGAGAAGTATTTACACGCTTCACCTCGCAACGTCCAAAATTTAATTGAACGGACTTTTTGGATATTGGGTGCTCGTAACCTTATAAGACACCTTTGCGCAAAATGTGTAAAGTGCTTCAGACACAAACCAAGATTTTTTCAACCAATGATGGGTGATCTACCGTTGCATAGAGTTACACCGCTTAAATCTTTCGAAACTATAGGTACGGACTACGGTGGACCATTTCTTATAACCCCGTATAAAGGGCGTGGTTACAAGTCACACAAAGCCTATATATGCGTGTTCATCTGTTTTGCCACTAAGGCAGTCCATTTGGAATTGGTCTCCGATCTGAGCACCGATATGTTTTTGAGTGCATTCCAACGATTTATTGCACGACGAGGACGCTGCTCACACATCTATAGTGACGGTGCAACCAATTTTATCGGCGCTAAGTCTTACTTTTCTGACCTGCAAAAATTAGTTACGTCTACCGAATACCATGACTTTTTGGCCAATAAGCTATCCTCCGAAGGCATCCAGTGGCACATAAATCCACCATCTGGCCCTCACTTTGGGGGGCTCTGGGAAGCCGCTATTAAGTCGGTAAAATTCCACCTAGCTCGGGTCATTGGGGAACAAATCCTAACCTACGAAGAATTCACAACCATATTATGTCAAATAGAGGCAATCCTTAACTCTAGACCATTAAGTCCGTTGTCAGACAACCCAAACGATTATGATGCTCTCACCCCGAGCCATTTTCTCACCATGGAACCAGCCGTAAACCTACCCGAACCATCTATGGAAACTGAACCCATCAATCGTTTAACTAGATGGAAACTCCTGCAACGGCTCGTTCGAGATTTTTGGAAACGTTGGAATGTAGAATACCTCAGTACATTGCAGCAACGTCACAAATGGAACCGTCCAGCACCTCCATTGCAACTGAACCAGTTGGTTCTTATAAAGGACGATAACCTTCCCCCTATGCAATGGAAATTGGGACGGGTGATTAAACTGTCTCCAGGAAGAGATCAAGTAGTAAGAGTCGCTACCGTCAAAACCTCCTCAAATACATATGTTAGACCTGTAGTCAAATTGGCCCCCCTTCCGGTCGACCCCATTACCGAGCGTTGACCTTTCATTTGTTTGTTGTTTTCCTCGCTAGATTTAAAACATTCGTTTTGGCCGGCGGAATGAAGCGCCCGCTTAGGGAGTACCTTCTTGTATTTTTAATTTTTTTATCCTAAAGTCTATTTTTGTTTCCGTTTAATTATCAATTTTACTTAATTTTAATAAATATTCATTTCATAGACAAAACATGTTTAGAACCTCACTATTTTATTCCCAAAGTACAAATATATTACCATATTTTACCCGATACAATAATATTTTATATAATAATTATATAATTCTATAATAATTTATTATTGTATTAATTTAAAAACCTTATCTTAATTTATTTAAATATAACCATTTGTTTTCTTAACTATAACTTGTTTAGAGCCGCTGGTAAGACATATTCCAGCCAAATTAATCCATTTTTATACATTAATATTTTTCTAGCAAGGCGAGCACATGTGTCTGTGAATTATCTGTTGTTATAAAAGTTTTAAATTCAGTGTAATTCAATCAGGATCCCCTGATTTATGTTAACTTTTAATTAATATATCAGTATATATTAATTAACAAATTTATATTTTTGTTAAAACTATTTTTTCTGGAGTTTTCCCTCCAGATTCAGTTTTCTGTTTAAAACCGGTCATTGTTGCAGTAATTAATCACCTGCAATTTTGTGAGACCAGAGAGCAAGGTTTGTTCATTACTTTATAAATTTTATTATAAAAATTGTCTATTTTTATATTTAATTTCAATTTTTTTCATTATTTGTTGAGTGATGTCATAAGTCGCTGCAACTCGGAACGAACGCGTGTTGTACCGTTTCAAACCTGCTGTTCGTTCTGTTTAAATATTTTTTCATTTGTTTAATTTAACCTAATATTTTTGTTATAAATTTTTTAGTAGATCTTTACCCATTTCTCAACATTTTGTGTTGAGAAATAATTTAAATTCATCAATTTTTTTGTAGAAATTTAATAAATTATTGTTTAAATTTAGAATTAATCTTTTTTATAGATGTTATTGTGGGATTAATACAGTTGATTTATCTTATTCTCTACTGAGTTTACCACTATTAATTGTTGCCGTTCGCAACAATTAAATTTGTTTAAATTATTTTTTTGATTAATTTTTTAAGTTTTTTACAACTATTTATTTATTATATTTTTGATTATTCCTGGCAACGCTGTACCCTTTACCACCTGTTATTATATATTAGCGATTCCCAAAACATTCTTTCTCTGTTATCAATTTACTGGCAACGCAAATGTACCAAGAACCTGACTTTATTTTATAATAATAAATTCTCCCCGACATTATACCGAGGCATACCGAGCATTTGACCTTCGGTTCAACTTAGTGCTTTTCTTAGTCCAATGCATAGATACTACCTAACTGCGCACCGCTCACAATTATATTTTTGACATTTTAAGTCAATCCTTGTGTGTCGTCCTGGACTCCTACCCTACCTAGGCCAGGAGCGGGCGCCACAATATTGAACATTTGAAATATCGAATATCAAATATCAAACATAACAAAAAAAGTTAAATATACGATACATATAAGTTTGATTTCAGCTGATGGGCCAATATTTCCTAATTAATATATTATTGATATTGAACATTTCAAATATCGAATATCAAATATCAAACATAACAAAAAAAATTAAATATACGATAAATATAAGTTTGATTTCAGCTGATGGGCCAATATTTCCTAGTTAATATATTATTGATATTGAACATTTGAAATACCGAATATCAAATATCAAACATAACAAAAAAAGTTAAATATACGATACATATAAGTTTTATTTCAGCTGATGGGCCAATATTTCCTAATTAATATATTATTGATATTGAACATTTGAAATATCGAATATCAAATATCAAACATAACAAAAAAAGTAAAATATACGATACCGATAAGTTTGATTTTAGCTGATGGGCCAATATTTCCTAGTTAAAATATTATTGATATTGAACATTTGAAATATCGAATATCAAATATCAAACATAACAAAAAAAGTTAAATATACGATACATATAAGTTTGATTTCAGCTGATGGGCCAATATTTCCTAATTTAAATATTATTGATATTGAACATTTGAAATATCGAATATCAAATATCAAACATAACAAAAAAAGTTAAATATACGATACATATAAGTTTGATTTCAGCTGATGGGCCAATATTTCCTAATTAATATATTATTGATATTGAACATTTGAAATACCGAATATCAAATATCAAACATAACAAAAAAAGTTAAATATACGATACATATAAGTTTGATTTCAGCTGATGGGCCAATATTTCCTAATTAAAATATTATTGATATTGAACATTTGAAATATCGAATATCAAATATCAAACATAACAAAAAAAGTTAAATATACGGTACATATAAGTTTGATTTCAGCTGATGGGCCAATATTTCCTAGTTAAAATATTATTATATTGAACATTTGAAATATCGAATATCAAATATCAAACATAACAAAAAAAGTTAAATATACGATACATATAAGTTTGATTTTAGCTGATGGGCCAATATTTCCTAGTTAAAATATTATTGATATTGAACATTTGAAATATCGAATATCAAATATCAAACATAACAAAAAAAGTAAAATATACGATACATATAAGTTTGATTTCAGCTGATGGGCCAATATTTCCTAATTAAAATATTATTGATATTGAACATTTGAAATATCGAATATCAAATATCAAACATAACAAAAAAAGTTAAATATACGATACATATAAGTTTGATTTCAGCTGATGGGCGAATATTTCCTAGTTAAAATATTATTGATATTGAACATTTGAAATATCGAATATCAAATATCAAACATAACAAAAAAAGTAAAATATACGATACATATAAGTTTGATTTTAGCTGATGGGCCAATATTTCCTAGTTAAAATATTATTGATATTGAACATTTGAAATATCGAATATCAAATATCAAACATAACAAAAAAAGTTAAATATACGATACATATAAGTTTGATTTCAGCTGATGGGCCAATATTTCCTAATTAATACATTAATGATATTGAACATTTGAAATATCGAATATCAAATATCAAACATAACAAAAAAAGTTAAATATACAAAACATATAAGTTTGATTTCAGCTGATGGGCCAATATTTCCTAATTAATATATTATTGATATTGAACATTTGAAATACCGAATATCAAATATCAAACATAACAAAAAAAGTTAAATATACGATACATATAAGTTTGATTTCAGCTGATGGGCCAATATTTCCTAATTTAAATATTATTGATATTGAACATTTGAAATATCGAATATCAAATATCAAACATAACAAAAAAAGTTAAATATACGATACATATAAGTTTGATTTCAGCTGATGGGCCAATATTTCCTAATTAATATATTATTGATATTGAACATTTGAAATACCGAATATCAAATATCGAACATAACAAAAAAAGTTAAATATACGATACATATAAGTTTGATTTCAGCTGATGGGCCAATATTTCCTAATTAAAATATTATTGATATTGAACATTTGAAATATCGAATATCAAATATCAAACATAACAAAAAAAGTTAAATATACGATACATATAAGTTTGATTTCAGCTGATGGGCCAATATTTCCTAATTAAAATATTATTGATATTGAACATTTGAAATATCGAATATCAAATATCAAACATAACAAAAAAAGTTAAATATACGGTACATATAAGTTTGATTTCAGCTGATGGGCCAATATTTCCTAATTAATATATTATTGATATTGAACATTTGAAATACCGAATATCAAATATCGAACATAACAAAAAAAGTTAAATATACGATACATATAAGTTTGATTTCAGCTGATGGGCCAATATTTCCTAATTAAAATATTATTGATATTGAACATTTGAAATATCGAATATCAAATATCAAACATAACAAAAAAAGTTAAATATACGGTACATATAAGTTTGATTTCAGCTGATGGGCTAATATTTCCTAATTAAAATATTGTTGATATTGAACATTTGAAATATCGAATATCAAATATCAAACATAACAAAAAAAGTTAAATATACGATACATATAAGTTTGATTTCAGCTGATGGGCCAATATTTCCTAATTAATATATTATTGATATTGAACATTTCAAATATCGAATATCAAATATCAAACGTAACAAAAAAAGTTAAATATACGATACATATAAGTTTGATTTCAGCTGATGGGCCAATATTTCCTAGTTAATATATTATTGATATTGAACATTTGAAATACCGAATATCAAATATCAAACATAACAAAAAAAGTTAAATATACGATACATATAAGTTTTATTTCAGCTGATGGGCCAATATTTCCTAATTAATATATTATTGATATTGAACATTTGAAATATCGAATATCAAATATCAAACATAACAAAAAAAGTAAAATATACGATACATATAAGTTTGATTTTAGCTGATGGGCCAATATTTCCTAGTTAAAATATTATTGATATTGAACATTTGAAATATCGAATATCAAATATCAAACATAACAAAAAAAGTTAAATATACGATACATATAAGTTTGATTTCAGCTGATGGGCCAATATTTCCTAATTTAAATATTATTGATATTGAACATTTGAAATATCGAATATCAAATATCAAACATAACAAAAAAAGGTAAATATACGATACATATAAGTTTGATTTCAGCTGATGGGCCAATATTTCCTAATTAATATATTATTGATATTGAACATTTGAAATACCGAATATCAAATATCAAACATAACAAAAAAAGTTAAATATACGATACATATAAGTTTGATTTCAGCTGATGGGCCAATATTTCCTAATTAAAATATTATTGATATTGAACATTTGAAATATCGAATATCAAATATCAAACATAACAAAAAAAGTTAAATATACGGTACATATAAGTTTGATTTCAGCTGATGGGCCAATATTTCCTAATTAAAATATTATTATATTGAACATTTGAAATATCGAATATCAAATATCAAACATAACAAAAAAAGTTAAATATACGATACATATAAGTTTGATTTCAGCTGATGGGCCAATATTTCCTAATTAATATATTATTGATATTGAACATTTCAAATATCGAATATCAAATATCAAACGTAACAAAAAAAGTTAAATATACGATACATATAAGTTTGATTTCAGCTGATGGGCCAATATTTCCTAGTTAATATATTATTGATATTGAACATTTGAAATACCGAATATCAAATATCAAACATAACAAAAAAAGTAAAATATACGATACATATAAGTTTGATTTCAGCTGATGGACCAATATTTCCTAATTAAAATATTATTGATATTGAACATTTCAAATATTGAATATCAAATATCGAACATAACAAAAAAAGTTAAATATACGACACATATAAGTTTGATTTCAGCTGATGGACCAATATTTCCTAATTAAAATATTATTGATATTGAACATTTCAAATATTGAATATCAAATATCGAACATAACAAAAAAATTTAAATATACGACACATATTAGTTTGATTTCAGCTGATGGGCCAATATTTCCTAATTAAAATATTATTGATATTGAACATTTCAAATATTGAATATCAAATATCGAACATAACAAAAAAAGTTAAATATACGACACATATAAGTTTGATTTCAGCTGATGGACCAATATTTCCTAATTAAAATATTATTGATATTGAACATTTCAAATATTGAATATCATATATCGAACATAACAAAAAAAGTTAAATATACGACACAAATAAGTTTGATTTCAGCTGATGGACCAATATTTCCTAATTAAAATATTATTGATATTGAACATTTCAAATATTGAATATCAAATATCGAACATAACAAAAAAATTTAAATATACGACACATATTAGTTTGATTTCAGCTGATGGACCAATATTTCCTAATTAAAATATTATTGATATTGAACATTTCAAATATTGAATATCAAATATCGAACATAACAAAAAAAGTTAAATATACGACACATATAAGTTTGATTTCAGCTGATGGACCAATATTTCCTAATTAAAATATTATTGATATTGAACATTTCAAATATTGAATATCATATATCGAACATAACAAAAAAAGTTAAATATACGACACAAATAAGTTTGATTTCAGCTGATGGACCAATATTTCCTAATTAAAATATTATTGATATTGAACATTTCAAATATTGAATATCAAATATCGAACATAACAAAAAAAGTTAAATATACGACACATATAAGTTTGATTTCAGCTGATGGACCAATATTTCCTAATTAAAATATTATTGATATTGAACATTTCAAATATTGAATATCAAATATCGAACATAACAAAAAAAGTTAAATATACGACACATATAAGTTTGATTTCAGCTGATGGACCAATATTTCCTAATTAAAATATTATTGATATTGAACATTTCAAATATTGAATATCAAATATCGAACATAACAAAAAAAGTTAAATATACGACACATATAAGTTTGATTTCAGCTGATGGACCAATATTTCCTAATTAAAATATTATTGATATTGAACATTTCAAATATTGAATATCAAATATCGAACATAACAAAAAAAGTTAAATATACGACACATATAAGTTTGATTTCAGCTGATGGACCAATATTTCCTAATTAAAATATTATTGATATTGAACATTTCAAATATTGAATATCAAATATCGAACATAACAAAAAAAGTTAAATATACGTCACATATAAGTTTGATTTCAGCTGATGGACCAATATTTCCTAATTAAAATATTATTGATATTGAACATTTCAAATATTGAATATCAAATATCGAACATAACAAAAAAAGTTAAATATACGACACATATAAGTTTGATTTCAGCTGATGGACCAATATTTCCTAATTAAAATATTATTGATATTGAACATTTCAAATATTGAATATCAAATATCGAACATAACAAAAAAAGTTAAATATACGACACATATAAGTTTGATTTCAGCTGATGGACCAATATTTCCTAATTAAAATATTATTGATATTGAACATTTCAAATATTGAATATCAAATATCGAACATAACAAAAAAAGTTAAATATACGACACATATAAGTTTGATTTCAGCTGATGGACCAATATTTCCTAATTAAAATATTATTGATATTGAACATTTCAAATATTGAATATCAAATATCGAACATAACAAAAAAAGTTAAATATACGACACATATAAGTTTGATTTCAGCTGATGGACCAATATTTCCTAATTAAAATATTATTGATATTGAACATTTCAAATATTGAATATCAAATATCGAACATAACAAAAAAAGTTAAATATACGACACATATAAGTTTGATTTCAGCTGATGGACCAATATTTCCTAATTAAAATATTATTGATATTGAACATTTCAAATATTGAATATCAAATATCGAACATAACAAAAAAAGTTAAATATACGTCACATATAAGTTTGATTTCAGCTGATGGACCAATATTTCCTAATTAAAATATTATTGATATTGAACATTTCAAATATTGAATATCAAATATCGAACATAACAAAAAAAGTTAAATATACGATACATATAAGTTTGATTTCAGCTGATGGGCCAATATTTCCTAATTTAAATATTATTGATATTGAACATTTGAAATATCGAATATCAAATATCAAACATAACAAAAAAAGTTAAATATACGATACATATAAGTTTGATTTCAGCTGATGGGCCAATATTTCCTAATTAAAATATTATTGATATTGAACATTTGAAATATCGAATATCAAATATCAAACATAACAAAAAAGTTAAATATACGATACATATAAGTTTGATTTCAGCTGATGGGCCAATATTTCCTAATTAATATATTATTGATATTGAACATTTCAAATATCGAATATCAAATATCAAAGATAACAAAAAAAGTTAAATATACGATACATATAAGTTTGATTTCAGCTGATGGGCCAATATTTCCTAATTAAAATATTATTGATATTGAACATTTCAAATATCGAATATCAAATATCAAACATAACAAAAAAAGTTAAATATACGATACATATAAGTTTGATTTCAGCTGATGGGCCAATATTTCCTAATTAATATATTATTGATATTGAACATTTCAAATATCGAATATCAAATATCAAACATAACAAAAAAAGTTAAATATACGATACATATAAGTTTGATTTCAGCTGATGGGCCAATATTTCCTAATTAAAATATTATTGATATTGAACATTTCAAATATTGAATATCATATATCGAACATATCAAAAAAAGTTAAATATACGACACATATAAGTTTGATTTCAGCTGATGGGCCAATATTTCCTAATTAATATATTATTGATATTGAACATTTGAAATACCGAATATCAAATATCAAACATAACAAAAAAAGTTAAATATACGATACATATAAGTTTGATTTCAGCTGATGGGCCAATATTTCCTAATTAATATATTATTGATATTGAACATTTGAAATACCGAATATCAAATATCAAACATAACAAAAAAAGTTAAATATACGATACATATAAGTTTGATTTCAGCTGATGGGCCAATATTTCCTAATTAATATATTATTGATATTGAACATTTGAAATATCTAATATCAAATATCAAACATAACAAAAAAAGTTAAATATACGATACATATAAGTTTGATTTCAGCTGATGGGCCAATATTTCCTAATTAATATATTATTGATATTGAACATTTGAAATACCGAATATCAAATATCAAACATAACAAAAAAAGTTAAATATACGATACATATAAGTTTGATTTCAGCTGATGGGCCAATATTTCCTAATTAATATATTATTGATATTGAACATTTGTAATATCGAATATCAAATATCAAACATAACAAAAAAAGTTAAATATACGATACATATAAGTTTGATTTCAGCTGATGGGCCAATATTTCTTAATTAAAATATTGATATTAAACATTTCAAATATTGAATATCATATATCGAACATAACAAAAAAAATAACATATACGATACATATAAGTTTGATTTCAGCTGATGGGCCAATATTTCCTAATTAAAATATTATTGATATCGAACATTTCAAATATTGAATATCAAATATCGATCATAACAAAAAAAGTAAAATATACGATACATATAACTTATATGATCACAGTAGCGGATCTAGCTTTTTCGGGGCCTGAGGCTAAAATTTTTTTTGAGGCCCCCTAAAATATAAATTGCAAAAATGGCTGTTACTCAAATATAGGTATTATTGGTACTTTAAATAAAAAATTGCTGTAAACTCAAATATTTATTTTAATTGAAAATGTACATAAACACAAAATAAGAATATTAAATGTATGTAAATAAATCTAGAAACATAAAATTGGAAAAAATACGTATATATGTAATATCACATATTAGGAGTATACCAGGTCTACAAGTATGAAATGCGGATTTTTTTCAAACTTGCCGCACAAACATAGTGTATAGTTCAAAGTTTCAACACATATGGCGTTTTGTTAAGTTATCATTAAGTGTCAAATGCGTATAGGTTATAATTTGAAAAGTGATCATATAGTTTTGTTTTACTGTGTTAAAAATGTCAAATTTTGTGCCAAATAAAGAGCATTCGCGGACAGTACTACTGTTTTGTTTTCATTTGAAAAAAACTGCTGCTGAATCATACCGACTGCTTCGAGAAGCTTATGTTGAATATACTCCATCGCAAAATACGTGTGAACGATGGTTTCGGCGTTTCAAAAGTGGTGACTTTGATCTTACAGACAAAAAACATGGAACACCTCCAAAAAAATATGAAGATAAAAATTGGAAACATTGCTACAGGAAGACGATAGTCAATCACAAAAACAACTAGCAGAGCAGTTAGGCGTTAGTCAACAAGCTGTTTCCAATCGCCTACGAGAGATGGGTAAGATCCAGAAAGTCGGCAGGTGGGTTCCACATGCATTGAATGAGAGGCAGATGGAAAAACGCAAAAACACTTATGAAATTTTGCTTGCACGATACAAAAGAAAGTCGTTTTTGCATCGTATCATTACTGGCGATGAAAAATGGATTTATTTTGAAAATCTCAAACGCAAAAAATCATGGTTGAACCCAGGCTCACCATCCACATCAACTGCAAGACCAAATCGCTTTGGCAAAAAGACAATGCTCTGTACTTGGTGGGACCAAAAAGGTGTGGTCTATTATGTATTGTTAAAACCTGGTGAAACAGTTAATACCCAACGCTACCAACAACAACTGATCGAATTGAACCATTCGCTGCTCATAAAACGACCAGAATACGAAATAAGACAGCACAAGGTAACGATAACGCTCCATCACATAAGGCAAAAGCAGTTTGCAACACATTGGAGACACTCAAGTGGGAAGTGCTACCCTATGCCGCTTACTCACCAGATTTGGCCCTTTCAAATTACCACTTGTTCGCATCGATGGGTCACGCACTTGCCGAGCAGCACTTTTGTTCATATGAAAATGTGAAAGAATGGCTAGATGAATGGTTTGCGTGGAAAGGGGAAGAGTTCTACTGGCGAGGTATTCACAAATTGCCTGAAAGATGGGAAAAATGTATAACTTCTTATGGAGCATACTTTGAATAAATAAACTTTTACTGTTCTTTTGAGTTTAATGTGTTTTATTTAAAAAAAAAAATCCGCATTTCATACTTGTAGGCCTGGTAATTTGCTCTCCTGTTCTACACAATAAGCTTCTTTCGGAACTTTGTCGTGGCATATTCTTTTATCGTCTCATCATAATCTAATGATTGTGTGATGTCATTTTCTATTGACAATATAGAGAGAGCATTTAACCGATTTTCGAGCATTGTCTATCTTTACTTACGGGTAAAGTAATAAATATTTTTAATATAGTAGTTAAATTTGGGAAAATGTCAATTAAGTTATTTTCGTATATTATTTGTAATATTTCAGCATTTTAAATAATCTTTAAATTGATGGTACTCACTAATTAGTTTTTCGTCTATGTCCTCATTATAATGGGCTATTATTGCTTGAAGATTTTCTTCATCGATTTCATAATTTTTCTTGTCAAATTAGTTAGAAATTTAAATCTTTTTCCAATATTTTCATAATATTCATTTATTTTTGTTAGTTGTGTTGTTAAACAATTGAATAATGGAATTCAAGTTTCTATTCGAAATTTTTCTCGTCCAGTGAATAATTCTTTACCTTTCTCATTAGGCGAAAATTTCTTTGTTTTTATTCGTTTGTTACAATACTCTTTATCTATAAATTAGGATTTATTTAGCGCTTTAGCTTCATATTCTATGATTTTTAGATCTAAATCTTTTCTTGTTGTCTTTATAAAGGAATTCAATGATAAAATAAAGCAATATCCTTCATATACATCCAATGCAGAAGTTTGCAATTTTACACTGGTTTTATGAAAACGCTCTAGAACTTCTTCCCATACAATTGTCCATATCACAAATTCTAATTTAATTAATTTTTTAAATAAATTCTTGGCATCTCGTTTGCAATCGGGTTTTTCTTCGGAATCTTCTAAAATTAATTTTAAACAATTAAGAATGCTGTGGTAACCATTTTCTAAAGCTTGTACAGCTTTATAATGTGCCGACCATCTCGTTGAACACAAACCTTTTAAAGAAAATTTTAAATTTCCATGTTTACCTATAACATCCCATCTATGAGGAGAGACCGAAAAAAAAAACACATGTAGTTGTTGCACAATACCAAAATAGCTAATAACATCAGGTATTACGGAAACTGCTTCAACTCCGACTAAATTAAGAGAATGTGCTGCACAGAGCACAAATTCAGCATATTTATTAATATTTTTTAATTGCCTGCAGTCCATTATACTTTCCGCTCATATTAGCTGCGTTATCATAGGATTGACCATGTATGTTCTCCAAGGGTAGTTTGCAATCATCCAATTTTTTTTTATTTTTTCTAGTAAAGATGAAGCAGCATGATTTTCTAGTGGTGAAAATGTTAAAAATCTTTTATATGGTTTTCCTTTATAACAATAGCGAACAATTATTGCCAGCTGGTCAACATTTGCTACATCTGGTGTCGAATTTCCAATAATTGCATAATATTTAGTATCTTCGTTATTAATTTGATTTATAATATGTCTCTGTACTCGATTTCCCATAATTTTAATAAGCTCTTCATAAACTGTTTTGGATAAATACGTTACTTTTGTTTTTTTGTTTTGACACGTAACTAAGTGCTTTTGTAAAAATTGAATAATCTTTAGGCCCAGCTCGGGCCCCCCTTAGTGTTGGGGCCCTGAGGCTTGAGCCTCATTAGCTTCATGGTAAATCCGCCGCTGATTAGGCAGACAGACTGACATAAAATTTTAAAATAGACAAACAGACGGACAAAAAATATTAAATAAACAAATAAAGTAAATAAAACAGAAAGACAGACAATATATCGTGAGTGTTCAGCAGAGATGGGCGTCTACGCGTAAACTTGAATTTTTTACGTCTACGTGTAAATTTACCGTAGACAGCGTAGAGAAGTATAGACTGTGTAGACACGTAGAATTTAGCGTAGAATAATAAAAAATGATGTTATGTAACATTTAAAAAAATAAAATACCGCCAGTTTTAAGCAGAAGAGGCAGTAAAGAACTCGAATTTAATATTTTTGACAGCTTTCTGATTAAAACAACTTCTAACTTTTAATTTTACTTTTACTTTAGTAGTTCATACAGACAGAAACCAAGTAATTTATATTCTCCATAACATACGATTTGTGATATATCATTTTTGGAAACAATATATGTAATTAGAACTACATCAAATTGAAATAAACATAAACATTAAAGTAAAATATTTAAACTATTACCATTCTATTATTTCAAATATTACATTTAAACGTACTGCGCATGTACAGTTTACATTCTACATTCGACACGTAAACAAAGGCATATTCTACTTGACATGTTTACGCGTAAAATCTACATTAGTCTACATCATGTGTTCTACGCGCCCATCACTGGTGTTCAGGCAAAAATCACTAAACCCAAATGATTCATATCTGGAAATGGTGCTATTTATACAGAGGCAATAGGGATTTGCAGCTAAGCACCCTACCATCTGGTGAGCGTTTCATGAACTTGTGTACTACAGATAAAATTTCGTTTTGTATGAAGTTTGTTTTTAAAGTTTTATTATAATCATTGAAAAATGTATAATACATATTGTTGTGTGCCTATGTGCAATTCATTGAAAAGAAGAAACCCAGAAATATCGTTTCATTTGTTTCCACCAATATCAGACACCGTACGGTTCGAAACAAAATTGGGAAAGCAAGAGGTTAGGAATCGACGCGATGTTTAGATAAACAATTTAAAAATTGGAAAAAAAGTGAGCCCATGTATCAAAGTTTGCTCATTACATTTTAATGATAGTGACTACAAAAAATATTTTCAATTTTGTATTTATTATCGCATATCTTGAAAATTTCTGTTATTGTGTGAGTTTGTAATGCACAAGTCTGTAGGCATAATGCCTAAATCTTTATGAACTCTCTGTTTTTTTCAGTGACTCCACACAATATTATATGCCCAGCATTGTAGATTTCTACCCCTTGGTAAACAACACGGGAATTATTATTTCCCCCAACATAGTTAAAATAATCGACAATGGAAAACTGTGCCGCCATAACTTAAAACCAGATCACAAAATGTAGTATTTAAGATATTTACAAGTAATGTCACTTTAAAAAAATGTCCTCACAATACGTGTGTATACTTACTTGATTATAAAATTTTAAAACAAAATCAGAAAACCCCAAACAATTATTTATTTTTTGTCGTTTTTTGATACACTTTTCGCTATTATTTACTAGTAAATATCAAGTGGTATCTGATTTAGAATGGTTTCAAAAAAATCCGCGTGGCGCTACGATCTTAAAATGTTTCCCCTATAGTGTGGGCATGATTCACAACTGTTGTTAATTCGTGACTCAAACTAACGTTGGCGGCGCTGCGTACGACAGTTGATGGTCGACGCAAAGCGTATGTCAGAAGTTTTTTCTTAATATTTATCTTTTAAACTATATTCAAAAATACGTCATAATTCACATAAACTGCAGAACAACACACTACAAATAGTATACAAATATACGCTTCTGTTTAATTTACCAAGCCGCCACCAATACCTCACTGTTATTTGGTTCGCAAATAGAAGTTCTCGAATTTGGTAATTACAATAATAATAGTAATAATAATATAAGTACAAAATACATAAATAAATAAATAAATAAATGGGAAAATGTAGAATAGTGGACGACTGCGATGTGGTGGGGATATTTGAGAAATAATGGGCGTGGCCATGGAAAAATACCTAAAAACCAGTGCTTCTCAAACAATCACTTCTCATTTACGTTACAACAAAATGTACATTACAAAAACAGTATGAACTGGAGTCTCCAGCTAATAAAGAATAAAACAATAAATTTATTACGACGTATATGCATGTGTGCGTGTAAAACTCGGCTTCTACTAACCAAACCCTTACTAACCTAACCTAATCTAAGATAGTGTTTTGTCATTAAACTAGAAGATGGGTAGCTCGCTTCGCTCGGAATCTTCTAACCAAACCCTTACTAACCTAACCTAACCTAAGATAGTGTTTTGTCATTAAACTAGAAGATGGGTAGCTCGTTTCGCTCGGCTTTTTCTAACCAAACCCTTACTAACCAAACCTAAGATAGTGTTTTGTCATTAAACTAGAAGATGGGTAGTTCTCTTCGCCCTGAGTTTGCACTTTTGCTCTGTTTGCACTGTTTCCATGTTTCAATTCACTTTAAAATACAATTTATTTTTAGGTGGTTTATAAAAAAAAATAACAATAACCTAAGATAGTGCTTTTAAGGTGAATCACTGTCCCTGGGCCTGCACAGAACGTACGGGTACTCCAGCTAGTTATATTATATTATCTTTTAATTATAATCTTTATATATTATTTGTCTTTGTTTGAGAAGTACTGGTTTTATGTAACGTTGTTGGCCACGCCTCTCCTTTCTCAAATATCCCCCACCAGATTCGTCAATCATTCTACATTTTAGCCAAATCTATATATATGTAAACAAATAAGGGATTTATTGTTTAAATAAAAGTCAAGTTGTTCACAGACTATTTTATTCTAGGTATTCACTCTTACAACGTAAGAAAACATCTGATCTCTCTATCAAATTCTATGTGTGTTTTATAAAAACCAATTAGTGTAATGAGCCGTCATCGTTATCGTTAATGAGTCGTCATCATTAGTGGGTCCCGATTACGGATGGCATCTAGATAACATTTTATGGTGACGTAACAGGGCTTCGTGGAAGGCTAGATGCTAACACGGCCGTCCTACTCCTGGCGTGTCCTCACGTCCTTTCTGTAGACGAATATCTGATAAATGATGATGTGGTAGATGACATCAGGGGATGATCATGTAGCCCTTAGAATAGTCTGAAACAATCTTCAAAAAGATTTAAGGAAAAAGAAAAGATTTAAGGTCCAATATCATTGACCTTTTAAGGTCCCTGACCATTTAAGATCCCTGATCATTTAAGATCCACACCATTGACCATTTAAGATCCACACCATTGACCATTTAAGATCCACACCACATTCGAGGGCCCTCATTCAATCTACATATAGACCATGGTCTTAACCTAGACGATACCTGACCGTTCAACTGCTCTCAACTGGCAGAGACGGTCCCTTATCGTTCAACTGGCAGAGACGATCCCTGACCGTTCAACTGCTCTCAACTAGCAGAGACGGTCCCTGATCGTTCAACTGCCCTCAACACGACCAGTGTGTCTTGCGGTACTCGACAAGCTATCAATTATTAACTCAACTATCCATTTATTTCATTACAGATTGTCTACAGTACCCAACAAGCTCAGTGACTGTCGCTTCTTTATACTCGGTGCCTTCACAAAGCAAAAACGACCAGTGTGTCTTGCGGTACTCAACAAGCTCAGTGACTGTCGCTGCTTCATACTCAGTGCCTTATCATTTTATGAAAGCAATAAAATGTCTTTTACCATTCTAGTTATTCTCAACATAATCAGTTACCTTCGTGCGGTTTAAGCGCTACATAAATAGCGATCGTTCGCCCTTACACTCAAAACTTCATAAGGCCCTAGAAGCTTGGCCCCCAACTTGCCGCTACCGGTCAATTGTATGTCTTCTACTACTACTTTTTCTCCAATTCCATAACGGATAGCTTCCGCTCTCGAAGCGCCGCCTGTCATCTCCTAGTCTTTTCCAGGAACATGGTCTGCAGAACTCGAATGCTGTAAAAAGTCGAGGGCTGTTGTTCTAAAAAATAAAACGATTAATGTTGAGAAATCTCCTCCAACGGCACAACTCTGGCCGTAAGAGATCAACTATTAGACCAGTTTCTACTTTATTATCCCAGAAACTGACTAATCTGCCAGTGGTAATCCAACCACCCTAAAAAGACAAAATACAACTGATCAACTAATACTTAGCATTGAAAGTTACCTGACTCATCAGATTCGAACATCTCGATGAGGTATTTCATATCACAGCTCACCAGCCAACTTTCAGGCCACCGACTTACTAGTCCCTTTGCTGCTTTAGTGATGAAATTCGTAACAACTTTCATCAACTCGTATCGACCTTTATCTAAGCGTTTAAGTACTTCGTAGGGACCCAAAAGCTCGTAATCTGTTTTTACTGATGTACAATTTGGAATCCCTATGTGTCAGCACAAAATCTCCCAACGAAAACCGTAAAGTATCTCGCCTTTTTCGGTTAGCATTTTCAAAGCCACGATTATCTCTCATTGTTCTCTAAACTCTTTCGCGATCAAGTTGTCGATTCCGTAATGGTGTTAAATCGCGCAAAAGGGCTTGAATCAAAAGGCTGGAATTATCTACTCCCAAGAGCCGTTGCAAAGGTGTCGTACCAGTGTTTGTTTTTTTGTATTGTGATATTCAAGACCAATTGAATTTTCTATATACCGCTCGATCATACTGACATTTTTTTTTTATTTCTCTTCAGATCATTTCATTTTCTATTTCAGGTAAACTGCGACTTTGTCTGTTATCAAGCGCATTGTCAAAACAAGTAAAATTAAGTAGAATACTACGGTTCCCACTATTTTAGTCCTTGTAAGAGTTCTCCAAGGAGCAAAGAACAAATTTAATGAATTTACCTCCTGGCACTAATACCTGCAATAACTGTATCAAAAGATCTGCGCAAGCAATGTGCATTAATTTTAAATTCTCTCTCTCTCGCTCTTTATATTGGCATTTTCATCAAATGTGTATCATTAGTACAGACTTACGGCCAAGACATATTTGACACCTTACGAGACACCTTCGACACCTTTCGCTTCTCTATATTTGTCTGTGTATCCACAACCACCACATCAATTACAGACTCAACTTGGTACTCCCGTATTATTAAACCTGGAAGAACTAAAAATTTTACATTCATTAGATTTAAAACATTATTTTATTAATTTGCAACTCTGTAATAGCTAGTTCTCTGAAATTTCAAAATCTTTTCTTTTTAGCATACTCACAATTATAATAACACTCTTTGAATAACCTTGTTAAGTCTTTATGCAAAATTTCTAAATTACCAAGAACGAATTAGAAATAGCATACCTCATTATTCTCTTATTATTTGGTGCCAAATTTCCGTACCATATTTCATTTATCCTTTATTTTAGCCTTGCAATGATATCGGAAAATTTATCTGCATCTTGTAGTGTAGTTCAGCCCTTACTATTACTAACGTACTTTATCCAAATTCATGCTAGAACATTTCAACTTCTACACATCCCTGTCAACAAACTACTCGGTCAATTTATAAGCTGCCACCAATTTCACAATAACAAATGTCAAATTTTACGAATATAGCAATGACACATTTCAATCTTGCCATCTAGTCGTCGTATGTAAAAACATAAAAGGTAACTCTCGTATTTCGCATTTCTAATATCAGTGATCTGCCGTTTGTCATTCTGAATACAAATTTCTAATTCTTATCAAAGTTTAAACTCAATCATCAGAACTTAGATCTTTAAACCCAAAATTCTCTCAAAAACTCAAAATAGGATATCTCAAGTTTTAAAACTCTAATACAAATTTCAAATAATTGATCTCTTAACTCAAATCGTATTACTCTTAATTTTAAATAATTTTAATTGATTTCTAATTTTCCTCATGACTAATTTTTATCGTTCGTCTCGTTTGTTGTTTAACCTTTTCAGTAAGCATCGACTAATACGTGCCACATAATCAAACTAATAAAACTTCTCTTACCACTTTACTCATGTTCTAACCATTACCTTCATATAATTTGTCCATAAACAGAATACCGCTCGTCCCTTCTGACAATTTTTTTGTATTTCTTCTTCATTACAGGAACCATTTTATTCATTATCTAAAGATTTTCCTGCATGTAAGTTGTTTGTCCCTAAATAAAACAACGCTTGTCAATTTTGATAATTTTCATCAATACATTTGCTATTTCGTCTTAACTGCACCTCAATCTGTTGTCAATCACTAAGTATAAATTCTATTAGGAAATAGCTTTACCAGACGTAACTAGTTTGATAGCACGAATAATACCTGAAAAATTATAGCCTGAAAAGTGTTTCATCTAAAACGTCGGAAATCGTTTTCAAACGTTTCGTTTTCCTTCCACGGTGTAAGTTCCACCAATGTGTTCCACCATAATCACTTATTATTTGCAATAATTGAAACGTATCACTTGCGTTTTTCACTTTCAAACTACTATCATTATTTTCATACCCATTTGTTCCATTTTTCCCGTTCACAACCAGAAACGTTTTCGAACGTTCGCCTTCGCAAATTGATTAAATAAGTTTTTTATGATCAAAATTGCATGATTAACTTTTGTAACTGTTCAAGCACAAAAACTTAAATTCAATAATATCCGTACAACGCAGACAGGTAATAATTTATCACATCACTATTTGTCACTTAATCATCAATTTAATAATTTAAACAAAACACTGCAAAAATGCAACAAAGCAAGATCCCCAATAAAATAACAAAATATTATTAAGACGTGCATGAATCCCATTCACATGCAGAAACGTCAACTCGATCCCACTTCTGATGTAAACAAATAAGGGATTTATTGTTTAAATAAAAGTCAAGTTGTTCACAGACTATTTTATTCTAGGTATTCACTCTTACAACGTAAGAAAACATCTGATCTCTCTATCAAATTCTATGTGTGTTTTATAAAAACCAATTAGTGTAATGAGCCGTCATCGTTATCGTTAATGAGTCGTCATCATTAGTGGGTCCCGATTACGGATGGCATCTAGATAACATTTTATGGTGACGTAACAGGGCTTCGTGGAAGGCTAGATGCTAACATATATAAAATCGTAACTAAGCTACCTACTCATAATCAACGCCCAGCCCAAACCACTGGACCTACAATCATGAAAATCGGCGAGTATATTCCCTCCATGACGTAAGCACCCACTAAGAACGGATTTTTCGAAACTCATCCTCTAAGTGGGTGAAAAGGGGGTTAGAAGGGGTAAAATGTGGCTTCACGGTTTCCTTAATATATCTTAGGTCCAATAAGATACAGACTTGGTTTTTGCTTAAAAAGATTACACATGTAAATATTAAAAAACTTATTTCAGGATTTTGTCCTAATCAACCCCTAAAGGGGTGAACCTACAATCAGGGTGAATTATAGAAACCTTCGCATCTTCTGTGTTTATTGTCTTATAACATTCCTTTTTGGCATATAGGTGTATTTTTAAAATATTTAGAAAGTGTTTTAACCGTTTTTTTAAATTGCACCCCTAAAGGGGTAAATTGGTATTTTTTATTCGATAGGATGTCGTCTAGACAGAGAAACATAACATTCGGGGAGTATATCCCTTTTATGACTTAAGGACCCCCTAAGAAATTATTTTTAGAAATTCGACCGCTCAGGGGTGTAAAGGGGTGTAATGTGTTTTCACGGATTCCTCAGTATCTTTTAGGTCAATAATATATCGCCTTACTTTTGCTTACAAAGACTACCCACATAAATGTTAAAAAACTTATTTTTCAGGATTTTGTACTAATCAACCCCTAAAGGGGTGAATTTACGATCAGGGTGAATTATAGAACCTTTCGCATCTTCTGTGTTTGTTGTGTTATAACATTTCTTTTAGGCATATAGGTGTCTTTTTAAAATATTTGAAAAGTGTTTTGACCGTTTTTTTAAATTTCACCCCTAAAGGGGTAACTTGGTATTTTATATTCGATACAATGTCGTCTAGACAGAGAAACATAAAATTCGGGTAGTATATCCCTTTTATGACTTTTATCCTTTTTATGACTTTTATGAAATAATTTTTGGAAATTCAACCCCTAAGGGGTGAAATGGGGTAAAATGTGTTTTCACAGATTCCTCAATATCTCACAGGTTCAATAATATATCGCCTTCGTTTTTGCTTATAAATATTATCCATATAAATGTTGAAAAACTTATTTCAGGATTTTGTCCTAATCATCCCCTAAAAGTTGTGAAAAAAACAATCAGGGAGAATTATAGAACCCGACGTATTTCCTGTATTTGTTGAGTTATTAAATTTCTATTTGGCATATAGATGTATTTTTCAAATATCTCGAAATAGTTTTAACAGTTTTTCAAAATTTCACCCCTAAAGGGGTAAAAGGATATTTTTTATTTGATAGAACATCCCTTGGACATAGGTACATGATATTCGCAAAGTATATTCCCTCCATGAAGTAAGCATACACTAAGACGGGATTTTCCGAAATTCAACCTCTAAGGGGTGAAATGTAATTTCAAGGATTCGTAAATATCTCTACGGACCAATAATATATCGTGTTGATTTTTACTTACAAAGATTACCCATATAATTGTTGAAAAACTTATTTCAGGATTTTGTTCTAATCAACCTCTGTGGTGAATTTCCGAACAGGGTAAATTATACAACCCGTCATATTCCCTGTGTTTGTTGAGTTATAAAATTCTTTTTGGCATATAGGTGTCTTCAAAATATCTCGAAATGGTATTGACAGTTTTTAAAAATTCACCCTTAAGGGGTAAATGGGAATTTTGTATTCGATTGAACATCCCTTGGACATAGATAAATAAAATTCCTGAATTATATTCCCTCCATGACGTAAGCACCCACTAAAACGGGATTTTTCGAAATTCCACCCCTAAGAAGTGAAAAGGGTTGAAATGTGATTTCAAGGATTCCTCAATACCTCTTAGGACCAATAAAATATAGTCTTGGATTTTGCTTACAAAGGGTAATCTTTGTAAGCAAATCTTTGTAATGCCTAAAAACTTATTTCAGTATTTTGTACGAATCAAGCCCAATAGGGGTGAATCTACAATCGGGGTGAATTATACAACCATTCGTATTTCCTGTGTTTATTGAGTTATAACATTCCTTTTTGGCATATCAGTGTCTTTTTAAAATATCTCGAAATGGTTTTGACAGTTTTTAAAAAGTTCGCCCCTAAAGGGGTAAATGGGTATTTTTTACTTGATAGATCGTCCTCTGGACAAGATACATGAAATTCATAAAGTATATTCCCTGTATGACGTAAGTACCCACTAAGACGGTATTTTTCGAAATTCAACCCCTAAGGGCTGAAATGTGATATCAAGGATTCCTTAATATCTCTTAGTACCAATAAGATATCGACTTGGCTTTTGCTTATAAAGATTAACCATACAAATGCCGAAAATTTTCTTTCTGGATTCATTCCCAATCAACCCCAATAAATCTATAATCGGGGTCAGTGTGGTATTCCTGCGCCCGGGGACAAGCAGGTAAATCAGGGCCCCAAAAAAAAGGTCCTCTCTTCTAAATTTCAAGTGAAGACCTAAAAAAAAAGTTCCTCTCCTCTAAATTTTAAGGGAAGACCTAAAAAAAAAAAAGGTCCTCACTTCTAAATTTCAAGTCTTTAAGTTTAATCTTGGCGCCCCTGAATGCCGGCGTCCGGGTCATTAGTCCCCCTCCCCCCCCCAATCGCTACGCCATTGATCGGGGTGAATTATACAACCCGTCGTATTTCCTGTGTTTATTAAGTTATAACATTCCTTTTTGGCCCACCGGTGTCTTTTTCAAATATCTCGAAATAGTTTTGACAGTCTTTTAAAATTTCACCTCTTAATGTAAATGGGGGGGGGGGGTAAATGGGTATTTATATTTGATAGTACTTCCCTTGGATATAGAGACATGAAATTTGGGAAATATATTCCTTCCGTGATGTAAGCACCCACTAAGAGATTAAGAGCCCTAAGGGGTGAAATGTGATTTGAAGGATTCCTCAATATACCTTAGGACCAATGAGATATTGACTTGGTTTCTGATTACAAAGGTTAGCCATACAAATTTTTGAAACAGTAATTCAGGATTTTGCCCTAATCAACCCCTAAAGTGGTAAATCTACATTTGGGGTGAATTATAGAAACCTTTGTATTTCCCGAGTTATAACATTCCATTTTGTTACATAATTTTCTATTTAAAATATTTAGAAAGCGTTTTGAAAGTTTTTAAAATTTCATCCCTACAGGGGTAAATTGGTAATTTTTATTCGAAAGAACGTCCCTTGACATAGAGATATGAAATTCAGAAAATATATTCCCTCCATGTCGCTAGCACCTGCTTATATGGAATTTTTCGAAAATCGACCCCTAGGGGATGAAAAGTGATAAAATGTTTTTCCTCGGATTCTTCATTATCTCTTAGGTCCAATGGTATATTGATTTGGATTTTGCTTACAATGTTATCCGTATATGTATTTAAAAATTAAATTCAGGATTTTGCTCTAATTATCAATCCCTAAAGGGGCGATTCTAGATTCTGTGAATTATAGAACCCTTTGTAGCTTCTGTCTTTGTTGTACTATAACTATGTTGTACTTTTTTGCATTTAAGTGTCATTTTAATATCATTAGTTTCAAGATTATTTCATTTTGACCATTTTTTTAATTTTTTTATATTTCACCCCTAAATTGAATTTTTTATATTTCCCTAAATTACATCGATACATTGGTATTTTTTAGTAGACAATTGAAATTCGGGGACTATATTTATTCCATGACGTAGGCAACCACTAAGAAGAGATTTCTCGAAATTCGACCCCTAGGTGGTGAAAACGGATTTCTTAAATCTCTTGATGAAATAACGACTTGCTTTTTACATACTATGGTTACCCGTACGCATGTATAAAAATGTAATTTAGGATTTTGCTGCAATCAACACTTATCGCGGCGAATCTACATTAAATCAGGGCAACTTATATAATGTTTCGTAATTTATTTGTTTGTTGAGTTATAACATTCCTTTTTGGCAAACATATTTTTTTTTCTAATCTTTAGAGAGTCTTCTAAACTTTATCTATAAAGGGGTAAATAGGTATATTTTTTATTAGATACATGGAATTCGTAAGCATCCAACCCTTTATATCTCCTGTGCTTCTTGAGTTATAACATTCCTTTCTGGCATATAGGTGACTTTTTAAAATCTTTCGATTGTGTTCTGACCTTAAATTTCATTCCTAATGGGTAAATTAGTATTTTTTATTAGAAATAAGATATTCCAAGAGTACATTTCTCGATATGACGTAAGAACCCACTAAGAAAGGATTTTTCGACCCCTATGTGGTGAAAAGGAGTAAAATGTTTTTTCACGGATTCCTCGATATCTCTTAGGACAGATGAGATATCGACTAGGTTTTTGCTTATAAAAGTTACCCGTGCACATGTTTAGAAACAAACTGAAAATTTTACACTAATGAGCCTCTAACGGGGTGAATCTACACTTGAGAGTAAGCAATGTAATCTATAAAGAACCATGACTTATAATAATTGCACGATGATGGCAGACCGTCAATATACCGTAACGAAGCACGGGTACTCAGCTAGTAAATATATAAATATCTAAGTAAATATATAAATAAATAAAAAAAAAATAAATTATCTAATTTTGCTACCATAAACCATCAAATAACTATCAACATATAAATTTTTCCTACGATCTACTTTTTTAATTTTCCTATTAACCCCCGTAGTAAAATATTTAATCGAAATGTAAATAATAGATAATTTAAATTTTTTATATAATTCATTCATATGATCACAGTTGTAATTACTTATATTAAAATCTAATAAAGAAAATAAGCGTGCTACAATATTAGTGCTGTTAATAAATTTACTAAAATGTTTTAATACTATAAGTTTGCAACGTTTAATTTGGTCTACTAACTCTTCAGAAGGTTACATTAATTTACTTCTACAAGAGGATTTTTCTTTTAATATAATTAGTGCGTGCCTATCTATGCATACAGTGCTTAAAAAGTGCTTTGTACAATTACTACCGGTTAAATTTTAAAATGTTCTACAAATAAAGCCCGCAATATAAGAATTTGTATGCAGTTGAATGTTCAAAAATATAATTGAATCAAAAGAAGAAGTGTCCACAGATGGTAATGGGGTTGTATATGGATGGTCTAGGACCTCTACAGAAGGAAACACAGGGGTAGGTGGTCTGATAGAGGATGTTATTGAGGTTATGAGGGATTGCAGACTGGTTATCAAATCTGTCTCATCATCTTCACAGTTCGTTGTGCTATGCCTTCGAATGGTGTTGATAATGCAGGTCTTATAAGCGGAGACAAACTGTGCAGATGTAGGACACATATTCTGGCCGCACAGACCTCTAATGACGCCAAATAAATTTTCTAGAGGATCTTGATTCAAAGTTCTAGTGGCTAAAACTTTAAAACCAAGTCCTCGCATTCGAGCCCACAAAAGTCTAATATTACGAATACTAGAAGCCAGGTGTTTAACACAGGGTGGTGAAGGAACTCTTTTACCATGCTGATAATATGACAAGCTTTTTAATTTTAATTACGCGCCCTCCCAAAATTTAAAAATTTCATCTGATTTATCACTTAATGGCCGATTCATTCCACTTTTACCCTTTAAATTACTATTTAACGTATCAAAAAGCTTGTCCATAAAACCTACGAAATCTACTGTACCCTTCCAGTTTGTTACACCACATTTTAATAATAAATTAAGTCCAGAATAAACGGAATTACTGAACACTTGAGAAGCAAATATCACCTTCATTTTATCCCAACCCTCCGGACAGATATGCTTCAATGTTAATTTTGGTGCAACCCTCCCATCTGGCGTGCTGTTATCTAATTCAAAGTTTTTTATTATATCCGACCACTTCGCGATTTCATTATCAAACAAAACGTCTTTATTTAAGCAATTATTTCGGAAACATTTTAATATATGCGGTGCATCAAAAATATGTACGATTTCTTGACCATCTATTTCATAAATAAAACTATCCACGCGACCCGAATCGGTGCTTAAATTTCTAACGGCTGCGACATTCGCGGATCCCTGATCTGAAACTGTAGCAAGAATTTTAAATTTTGTCTTCGTATGTAATTCTTTAATAATAGTTACGATAATTCTCTTTAAATCAAATGTTTTAACCCCAGATTGAGCAAAATAATAAGCAACAGGTTGTTTCCAGTACTGATTTATACCCCTTAACAAAAAACCTAACGCGTGATCCGGCACGTAAAGTGTATCTCCTTTTCCTAATTTGTTATTAAAATGTAAATGAGGTTGTATTGCCATCTCGTCGAACATAAGGACACAATATGTATCTGAATCTTTCATTTTATCCGCGCACAAATTTCTATAATTGCAAACATCTATATTTGAAGGGTTCGGGAGTAAAAGATGTAACAAAACTGGTGTTTTTTAACTAAAAGCATGTAAAACATGTAAAGTAAACCCGCTATTATTCTCCTTTCTTATTTCTGTCCAGCGTAGTTAATAATGTTAAATAAATAATTTACAAAATATATAAATGTATCAATATCAATACATCCATAAAACTTAAAATTGAATTTACTACAATAGATAAAATTGATAGTTAACACGTTTTACTCCCGAACCCTTCATTTGTATTCTTTAAACTACGAAGTAAGGTTCTTCGAGAAGGCAATTTCAACAATGTAGATAAATATCTGTACAATCGAGGACTAAGTTTATACATGCTTAAACACAAAGCCTTCTCTTCATTTGTCCATGCTTTCTTTTTCATGCCAGCATGCGAAATCTGACTGCTTAGTAAAATTTTCGCGGCAGTTGTGAGTTTTAATTTTTTTATGCAAGGAATATTAATAAAACTCTTGCCGTCCCTTTTAGAAATGTGGCTAGACAATTGTTTTAGGGCTTCAGACGATTTCTTATTTACTTCCCTGTGATATCGGAATGATCTGTTTGTAGTTTTGATAATTTTATGCAGCTGCTTCTTACGCGGCGACAGGTATTTTACACGCCGGACCCCGATTTTCCGTAATATCGACTGTGACGATGCAGATTTCTCTGTCGATGCAGGTTCTTCAATCGAATTGGATCCTTGTGTTCTGTCAGGATCTTGCATCGAAACAGTAGATACTAGGGTCGAAGCAGGGTCCGCACTGCTAGCTTCATTGATTGCTGCAAATAAACATTTAATTGTAATAATTCAAGGTAATATTATCCATAGCACTTCTTTAAAAATAAGATGCTATACTAGAGAAAGCAACCTACGGGGATATATATTATAACGTACCTGAACCATATACCAACGGCACCTGGTTTGGCAACAACCTTTGTCGCTCCGACGTAAAAAACTGCTGTGTTCTGAAGTGGGAATTGCATACTCTGTAGTGCTGCATAGTCGAATATCTGAATCCTTTATCCGAAACAGTGGACGGTGAGGATTCAGAGATATTCGGTATGGCGTTCAACCACTTCAGCCTCAGTTCCACATTTTGCGGGAAAGTAAAAAGTGGCATAGTGAGGCTTGTACACCCTGGCACTATACACTTTTTACTGCACAAACTCTAAAATAAAGAAAAAATTCAATTATTTATTTTGTCAAAGAAGTAAAATAATTCATACACGAAGTTTAAACAAAATTTGAAATATGTTACTTGTATTGTAGGGTGACCATTTTCTTAAGAAGGCAATGCGGGACGACGGAGCAAAAAAAAAGGTCCTCATCTCCCAAATCCAAGTGAAGAGCAAACAAAAAGGTCCCCACCTCCCAAATCCAAGTGAAGAGCAAAAAAAAGGTCCTCATTTCCTCAAATACAAGTTACAAAATGCGGGACGAATGGTCACCCTATTGTATTAGTAATTAAATTTTATCATTTCATGAGACACTCTAAATGTTATACTAATTATACAATACTAAACAAAATGAAATGTTTATTATGGTAAACATTTCATTCCATTTGCGTATACAATAAAAATAGTAAGTTTTGCTGTATTAAATATTATAAAATAAAGATTAATTATATTATTTACCATTCTTACTCTTCACTTAAATCACAGCACCAGTGATGGGTGTTTACACGTAAACTTTAATTGTTTACGTTTACGTGTAAAACTTATGTAAACAATTGGTAAACTTGCCAACAATGTAAACAATGTAACCTTTGTAAACTGTCAAGTAATGAGGTTAGTTTTAGTTATTTAATACGAATAATAGAGAGTTAATGAACAAGTATATTCAGTTCAAAACAATAAATTTATTAAAAAAATGGTGGGAAGAAACCGAAGGAATAGTTCTGAAGAACAAGGTTTTCTTTTAATTAAAGAAAATGAAAGTAAAATAGGGCGTTATGCAAAATTTGAAATAAATCTTTTCGTTATTAAAAAATATAGACTGATTTTCTTAAAGGTGAAATTTAATATATTTTGTTAAAAAATTAGACTGAATTTTTAAAGAATAAAGTTTTTTATTTTTCATATTCATATTTACTAATTTGTATGTAACACCTGTATAATGATGCAAATTCGATTTTTATTAATATGTATATTGGCTTGCCCTAATTTTATATTCTTACTTTTTCATTTAAAATCGTTTCATTAAAATTTTATTATTTATAAAAATGTATTGATAATGAGGTTCTGTAATTCAAAACAAGTGCGCATGTCTAAATCATTGTTTACATTGGTTTACGTTGTTTACATTGTTTACAAGAGTTTTTGTGTTTACTTTACATCAATTGTTTACGCGTCAACAATGAGGTAACTTACATCATGTAACTTACGCGCCCATCACTGCACAGCACTTGTCACTTTTTACGTGTTAAAACGTATATCACAGAAACGTATACACCAAAACACACGTGCAAGTACGTTCCGTATATTCGCAACAATTGCTTAAATAGATAAGATTTAAAATTCAAGTTTGTGGAGTATTCGATGGTGGTGGGTGGCGAGGGGGTGTCCAACACAACTGCTTCCTGGTGGAAATTGTGTGCTACACTCATCAGATAACCGCCACATGGTTTTGGCAGGGTTCGAAATTTTTGTAACCGATGACATAGGCGTGGGGCTAAAATGTAGAATGATGGACGAATCTGGTGGGGGATATTTGAGAAAGGAGAGACGTGGCCAAAAACGTTACATAAAACCAGTACTTCTCAAACAAAAACAAATAATAAATAAAGATTATAATTAAAAGATAATATAACTAGCTGGAGTACCCGTACTTCGTACGGTTTTTGTGGAAAAGGTAACTTTTAGCTGCATATAATACGCATACTGTTCTGTGCAGAGACAGTGATCCACCTTAAAAGCACTATCTTAGGTTATTATTGATAACTGTTTATTTTATTTTTTTATAAACTACCTAAAAATAAATTGTATTTTAAAGTGAATTGAAACATGGAAACAGTGCAAACAGAGCAAAAGTGCAAACTCAGGGCGTAGTATAAGCAGCTAAAAGTTACTTTTACCGTTTTTGTAATGTATTTTCTTTTACTGTAACGTAAATGATAAGTGATTGTTTGAGAAGCACTGGTTTTTCGGTATTTTTCGATGGCCCGCCCATTATTTCTCAAATATCCCCCACCACATCGTAGTCGTCCACTATACTACATTTTCCCCCCGAAATGTTATCCTATTTACTACGGGTAAAGAATATAAGAGAAGAGAGCCATGTACACAGAGAAATTAGAATACATTCTATTCAATAAGATGTCACCTTTTCAGTCAGATAACTAATGATGTAACTAAGTAACGCAATATGATTGGACATTTTTTGAACTGAACTGTGCGAACGTAGATAACAATTGACACTTAGTGTCAAATTAATTATTTAGATGGTCTTAAATATTGTTTATACATTTTAATTATATGCGTAGAACAGGGGTTCTTAAACTTATCTAGTCCGAGGACCCCCTCTTGAACAACATTTTTTTTAGCGGATCCCATCCCAACCCTAGCATTTTACATCGTTTTTGAGACTTAATTTCTGGCTCAATAATCTTATAGGCACTACGTTATAATAAATATTGGTAAAAATGTATCGCTGGTTATTTTAATAAATGGTCTTGCGCATTTATAGAGATGAACATTTTTATTAGCATTATGAATAAAAAACATAAAATGAATAAAACTTGTAGTAAAAAGAATTTAAAAAGTTACAAATCATAATAAGTTAAACTCATACAAACATTTCTTGGTCAAAATGTCAAAACAGATCTTATTATAATATATTTTAATATACAATTACAATTTTTTTTTTAGTTGAACCTGTTGCGAGTACTCCCATTGTGAACACTCCTGTTGCGAGCAGTTCTGTTGCGAGACCTTCAATTGTGGGCACTTACGTTGCGAGTGCTTCCTTTGCGAGCACTTCTATTGCAAGCACTTCTGTTGCGAGCACTCCTGCAGACTGCATTTCAGATTATTTTGAAACTGACACTGTTCTTTGGGACTTTGTTTTACTTTTGACTTTTTGTGACTTGTAAAAGTGGTTTAGTTAAGTTATGTTAGCAAGGGCTGTGCGAAATTTGCCCACAGGTTCACTAGTATTAAGTATTATTAACTTAGTTGTAATCCTGTATACTTATATATAGTATGACACTGTAAGAATTGTATTACAATATATTTGTAAATGACTATGTAAGACAGAAATGTAACTAGTTAGTTAATTTTAAAAACCAATGTCATTTATTTTTTGTTTCTTTTTGCCTTTTTGCCTCTTTTTGAAATTTTACTTTTTTTACTCTTCCCTTTTTGTGTGACAAAATGATTATGTAAGACAGAAATTTAATTGGTTATTAATTTTAAAAACCAATGTCATTTATGTTTTGTTTCTTTTTGCCTCTTTTTGAAATTTTACTTTTTCTACTCTTCCATTTTTGTGTGACAAAATGACTGTGTAAGACAGAAATGTAACTGGTTTGTTAATTTGAAAAACCAATGTCATTTATTTTTTGTTTTATTGATTAAGTTTGTTAATTTGCTAGTATTCGGGTCTATTCTCTAAGCATGATGTTTTAATCTTAACGCCAGAAACTGACGTTAATTTTTTTAACACCATTTTTAACGTAAATGCTATTCGCTAAGCATATAAGTGTTAAAATTATAGCGCGGCGGCGTTAAAATAGCCAGTTAACGTTCTACAATAAGCGCCTACTAAAACGATGGCTTTAAAAGTTAACGCTGGTGTTTAGTTTGCAAAAATGGCTGATCCTAATTAAGTAAATGTCACGTTATTTAAAAAAAACAAATGAATAAAACACAAGACGGTAGGAATATTAATTATTATAAGGCAAAATTAAAACTTTCTATTACTTTTTAAAGTGAATTATTTACAGTAGAACTAAGAATGGCGCTTCGTAATTTTTGTGATTCAAGTAACCCAGACGCAAGTTCAAGTAATTGTATAGAAAAAAAGTAAATGGAGTTTAGAAGAGCAGTTTTTGGTTTTTGTTGAGACACAATTTAAAATTATAATCATCTGAAAGCTACAAAAATCACTTATGCCTCTGCCGTGTTTCACAATATAGCAATATATTTTAATGGTGTATTATTTGAAGAAACAATTGATGAGAATGATAATGAAGATCACAACAATGTTATTCCAGGGTAGAAATAGCGTAATAAATCAATTAATTATTTAATAATTAATATCACCGAACACCTTTTTAAAAATAGAATGAACACATAATTCACTATTTATTCCAAAATTAGACAAACTGTTATAATACAATGTAGTATATAAATTAACTAAATAAAAGTTGAATAAAGTTATATTTTTATTTAATACACTGTGGAAAGCAGTTATAATGAGTATCAGAAGACCAAACATTTCTGTTACATTTTTAAAATAAATTTCGCCACTGAATATTTAATTCAACACCGAAATATTAGATTAAGATTCTCTTGACATTTGACTAAATAAATGCTCCTGTTAAAATTCAACGTAACAGCGCATGCGCGTGCAGTTAATATTGGCCTCTCTACAGGGTGAGTTAGCGCCTCGCGTTAAACATGTAACCATTTTTGCAACAATAAATTAATCTTAAAAAAAAAAAAATGACACGTTGAGCAAAAATAACTAAGCTGATCAAGTAGATGTTAGTTGATCTGGCAAGTAAAGCGTTATCCAAAATACGAGGTTACACCAAAAACGCATTTACTAGACCGGTTTGCGACTAGCTCGATAAAGATAGAGATTTCTATTCTCAAGGACTGGGAGATGAAATTTTAACAGTCTATATTTATTTATAAGGGCGCCATAAGTTTAGATTGACGTCACTAAACCGGAGATAAACTTAAATCTTGTTCTAGTAGAAGTAGGTCTTACCAATTATCCCCAAACCAAGCTTAATACATTGTAACTCAATAGGACTAACAAGCAATACTCGACAAATATGATATAAAGTAATCTTTATTAAAGAGTTTCGTACATCATAAATTTTTATTAATAAAATAAAGAAAATGTGAGATTTAATAAATGAAATTGAAGTTAAACAGAGTAGGCTCTCCCGATTGGAAAGTCTAACCACACAAATACTGAATCAATTCACAAATAATATAATAAATATCAATCAATATTGTCAAACAATTCGAGATCACGTCTCGACCTATCTAAATAATAATTCTAACCTGGACATATTTTATTGCCATATAAGCCAAAATTGTCAAATGATAAGACCGGAGTCTTAATCTAAACTACGTCAGATCAATTCTGAACTCAAATTCTAATCGAAATATCGCACGACCCAAAAAAAAAACAAAGTTTAACTGTCATCACGAGTCTGACAAGTAAAATGGTACAATCCCTAACCATTAGGCTGTTTTAACTGTGATGCCGGAACGTAAAGCATACAAGTAATATCGACGACGAAGGTGTTTCAAAACCCAAGCTCATAAATGAGACCTTCAGTTGCTCCCTAGCCACTTTGACTAATTTAACCGCACGCCGGGATGCGGAACGCACAGGTTATAATGGTAGGTACCTAATCGTAACAAACAATCCACGAATGTGTCAAAACAAGACGTTTACGAAACGAAATCAAAACAAATATTCGCAACGTCAAATCAAACTAAGCACGTAACCCAATGTACGGCTAGCAAAACAACAAACTATCCTCTCGGATGTATCCCCGACATAAAAGTGGTCGTTTGGGGAGGGAACGGATGCGATATCCCGTAACTGGACGATACGCAGTAACGCCAGACTACCTCCTTCCCCAAATGAACAATAATATATCCCCACTACTCTAAACCACGGACAACAAATGTCAAAGAAACCGAAATCGTACTAAACACGAACCGAAATTTAAACTCAAATTTCACTGACAAAATGGCTCTACGTCTCACCGGCTCTAACGACAGTATTTGGAGAGAACAACCTCAATTACACTTATCTACACTTAAATTAAGACCTGAGAGCTTTCTCACATAAATCTATTTAGAAAGTTGAGAACATTTGACGTGGCAACGAACACAACATAAACAATTACCCCGGTTACCAAAATAAACACAAATACACGCCAAAAACGTGTGTCACAAGTTCTATAACCACGTACAAATGATCTTATTACTTTCAATAACCACTTATCTGTCTACAAGTCGCCTTTTAGACAACGATTTTACACAGCATTTAAATACGGTTGCGTCCTCCAAATGCAGCGCCAACCCAGGTCGCCTCCAAACGGTATTTCAGTGAAATATTCCCTGATGTAAATGCAACGCGAAGTAATTTCCTCTCCGCCGTCTCCAAAACAACTCCAAAGTGCTCAACAACGTGCTACCGACCTCCAACGGCGTCACATAACATAACAACGGCTCCAGGTGTGAAAATATGCCTCAAAGGAATAATATTTCGTCTCCCAGACCAACAACGGCTCCATAAATGCTTTTCACGTACTCGGCAGGGTACAATAACAGTTTCAAACGATTCTAACGATGAACTATTACTCGATCACATTATGCCTTTTAGTTGAATTAAATCCGGCCATTTGAAGGGATGATTCGAGATAAAGTCAACCGTCTACTGCTATTTAGTCAGGCTATTTAGTCTATTTAGTAACAAGTGCTATTTAGTCAGGCTACGATTTACTAAGCAATCTAATTTATCGATCAAGGAATCGATTAGTTTACGCTTCCTACCGCTAGGTGGTAGCGCTGGTATCAAAACCAATTACTACGCGTACTAAATTTCAATTCAAAAAGATATAAATATTGTGTTACGAATAATTTACGTAACAATTCCCCCTTTACTTAACAAAGAGGACAACTACAAGGTTTTCAAAGTATCCTAACAGGATTTCAACATATTGGACGTTATAGAAAGTCCTGAAGAACTGTCACAATCAACGAATAGGGGTCGAATTCGCACAAGGCGTCTAGACTCATGAATATCAAATCCAAAAGACTAATTTTCAAAACTATCATTCCCTTTTTGGGAAACCGACTAGTTATATCCCAAAAATAATGTATCGTCGCAATGATCCAAAATACATGTCAACCAAACAACTATACAAAACTGCGGTTTTTGCAGGAAATGCTAGAACACCCTACAAGCTAAATAACAACAACCCTCCAATCTATTAGAAATATCGCAAATATTGATGGTAAAGAAAGTCAAGATCTCACAAGCTTCCATCATCAATAGGCTAAGTGATAAATGTATCGACTAAATCTGCACAAGGCAAAGGATCTCTGTGAGTTCCTATCAAAAATACTAAAATCTGGGTTCCCTTTACGGAAATGATTAATGACTCCCAACTATCCAAATGAGCCATACATCACTCTATCCAAACATTAGCTTCGAAACATCTAACATCCACGGCCAATCAAGATACCGCTACATTTCTATGTGGCCAACAAATATCTAAATATTTCTGATCGAAAATCGTCCAAATAAAACAAATACTACCAAAATTGACTAACAGTCAAACAATATCCAAATAGAGAGCAATCTCTTTCCAAAGCGTTTAAACGAATTTAAACTATCAAAAGTTTCAACCAAATAAGGAACAAATCCTTTTTCCAAAATGTTTAAACGAATTTAAACAATCAAAAGTTTCTACCAATTAAGGAACAAATCCTTTTTCCAAAACGTTTAAACGAATTTAAACAATCAAAGGTCCAAGTATTAGATACACTGTACCTAAACAATATCAAAGTTCACACTATCCAACCATTATCCAAATTGTGCTAACAAATTATCCAAATTTTTCTATGCCATCAAATTCAAAGTTTTTTTTTTTTTTTCGAAATCAAATATAAACAATTTTGACAAGACGGTTCTGTGATTTAATCAAAGCCTATTCCGTCTGGATTAGGTTTAAGATCTTTAGCATGCCAAACTCCACACGGTTTTCTATATTCGTCGCGTAATTCATACGTCCAAGGAGATAACGTTTAAAGATTGTATACGGCCCTAAAAATTTAGGTGCAAAAGCGGAACTAAAATGTTTTGAGGCATCAGACAGTGCATAATTCCTACGCCAAACCTGAACGCCTGGATCATATTGTATATCTCGTCTCCTTAAATCATACCGACGCTTACTAACTCCAACGGCATGTTTCAAACGTTCTCTAACCTTTCTATAGATCTCACGGAATATTTTTCTACGCTCGTCTACGTCTACATTGTTTTCAACGGTCTCCGGCACGCGATCTACCATCTCGTCCGGAAAAGCTATTTCACGTCCAAAATTCACAAAATATGGAGTGCATTTTGTACTTTCATGAACCGAAGTACGCAAGGCACAAGTCACCTTTTGTAAGTTATCTTCCCATTTACGTTGATCATCGCGCAGATAAGAACGAATACCCTGTTTCAACGTAGAGTGCGCGCGCTCCACTATATTGGCTTGCGCATGATAGTGTGCGTTAAATCGTAATTTGATGTTGTAGGTGGCTGCGAGCTTTCTAAATTCCTTGCCCTTAAATTGTGTTCCATTATCTAATACAATCGAATCTGGACTACCAAATAACAAAAAAACATTATTTTCCAAATTTTTCACTGCGGCAGGAGCCGTAGCTTTTCTAACGGGAAATGCCAAAAGAAACTTGCTAAACACATCTATAATTGTCAAAATATAATTGTATCCCGAAGTGGATTTTACCAAAGGTCCAACAAAATCAATACTAATCTGTTTCCAAGGGCGATCTACTATATAGCGACTTGCCATTAAGCCAGCAGGTGCTTTTCATTCGCCTTTTTGTGCAATACAAGTTTTACACTTCCTAATATACCTAGAAACATCAGCATGCATATGCGGCCAATAATACTGTTGTAAAATACGATGATAGGATCTTAAAAATTCCTAAATGACCCGAAGTAGGTGCGTCGTGCATCTTATTTAAAATTGTTTTTCTTTCAGATCGGGGTATAATTCTTTTCCACTGACTCTCGTCAGAGTCTAAACCCACGGTGTTGGTTTTCTGATAGCGATACAATTGATCTTGGTCGATTCTCCAATCAGGGAAACGTTCAGGAGCAATTTTAATTCTTTGTAACATACGACTATACCACGGACAATGAGGATACAAAATTCCTGTCTCTATTTTACACGTATTCAACACAGGCACACTTCGACTAAGTGCATCGGGCACATGATGGTCACGACCCTTTCTATGTATGATTTTAAAGTCATATTGTTGTAAACGTATGGCCCATCTTGCCAAACGACCACAAGGATCTTTCAAATTATGTAGCCACACCAAACTATGATGATCGGTAACTACCGTAAAATGTGATCCTTCCACGTACGGACGCAACTTTTCTATTGCCCACAATACAGCAAAACATTCTTGTTCGGTAGTAGTATACTTTTGCTCTAAGCGGGTCAACGATCTACTCAAATAACAAATTACCTTTTCCCCTTCGTCTGTGGTTTGAGTTAAGAGAGCGCCTAACCCGAATGACGATGCGTCAGTTTGAATAGTAAAAGGCAAATTGAAATCAGGACAACTCAAAATGGGTGCCGAAATCAAACAATATTTAATCGCGTTCCACGCTCGATTACAATCTTCACTCCAGATGAACTTCACGGTCTTACGAGTGAGTCGGTTCAAAGGGGCACAAACATCTGAATAAGAGGGAATAAATCTCTTATACCAACTAGCTACTCCTAACATTCTACGAACTTCTTTTGCAGTACGGGGGATCGGATTCCTCAAAATTGCGGCTACTTTATCGGGATCAACCGATAAACCATTTACGTTAACAACATATCCTAAATACTTCAAGTCGGGTACAATAAACGAACATTTTTCACGATTCAACGTGAAACCAGCATCAACTAATCGTCTCAATACTTCATTCAATATTTCCATGTGTTTTTCCAAAGTGTCAGCTATGATTATAATATCATCCAAATACTTAAAAACGTACGGTTCCAATTCCTAAAATTTTATCAATGAATTTCTGAAAAGTAGCAGGGGCACAATGCAGACCAAAAGCTAAACGTTTAAATTGCCACAAACCTCTACCAGGTATGGTAAAAGCGGTAAACTTTTTAGAATCCTCCGATAACGGAATATTCCAATATGCAGATTTAATATCCAAACTCGAAATATACTTTGCGTTTTTCAAGCGATCTAAAATGTTCGAAATATACGGTAGTGGGTAAGCATCTTTTTGTGTAACAGCATTTACTTTACGAAAATCTACACACAAACGAGAAGTACCATTCTTCTTCGGAACCATCAAAATTGGCGAAGACCAATCTGAATCTGATCGTTCAATAACACCTTCGGCTTCCATTTCGGTAATTTGTCTGTCAATCTCACGCTGAACAAAGGGTGATACGGGATAATATCTCTGTTTGATAGGAGGTTGATGGGGATCAATCAGACGAATCTGATGCTCTACGTGTTTTGCCCAGCCTAACCTAGTTCCCATCGCAACAAAATATTTATCAACCATTTGATCTAAAACAACGCGTTGATTGTCATCCATTAAATTAGGTGGAGTACTAACCGAAGCTAACGATATAGGTGAATCATACGGAAGCTCACTAAATTTCCAACTACCACTACGTAAATCTGGGACTACTCCCATCTGCTTAAAGAAATTAACACCATAAATCAAACGATGCGGCAAATCAGGGACTACAAGTACTTCTATCCATTCTGTCTTTTCAGCAATACTAAACGGAACTTGAATCGAACCAATAGCGGCGTGACGCTGACCATTAGCCACTGTACAATAAACTTGTTCAGTTCTATCTATCCTGAACCCTAAAGTTTTCAACTCTTTCCATCCTTCATAACCAACTACTGTGCGCGAAGCACCAGTATCCCAAAATCCTAAAATAGTATGTCCTAAAATTTGGGTTTCTAAATAAGGTCATCATCACCACGGATATGCGATAAAATAAAATCTAAGATCGGATTTAAATTCGAATTGGCAGGCTGCGACCGATCTACTCGGGCTTGCCATGCTCTTTTCCCGAAGAACTACATTTCTTACAGGTTTTCAACGTAACGTTAGGTGCATTGCAACCGTAACATTTCTTTACAAATTTTTGTTTACAATCACGAACCGCATTTCCTGGTTCGCCACAATTGAAACATTTAAAAGGTTTTCTAAATTCGGGTGCTTTATTGGATGAGGAAGAATCAAAACTACTGCGCGACCTACTACTCTCGGCTGAGTCTGATATGTACGCTAGTGTTGGCTCTAACGTAGCTTTACGTCTCGCGGATACAGGTGGTGTTTAATCTTTAATATCGGCCCACGCGCGTTCTAAACGTCTACAAAGTTCTGTTAATTGAGTTACTTCTACTAACGATAGTTGTTCTTGGAAGCGAGGATGGATATTCTTTCGTAAAATAGACAATTTGGTGGAATCGGCAATTGTTACATCTAACCGCCTAAACAATGTTTCCATAACCGCCACAAAAATATCAATATTTTCTTCTGGACCCTGACATCTGGCCTTTACCTCTTCGAATAACTTCTCATCGTAATTATGAGGTAAGAACACTTCTCTCAACTGACGAACGAGGTCGTCCCAATTATGAAATCGTTCACGGTTAGCTCTAAACCAAACCAATGCTTGACCGCTAAACAAATCTACAACGCAAGAAAATAACTGTGCTTTTGACACGTTACGAGGTTGTCTCAACTCTTCAACCCTTTCTAAGAATGTACCAAGCGACATTTGTTTGACATCACCACTAAATGTTAGTCTCCATTGCGAAGGCAAAATACTCCTTGCTTTACATGGACGCGGTGTTTCATTATCGTCGTCTGACTCGATAGAACTTAAATCTGAAGATGAAGATGAGTCTACGTGCGTTAGATCTAATACAGTACTACGTCTTGGTGTCGAAGTCTTAACTGATTTCTTACATTTGTCTAATAAAGTAGCCCACACGGTAGTTAAACGGATTAATAACTTAGAACGCTTTTCTATTTGGGTCTCGTCTACAGCAATCATATGTTCAATACGTTCATGACAATGAGCGGATTTACAAGAAATCTTTTTAAACTCTCCAGAGGTCTGGTTACCTTTAAATGTCCCTATCAAATTTCCTATTTCTTTCAAAGTAATCTCAATAGCAGTTTCGTCTTGAGCAAATGTAAACGGATACTTCGGTAGTCTAAACGATTTACTAATCTTTTGGGTTCTAATTAAACTGCGCAAAAGAGTTCCTCACTCGTTCTTCACTAAGTTCATATTCCAATTCAACAATACTCAATCTATCAATATCTAATTTAAAATCCATGATCCTAGCTAACTAGGGACAAATTCGACAATACTATTTCTAAACCAAGTTCAATTCGAGTAGTAAAATTCAAAATTCTAACCAAAATATTCAAAGAATATGTTCCAAACTACCACTTGTTTGAATATATTACCAATTTTCAAAATAATTTTCAAATAATAAACTTCTATAAGTTATTAGTGAAATTCAAACCAATAAGTCACAATATATTAAACAAAAGTCCAAACGTTAATTAAAATTTCGATTTTCGAAGGCCCCAAACTCAAAAGTGAAAAATATTAAAGAATAAATTCCTCAAATCCTCCCCTTACTAAAAGAAAATAATACTAGGCTGAGTTTGTTTGGTTGGGCGCCATTTTTGTAACCATTTTTGCAACAATAAACTAATCTTTAAAAAAAAAATGACACGTTGGAAAAAAATAACTAAGCTGATCAAGTAGATGTTAGTTGATCTGGCAAGTAAAGCGTTATCCAAAATACGAGGTTACACCAAAAACGCATTTACTAGACCGGTTTGCGACTAGCTCGATAAAGATAGAGATTTCTATTCTCAAGGACTGGGAGATGAAATTTTAACAGTCTATATTTATTTATAAGGGCGCCATAAGTTTAGATTGACGTCACTAAACCGGAGATAAACTTAAATCTTGTTCTAGTAGAAGTAGGTCTTACCAATTATCCCCAAACCAAGCTTAATACATTGTGACTCAATAGGACTAACAAGCAATACTCGACAAATATGATATAAAGTAATCTTTATTAAAGAGTTTCGTACATCATAAATTTTTATTAATAAAATAAAGAAAATGTGAGATTTAATAAATGAAATTGAAGTTAAACAGAGTAGTCTCTCCCGATTGGAAAGTCTAACCACACAAATACTGAATCAATTCACAAATAATATAATAAATATCAATCAATATTGTCAAACAATTCGAGACCACGTCTCGACCTATCTAAATAATAATTCTAACCTGGACATATTTTATTGCCAGACAAGCCAAAATTGTCAAATGATAAGACCGGAGTCTTAATCTAAACTACGTCAGATCAATTCTGAACTCAAATTCTAATCGAAATATCGAACGACCCAAAGACCCAAAAAAAAAAAAAACGAAGTTTAACTGTCATCACGAGTCTGACAAGTAAAATGGTACAATCCCTAACCAATAGGCTGTTTTAACTGTGATGCCGGAACGTAAAGCATACAAGTAATATCGACGACGAAAGTGTTTCAAAACCCAAGCTCATAAATGAGACCTTCAGTTGCTCCCTAGCCACTTTGACTAATTTAACCGCACGCCGGGATGCGGAACGCACAGGTTATAATGGTAGGTACCTAATCGTAACAAACAATCCACGATTGTGTCAAAACAAGACGTTTACGAAACGAAATCAAAACAAATATTCGTAACGTCAAATCAAACTAAGCTCGTAACCCAATGTACGGCTAGCAAAACAACAAACTATCCTCTCGGATGTATCCCCGACATAAAAGTGGTCGTTTGGGGAGGGAACGGATGCGATATCCCGTAACTGGACGATACGCAGTAACGCCAGACTACCTCCTTCCCCAAATGAACAATAATATATCCCCACTACTCTAAACCACGGACAACAAATGTCAAAGAAACCGAAATCGTACTAAACACGAACCGAAATTTAAACTCAAATTTCACTGACAAAATGGCTCTACGTCTCACCGGCTCTAACGACAGTATTTGGAGAGAACAACTTTAATTACACTTATCTACACTTAAATTAAGACCTGAGAGCTCTCTCACATAAATCTATTTAGAAAGTTGAGAACATTTGACGTGGCAACGAACACAACATAAACAATTACCCCGGTTACCAAAATAAACACAAATACACGCCAAAAACGTGTGTCACAGGTTCTATAACCATGTACAAATGATCTTATTACTTTCAATAACCACTTATCTGTCTACAAGTCGCCTTTTAGACAACGATTTTACACAGCATATAAATACGGTTGCGGCCTCCAAATGCAGCGCCAACCCAGGTCGCCTCCAAACGGTATCTCAGTGAAATATTCCCTGATGTAAATGCAACGCGAAGTAATTTCCTCTCCGCCGGCTCCAAAACAACTCCAAAGTGCTCAACAACGTGCTACCGACCTCCAACGGCGTCACATAACATAACAACGGCTCCAGGTGTAAAAAGATGCCTCAAAGGAATAATATTTCGTCTCCCAGACGAACAACGGCTCCATAAATGATTTTCACGTACTCGGCAGGGTACAATAACAGTTTCAAACGATTCTAACGGTCCCAAAAACGCTAAAAATCAACGAAAACACTTGATATCACCATGTGCTCGGTGTAAAAAAAAAATGAGCTATAACTTGAAAATGAAAAACTTACGCGTTTAGATGTAATACGCCCTCAATATGATGGATGAACTATTACTCGATCACATTATGCCTTTTAGTTGAATTAAATCCGGCCATTTGAAGGGATGATTCGAGATAAAGTCAAGCGTCTACTGCTTCGATCGCTGACACGAGAACAAGTGCCATTTTGTCAGGCTACGATTTACTAAGCAATCTAATTTATCGATCAAGGGATCGATTAGTTTACGCTCCCTACCGCTAGGTGGTAGCGCTGGTATCAAAACCAATTACTACGCGTACTAAATTTCAATTCAAAAATATATAAATATTGTGTTACGAATAATTTACGTAACAAACAAATATTGTATTAACGCTTACCTTAACAAATCAGAGTCGCAGTAAGGGGGGGCGGAGGGGGCGACGGTCCCTAGCGCACTAAGGAAAAGGGCGCCGACGAGCTTGACTAAGGGGCGCCACATTGCGAAGGTAAGGACTTTTTTTTTTTGCTCATCACTTGGATTTTGGGAGGTGAGAACTTTTTTTTTTGCTCATCACTTGGATTTTGGGAAGTGAGGACCACCAAGGGCGCCAAAACACAGTTTTGCCCCTAGCGCAAGTTTTCCTTGCTGCGGCTCTGTAACAAATGCTCTTACAGAATAGCATTTTTGGATAATGACGTTAGACATGGAGTTAAAATAAAAATATTAACTTGACGCTAATTTTAACGCATTTCTTACAGAATACACCCGTACATAACGAAGGTTGTGGGTGGAGGAAGCACACGTCTCTCGTCTCGCAATGCATTTAAATGGATAAGCTTTGGGCCAGTTTAGTCTTGGCCGAAATCGTATTTTTAACTGTGTATTGTAAACGAAACATTTTGCGTTATTTATAATTTCATAAATGTTTATGTTTGTCTTTAGTTAGTGTTTAGTTTTGTTTTAACATTAATATTATATAGTTTACAAAATGAATGAATTTACAAATTTTATAGTTAAGCCTATATTTTATTTCATTACGTCGAAAGACGTAAATTTACAGTTCGTCGCATTGAACGATTTGTTTAGAGAGTTAATGATGAGTAGGGCCTAATCACTTACCCGAGAAAGGTTTTTAATAAATAAATAACTTGACGTTTAATTTAATGACAACTGACTGGCCAAAACTACCTATAAATAGAGCCCTGCAAATCCGCCATTTTTCTGCGGATGCGGATAAATTATCATTTAAATCGTACGAATCGGATTCGGATTATATATCATATCCGCTAATCCGCAATATCCGCGTGAACATAAAATCTTCAATTGGACTCCTCTTCCTATGGAAGACGCGTTTAGAACCCCAAAAATGTATCGCTGGCATTTGTATTGTGCTTATGGCATGAGAAATAATAATACGTTACGGCACTTTTTACTTTTTTTACTCTTCGCATAAAGACCTACTTTACGCTTACTTAAATAGTTAAATATAGTAGAGTTTATATAACAATCGTAGATACAACAATTTCTTTGGATTTATTGCGTTTATTAATTTAAAAATAATTGTTTCGCCTTATTTTGCATTTTTGGAAATATTAGTAAAAATTAACCATGGTTATATGCAGAGCCGCAGTAAGGGGGGGGCGGAGGGGGCAAATTTTGAGAGGTAAGAACCTTGTTTTTATTTACCAAGGGCGCAAAAACACGGCTCTGCCCCTAGCGCAAGTTTCCCTTACTGCGGCTTTGGTTATTTGCCACATTTCAAAACATAGAACCTCATATCAAATTTAAAAAAAGAAAAATATCTTAAAATTCTTGAAATCGTCATATAACTTTCATCTTTTAATAATAGGATGAATTTAAGAATTTAGTTTTATTATTAAGTACTTATTTTTTTAAATTTGCTGATCTTATAGGACTTTCCTTGTTATTTATTGGTCATTCTTGTACGAACTGTGACTAAGTAAAGACGTGCTTACCAGTGTTACACAAGTGACTTAAAATTTAGTTAAAACTATAAAACAAATTATAATTGCAAAAATCAGTATTAAAACAAAAATAAAAATAAGTGGATGCAAAAGTGGGGCACTCCCCATGAGGGGCCCAAAACCAAATAAAAAAAAAATAAACAAATAAAAAAAATCATAAGAAAAAATTAAAAATCATCATGTCATGTGACGGTGAAAATAGTGACGATACTGCGCTCAATGAAAACAATAAGAGACCTTCTACCAGTGCAGCATCCAGTGAAACACGTAAGAGATATACATTTGACAGCCAGGAGCTTATCTCCAATAACAAATATTACATCCCTAGTTCTGCGGAAACAAGCGTTTTATCCCAATCAAATACACCCGAAGTTAACGAAATATCCATCCCACCATTATTCTTACATGATGCCAATAATTATCAGGAAGTCGTTAAAGATCTAAAAGAAAACTGCGAGCATATATTCCAAACAGAGTACAGGGGCAAGTCAGTCCGAATAGACCTAACTCATCAAGCAGATTACAGAAAAATCACTAAATACTATGATCAAAATAAAGTAAAGTATTTTACCTTTCCTAGCGAAAAAGATAAAAAATTACAAGTAATTATTAGAGGAGTCCCCGTGTCATTGACCCCGGAAGAAATAATGAAAAACTTGTCAGAAATGGAATACCCAGTCACCAAGGTCGTGCGATTACTTAACAAAAATAAAATTCCAATGCCATTGTGTGCAGTCGAACTCGACAATACTGAACACGCAAAAGATATTTTTAATGTGTGTCGGTTAAACTACTGTGTAGTAACAGTGGAATTAAGACGCAAGCCACGTGATATACCCCAATGCACAAATTGTCAAAGATACGGTCATACAAAAAATTATTGTCGTCTCACCCCAAGATGTGTCAAATGCACCGGCAATCACCATTATTCCAAATGCACCAAATCCTCCACGGAAAAACCAAAATGTTGTAACTGCAATAATGAGCATACTGCAAACTATAAGGGCTGTCCTTACTACAGAAAAACCAACGACCAAGCGGGCCGAGCTAACAGACCAGTTATCAACCCCTCTAGACCGGTATACTATCAAAATACAACAAATCAGGGCAGAACTTATGCCGACGCGACTAGAAATGAACCCTCTCAACCGAACGTACAAGATCATCCTTCCAGCCAACAATTTTCTCCACCTCAACCCCACTCACATCCTATTATCAACGCAATAATCGACCTAATCAAACCACATATAGAAACAATAAAATCCTTCTTTTTAAACTTAATGTCATCTTTATTCCAAAATGAATAACAACAGAATATTTTCAAACCTAACTATAGTCAACTGGAATGCTGACGGTATCAAACGACAAAGATCAACATTTATAGAATTCTTAACTCGGTACAATATTTCTATAGCTTGTGTCAGTGAAACTCATTTGGTAAAGAACGAAAAATTTAACATACCAGGATATATTATTCACAGAAGTGACAGAGATCACCCTACAGCATCTGGAGGAGTAGCAATAATAAGCAGAAAAAATCTCTCTGTACATCAAATACCCCAGAATAATTACCGTAATCTAGAAGCCGTAGAGGCAGAACTAACCCTACAGAATAACTCATCACTGAAAATAATATGCGCCTATCAGCAACCATCAAAAACTCTCCTACACCACGACATCTATACAGCATTTAATAGTAACAAATCAACACTATTAATGGGAGACTTAAACAGCAAAAATACAATCTGGGGCTGTCGTGCTGAAAATCCTAGTGGCAAAAAGCTGGACACATTCATGTCACTGTATTCCATACAAATCACCCCACCAAACGAACCCACATATTATCCCCGCCGCTCAGATCACTTACCAGATATACTCGACATAGCCCTTCATAAAAACTTTTCAAAACCGATACATCGCCAAGTCATTCACGAATTAGATTCAGATCATGCACCAGTCAACCACACATTCTCAAATATTCCTCACATTATTACCCCCCCACCAAGATTAATAAACGGACCAATAAACTGGGAAATGTTTCAAAATGAGTTAAGTCAGCAAATTAATTGCACAACCAACCTGCATAGCCCGGAAAATATTGATGAAAACATACATAAAATCACAAGCTCAATAAAAACAGCCATAAAAAATCGACAATACAAGAGTAAATTCATCAAAAAACACCCCATAATCAATATCATCCAACTCTCTATATCGTTAATTTAATAAAAGAAAAAAATAAAATGAGAAGAACTTGGCAAAAAACCCGCCACCCGGATCACAAGAAATTATTAAACAAGCTGGTGCATCAAGTCAAATGGGAATTAGATAATGGGTCATTCCACGTCAAGTGGTCTAATTTTTGAGAGAGTCCCTGCTCGACCATCTCCAATTTTGTTGAAACTTTATGGGTGTATACATATATGTTTGAAATGATGATCTGTAAAGTTTTAGCTCCATATGTAGTATAGGTGGGGCACCAGGGGCTTGCCTATGGAACTCATTCGGCCGTGGTGTGGCTCGTTCGTCAATAATCGGCAAAGTTTCACATGCTGCTGTTGCACAACTAAAGCAGCTAGCACCATGAAATTGCACATTCTTGTTCAACTTTTTGTGTTGAACACAAAAACTGTAGTGTCAAAGCTTATTAATGTGTGTATTTGACACAATATGACCTGGAAGTGGCCGAAAAAATTCATCGTAATGAGTTTTTGCCATACTTTGACTTTCCATAACTTAATGAAAAAATCTTTTGACAACTTTATCTCAAACCAGCTTATTATTCATATGAACATCAAAGCATTGCTTAAGTATTAGCTTCCATGTTCATTTGCTTGCTAAGATATTTGCCTGCAAAAATGTCACCGAAGTCAAAATGGGCAAATCTGACCTATTTTCAGAGCTAAATATCACAAAATGGGTCACCTTCGATTTTATTTTTTCTACCACCATTGGATAGAGCAGATTTTTGCTGCTAGAATAAGCTATTTTCATTTTGGAGTCTTTATGTCTAAGGTGCAAAAAATGGCTTTAAACATGATGCTCATATTCGCGCAAAACGGAAAGTTAAACGGAAAATGTAAGTTTTACATGCCATCACTACCAGGACCACACTAGCCAGCAGGCTGAAATTTAGCATACTGATTCAAATCTGGGGGCTCAAGCACAAAAATAGTGTGTTAAGATAAAGCCATTCACCTGTCCCAGTGACATGTGAAACTGCAGAAGGAGCTTCATAACTGTAGAATCAAGCCCAACTTTTCTAAAACCACAATTTTAAAATAAAAGATCTTATATAATTAGTTGTCTGGCTAATTTATGAGCCCTGTTGCATTTTAAAACTGTTTTAAGTTGAAACTCTTAGGCTTAGTTGCATAATGATACATTTTCAATTAAACTTTGTCAAAATTTGAGCTTCAAAATCAAATCCTACAAAAGGAATAATTAACGTTTCCTGTTTCTTGTGTGGGGTAAATTTTTTTGCTGTCAAACAAATTTTAATAATTGTTTTAATATAATGTATTGTGCAAAATTATTTTGAATATAACAATTATTTGTTTTTCAGAATATTGAATATTTTATTGAATCATATATTGTTTTATTGCAATCTTTGTTTATGGAATTACAAAATTATGGAGGCGATCTTGCTCCTTGCAGCATCGGCCGTGTGGAGAATTCCACTTGCCATTTAACATCCCATTCAAGCAGAAAAGAGTTCAAATTAATAAAAAACTTTGAATTAAATGAGCAATTATTAATTAGCCAGCGTTCTGGATTGAAGTTCGACGAAACATCAGAAATTTGTCTGCATCACGAAGCTTTGCTTTTGAAAAATATTGAATTTTTGCCAAGATCATGTTGTAATCCTTTTGAAAAGAAGAATCACATCGTGAAGAAGGGTTTACGAGCAATTGATTTGTCAACTGCAAATCAGTTGAAGGACTTAACAAGGTGTGACATAAGGCCTGGTGAAAAACTATGTTCCTCCTGCAGAAAACAGTTTACAGAAAGTAAATCAACAGTAGCATCAGCTTCATCGGAATCAGACTGTGGTGAGGAACTGGAGGTTTCTGAAAAATTGAATGCCAGTTTAACGGCTATTGGTGTTTCTCCTCTAAAATTTCAACGCATTGCTAAGAGAGATTCGCATGGTTATGCAAAACGGAAAATAAGTCAGGTGCAAAATGTTGTTGCTAACAAAATTGCATCTATTGGAGGTTTAGATCTGGGTGATCTTGTTCAAGCAAGTAGCCAGCAGTGTGAAAAGTGTTTAGACTACAATCAGCTGCTTGAAGAATTGAAAGAAAAATTGCGGGTGTCAGATCGACAACAACGACTCCAAATTCTGACACTTGCACCAGTCAGTTGGTCCATAAAAAAAACGTCAGAAGAGTTTGGTGTTTCACAAAAAATGGTCAAGAATGCTAGAAAGCTTAAACTAGAAAATGGAATAATGGCTTTTCCTGGAAGGAAGAATGGAAAGAAGCTTTCTGATGGTGTAAAGAAAAAGGTTGCAGACTTTTTTGAAGACGATGAATTCAGTCGTATCTGCCCTGGAAAGAAGGATTGTGTTGCTGTTCGAATAGATGGGAAAAAAGTACAAGTGCAGAAGCGATTGCTGCTTAGCAACTTGAAAGAAATGTTTTTATCATATCGGGAGCAAAATGGGCCTGAAATTGGATTTTCGAAATTTTGTGAGCTTCGACCAAAGTGGTGCATCACAGTCAGTTCAGCGGGAACATATTCGGTATGTGTATGCACGATTCATCAAAATGTTAAATTTATGCTAGCTGCTACCCATATTGAAGAAGATTACAAATTTCTCATTAGCAAGACTGTCTGTAGCCTAGAATCAAAAGACTGCATGCTTCACCGATGTGAAGAATGCCCTGGAATAGAAGGATTAAAAAGTTTTCTGGACAATATTTTTGAAAATCATGACCCAGAAGACATGATTGAATTTAAGCAATGGGTGCATACTGATCGAGATACATTGGACACCAAACAATTGACGACAGAAGAATTTGTTGACGAATTGGCCAGAAAAATCACTTTTCTTTCATGCCATCATTACGTCGCCAAATACCAAACTCATTATCTGAAAACTACAAAAGAAAACCTGAGCCCTGGGGAAATTGTCATATTAATGGATTTTGCAGAAAACTACTCATTTATTGTGCAAGATGCAGTCCAAGGCTTTCACTGGGAAAACAGTCAAGCCACGTTACACCCATTTGTTGTGTACCACAAGATTGATGAAGTAGTACACAGCATTTGCTTTTGCATCATTAGCGACTGCCTGCGACATGATACAGTTGCAGTGCATGTTTACTTGGCAAAATTAATTGAATATTTGAAAAGCATAATTACCGATATCAAGCTTATTCGTTACTTTAGTGACGGATCCGCAGCCCAGCGTAAAAATTTCAAAAATTTCATTCATCTGTGCCATCATCGCAATGATTTTGCTATCAGTGCTGAATGGAATTTCTTTGGAACCAGCCATGGTAAGTCACCATGTGACGGAATTGGTGGAACAGCAAAACGATCAGCTGCACGTGCTAGCTTGCAACGTCCTTTTGAAAACCAAATCCTAACACCAAGCAACTTATTTGAATTTTGCAAAATATTTGGATTCGTGTCAGTCGAGTTTCGAATGACACATCATTCTTTATTGCTCACGTGGACCATTCTGCAATTGGTGCTGCATGTTTATCAATTTCGAATCTTCAACCCGGGCAATATGTTGCATGTATTTATGACAACAATTGGTGGATTGGCAACATTTGTGAAATTTCAGTCGAAGAGTGTGATGCCCTAATAAACTTTATGCATTCTCATGGCATAGCTCATTCATTCCATTGGCCTGTGAGAAAAGATGCCTGTTGGATTCCAGAACAGCACATAATTGCTATCCTTCCAGCTCCTACTGCAACGGCAATGGGGCGACAATACAGCTTACCCGAAACAGTTGTGCTGAGTATCAATGAAAAATTCAAATCAATTAAATAAGCGATGGACGCATTCAGGCTTGGGAACCAAAATCAGAAACCCACATTAGGCTTGGGATCCTAGGCAAAGACCCCAATTCAGGCTTGGGAACCTGCGTTTAAGAGACCCACCCGTGGCTGGCCTTGCCTGGCTATCGGGCGTGACCCCTAGGCGATGGGGTTGCCAATTCTTGTAAGAATTGGTAGTGGCAGAACCACCATGGACCAACGCAAGGACTGTAGTTAATTCTACAGAACAGTTCAGCTTATAAACTGGTTGGTCAGGGTTGAAATTTATGATGCAAAAAAGCATGGCTTATGCTAATCACGGTGAAGTTTCCCGTCCAGATTCACATTCAAATGTCACTGTGACAGATGAATGGCTCTGTAATCTTCCCACATATTTTTTGTGTTTGACCTCCCAGATTTGAATTAGTTTGCCAAATTTTTATCTGCTGGTTAGAGTGGTCTTAATAATGAAGGCATGTGAAATGTACATTTTCCGAACTTTCCGTTTTGCGCGAATATGAGCATCATGTTTAAAGTCATTTTTTGCACCTTCAACAGAAAGACTCCAAAATGAAAAAAGCTTATTCTAGCAGCAAAAAACCTGCTCTATCCAATGGTGGTAGAAAAAATAAAATCGAAGGTGACCCATTTTGTGATATTTAGCTCTGAAAATAGGTCAGATTTGCTCATTTTGACTTTGGTGGCATTTTTGCAGGCAAATATCTTAGCAAGCAAATGAACATGGAAGCTAATACTTGAGCAATGCTTTGATGTTCATATGAATAGTAAGCTGGTTTGAAATAAAGCTGTCAAAAGCTTTTATCATTAAGTTATGGAAAGTCAAAGTATGGCTTAAACTCATTACGATGAATTTTTTTGGCCACTTCCAGGTCATATTGTGTCAAGTACACACATTAATAAGCTTTGATACTATAGTTTTTGTGTTCAGCAGAAAAAGTTGAACAATAGTATGCAATTTCAGAGTGCTAGCTGCTTTAGTTGTGCAACAGAAGCATGTGAAACTTTGACTGATTATTGACGAACGAGCCACACCGCGGCCGAATGACTTCCATAGGCAACCCCCTGGTGCCCCACCTATACTACATATGGAGCTAAAACTTTACAGATCATCATTTCAAACATATATGTATACACCCATAAAGTTTCAGCAAAATTGGATTTGGTCGAGCAGGGACCCCTAGACCACTTGACATGGAATGACCCTAATTTCAGAATACAAAAATATCAAAGTTACATAGAAAGTCTCGAAGCAGGTGACCCAACAATGTGGCGAGCAACAAAAAAATCTATATATATAAAATCGTAACTAAGCTACCTACTCATAATCAACGCCCAGCCCAAACCACTGAACCTACAATCATGAAATTCGGCGAGTATATTCCCTCCATGACGTAAGCACCCACTAAGAACGGATTTTTCGAAACTCATCCTCTAAGTGGGTGAAAAGGGGGTTAAAAGGGGTAAAATGTGGCTTCATGGTTTCCTTAATATCTCTTAGGTCCAATAAGATATCGACTTGGTTTTTGCTTACAGTAATTACGCATGTAAATATTAAAAAACTTATTTCAGGATTTTGTCCTAATCAACCCCTAAAGGGGTGAATCTACAATCAGGGTAAATTATAGCACCCTTCGCATCTTCTGTGTTTATTGTGTTATAACATTCCTTTTTGGCATAAAGATGTCTTTTTAAAATATTTAGAAAGTGTTTTGACCGTTTTTTTAAATTCCACCCCTAAAGGGGTAAATTGGCATTTTTTATTCGATAAGATGTCGTCTAGACAAAGAAAAATAAAATTCGGGGAATATATCCCTTTTATGACTTAAGGACCCCTTAAGAAATGATTTTTCGAAATTCGGCCTCTCAGGGGTGAAAAGGGGTGAAATGTGTTTTCACGGATTCCTCAGTATCTGTTAGGTCAAGAATATATCGCCTTGCTTTTGCTTACAAAGACTACCCACATAAATATTAAAAAACTTATTTCAGGATTTTGTCCTAATCAACCCCTAAAGGGGTGAATCTACAATCAGGGTAAATTATAGCACCCTTCGCATCTTCTGTGTTTATTGTGTTATAACATTCCTTTTTGGCATAAAGGTGTATTTTTAAAATATTTAGAAAGTGTTTTGACCGTTTTTTTAAATTTCACCCCTAAAGGGGTAAATTGGCATATTTTATTCGATAAGATGTCGTGTAGACAAAGAAAAATAAAATTCGGGGAGTATATCCCTTTTATGACTTAAGGACCCCTTAAGAAATGATTTTTCGAAATTCGGCCTCTCAGGGGTGAAATGTGTTTTCACGGATTCCTCAGTATCTGTTAGGTCAAGAATATATCGCCTTGCTTTTGCTTACAAAGACTACCCACATAAATATTGAAAAACTTACTTTTCAGGATTTTGTCCTAATCAACCCCTAAAGGGGTGAATCTACAATCAGGGTAAATTATAGAACCCTTCGCATCTTCTGTGTTTATTGTGTTATAACATTCTTTCTTGGCATATAGGTGTCTTTTTAAAATATTTAGAAAGTGTTTTGACCGTTTTTTTAAATTTCACCCCTAAAAGGGTAAATTGGTATTTTTTATTCGATAGAATGTCGTCTAGACAAAGAAACATAAAATTCGGGGAGTATAACTCTTTTCTGACTTAAGAACCCCCTAAGAAACGATTTTTCGAAATTCGACCTCTCAGGGGTGATAAGGGGTAAAATGTGTTTTCACGGATTCCTCAGTATCTGTTAGGTCAAGAATATATCACCTTGCTTTTGCTTACAAAGACTACCCACATAAATGTTGAAAAACTTATTTTTCAGGATTTTGTACTAATCAACCCCTAAAGGGGTGAATCTACAATCAGGGTGAATTATAGAACCCTTCGCCTCTTCTGTGTTTGTTGTGTTATAACATTTCTTTTCGGCATATAGGTGTCTTTTTAAAATATTTAAAAATTCTTTTGACCGTTTTTTTTTAATTTTACCCCTAAAGGGGTAACTTAGTATTTTATTTTCGATAGAATGTCGTTTAGACGGAGAAACATAAAATTCGGGAAGTATATCCCTTTTATGACTTAATAACCCCCTAAGAAATTATTTCTGGAAATTCAACCCCTAAGGGGTGAAATGAGGTAAAATGTATTTTCACGGGTTCCTCGATATCTCACAGGTCCAATAATATATCGCCTTGATTTTTGCTTATACATATTATCATTATAAATGTTGAAAAACTTATTTCAGGATTTTGTTCTATTCATCCCCTAAAAAGGGTGAATCTACAATCAGGGAGAATTATAGAACCCGACGTATTTCCTGTGTTTGTTGAGTTATTAAATTCCTATTTGGCATATAGATGCCTTTTTAAAATAACTCGAAATAGTTTTGACAGTTTTTCAAAATTTCACCCCTAAAGGCGTAAAAAGATATTTTTTATTTGATAGAACATCCCTTGGACATAGATACATGATATTCGCAAAGTATATTCCCTCCATGAGGTAAGCATACACTAAGACATGATTTTTCGAAATTCAACCCCTAAGAGGTGAAATGTAATTTCAAGGATTTCTAAATATCTCTACGGACTAATAAGATATCGTCTTGGTTTTTACTTACAAGGATTACCGATATAAATGTTGAAAAACTTATTTCAGGATTTTGTTCTAATCAACCCATAAAGTGGTGAATTTCCGAACAGGGGAATTTATACAACCCATCATATTCCCTGTGTTTGTTGAATTATAAAATTCCTTTTGGCATATAGGTGTCTTCAAAATATCTCGAAATGGTATTGACAGTTTTTAAAATTTCACCCTTAAGGGGTAAATGGGAATTTTGTATTCGATTGAACATCCCTTGGACATAGATAAATAAAATTCGTGACGTATATTCCCTCCATGACGTAAGCACCCACTAAGACGGGATTTTTCGAAATTCCACCCCTAAGAAGTGAAAAGGGGTGAAATGTGATTTCAAGGATTCCTCAATACCTCTTAGGACCAATAAGATATCGTCTTGGATTTTGCTTACAAAGAATACCCATCCAAATACCGAAAAATGTATTTCAGGATTTTGTCCGTATCAACCCCTATAGGGGTCTACAATCAGGGTGAATTATACAAATCGTCGTGTTTCCTGTGTTTATTAAGTTATAACATTTTTGGCACACCGATGTCTTTTTCAAATATCTCGAGATAGTATTGACAGTATTTTAAAATTTCACCTCTAAATGTAAATGGGGGTGGGGTTAAATGGGTATTTATAAATGGGTAACTTCCCGCTATATTCGATAGAACTTCCCTTGGATATAGAGACATGAAATTCGGGAAGTATATTCCTTCCGTGATGTAAGCACCCACTAAGAAGAGATTTTTCGAATTCGAGCCCTAAGGGGTGAAATGTGATTTGAAGGATTCCTCAATATACCTTAGGACCAATGAGATATTGACTTAGTTTATGATTACAAAGGTTACCCATACAAATTTTTGAAACAGTAATTCAGGGTTTTGCCGTAATCAACCCCTAAAGTGGTGAATCTACATTTGGAGTTCATTCCATTTTGGTACATAATTTTCTATTTAAAATATTTAGAAAGCGTTTTGAAATTTTTTTAAAATTCATCCCTAAAGGGGTAAATTGGTATTTTTTATTCGAAAAAACGTCCCTTCACATAGAGATATGAAATTCAGGAAATATATTCTCTCCATGTCGCAAGCACCCGCTTATATGGATTTTTTCGAAATTCGACCCCTAGGGGATAAAAAGTGATAAAATGTTTTTCCTCGGATTCTTCATTATCTCTTAGGTCCAATGGTATATTGATTTGGATTTTGCTTACAATGGTATCCGTATATGTGTTTAAAAATTAAATTCAGGATTTTGCTCTAATCATCAATCCCTAAAGGGGCGATTCTAGATTCGGGGTGAATTATAGAACCCTTTGTAGCTTCTGTCTTTATTTTACTATAACTATGTTGTACTTTTTCGCATTTAGGTGTCATTTTATTATCTTTAGTTTCAAGATCATTTCATTTTGATTTTTTTATCAAAATTATTTCATGTTTTTTTTTTATATTTCACCCCTAAATTGCATTTTTTATATTTCCCTAAATTTCATTGGTACATTGGTATTTTTTAGTAGACAATTGAAATTCGGGGGCTATATTTCTTCCATGATGTAAGCAACCACTAAGAAGAGATTTCTCGAAATTCGACCCCTGGGGGGTGAAAACGGATTTCTTAATATCTCTTGATGAAATAACGACTTGCTTTTTACTTACTATGGTTACCCGTACGCATGTATACAAATGTAATATAGGATTTTGCTTCAATCAACACTTAACGGGGCGAATCTACATTAAATCAGGGCGACTTATATAATGTTTCGTAACTTATTTGTTTGTTGAGTTATAACATTCCTTTTTGGTATATATATTTTTTTCTTATCTTTAAAAAGTTTTTTAAAGGTTTTTTATCTTTAAAGGGGAAATAGGTATATTTTTGATAAGATACATGGAATTCCGGGAACATATTCCTTCCATAACATAAGCATCGAACCCTTTATATCTCCTGTGCTTCTTGAATTATACCATTCCTTTCTGGCATATAGGTGACTTTTTAAAATCTTTCGATAGTGTTCTGACAGTTTTTTAAATTTCATTCCTAAAGAATTTTTTATTAGAAATAATAAATTCCAAGACTACATTTCTGGATATGACGTAAGAACCCACTAAGAAAGGATTTTTCGACCCCTATGGGGTGAAGAAGAATATAATGTTTTTTTACGAATTCCTCGATATCTCTTAGGACAGATGAGATATCGACTAGGTTTTTGCTTATAAAAGTTACCCGTGCACATGTTTAGAAACAAACTACGAATTTTACACTAATGAGCCTCTAACGGGGTGAATCTACACCTGAGGAGAGAGTTAGCAATGTGATCTATAAAGAATCATGACTTATAATAATTGCACGATGATGGCAAACTGTCAATATACCGTAGCGAAGCACGGGTACTCAGCTAGTTATTAAATAAAAACAATACAGTGGCGCCGATAAAATCAACAGACAAAATACTTAGTACCGATAAAGAAAAATGCGATATTTTTGCGGAACACTTAGAAAAAGTATTCAGCCCACACCAAGAAGCCTGCAATGCGGAATTTTACCAGGAAGTGCACGAAGTCGCAAATCAATCCCTACCGGAATCAACAGAACCGTTCTCAACAACCACACCTGGAGAAATTAAAGAAATCATAAAAAATCTAATATTAAAAAAAGCACCCGGTCATGACCTTATCACTAATAATATTCTAAAATCCCTACCACCAAAGCCTATAACACAACTTGCAAACATATTCAATGCTTGTCTGAGGACAGGATACTTCCCCAAACATTGGAAACATGCTGAAATTAAACTGTTTCACAAACCAAAAAAAGATAAGCATGACGTATCAAGCTACCGCCCAATAAGCCTACTTCCCTCACTTTCAAAAGTCCTTGAAAAAATTATATATTCCCGACTGATAAAATTCCTAAACGAAAATAACGTCATACCGACTTTCCAATTTGGTTTTAAAAAGAAGCACGCCACTGTACACCAACTACTTCGCATTACCGAAACAATTGAAAAAGGCTTTGAAAACAAACAGTTCGTACCTGCAGGATTCTTAGATATTGCGCAAGCATTCGACAGAGTGTGGATCCAGGGTCTTATTTATAAATTATTGAAAGTTAAAACTCCAACATACCTCTTGAAAATATTAACATCTTTTTTGAAAAATAGAAGCTTTCAAGTAAATATCAATAACACCTTATCAGAAATTAAAAACATACGAGCAGGAGTCCCACAGGGATCAGTCTTAGGCCCTGTTCTATTTAACGTATTTGTGCACGACATGCCCGTTCCAGCAGATGCAACAATCGCCATGTTTGCAGATGACACGGCAATTGTTACAAAAAACGAGGTTCAAAACAGAGCAGTAAGTGATCTACAAAAAAACCTTGATATCAGTACTGATTATTTTAAAAAATGGTGCATTAAACTAAATACAACTAAATGCGAAATAAAAATGTTCACGCTAAGAAAAACTAGTAACCTGCCAGATATAATTATTAACTACAAAATTATTCCATGGAACCCGCCTAACCAAGCAATAAGATATTTAGGGGTGCATCTCGATAATAGACTAACATGGAGACACCACATTACGAAAAAACTACGAGAAGCCCAAACCAAATTAGCGATGCTCTATCCATTAGTAAATAGGAAATCAACCCTAAAAAGAAAATGTTCCCTTTTAATATATAAAGGTATACTGAGACCTACCTTGACCTATGCGTGCATGGTATGGGGTGCTGCACACCGAACACACATTAAAAAACTGCAAGCTTTTCAGTCGAAAGTATTACGGATCGCCACCAACAGCCCGTGGTTTATTAATCTTAAATTACCACAAGACACTATAATAGACAGTGACAGTGATAGTGCGGATAGCGAACAATCTAATTAAACATTAGTAGCGAATCAACAGACATAAAGTGAAGTGACAGGGGAGTTCTTGGAACCGACCCCACAACGAGACAAACCCTGACAAACACTGTATTATCAGAACTATGTGTTACATCATGTATGTAGATCTAGTTAAACAAAGAGTATTAATAAAAAAAATAAAAAAAATATTTATTGGTCATAAATGTGATAAATTAATTTGTTTAATTATTTCTAAATATCGCTGCTGTAAAATAATAGTGAGATATCTTAAAAAACCAAGTTTCCAAGATATTGTTTTTTAAAGCTTTACATTTTATATAAACATGGTTTAAGAGTCAAATAATTGTAATTTCCATCTTTATTTTTTAATCTATATAATCTCAGTACGACGTTAGATAGAAAACATATTTCTGGACCAAGTAATATTAATATGATAAAATTAAAAAACTTTTAGTAGTGTTTTAGAACAGCGACATGCCAAATAAGGCGAAACATATTAGATATTTCCAAATAGACAGCAAATTCTGTGCGAATTGTGCGGATATTTTTGCAGATGCGGATTTTATATTTACAAAGGCTGCGGATGCGGATACAGAAAAACGTATCCACGCAGGGCTCTACCTATAAAATACATGTTTTTTAGGCGGTGTTGGACTGGCCCACCCAACGACAAATGTCACGCGCCGCCACTGGTCACGAATATTGCTGGGTTTGCAGTTGTAGAATAGTACCGCAATTTTTCCCTATATGACAATGGGGATTTAAGGAATAGATTGGTATGTGCCTGGGGAAGATAAAAAAGTGAAGAATGCCTTGTACGGAAAGATGGGATGTGGAAATTTAATTGTTGAAAGGAAAGTGGATCGTCAATTAGATTTGATGCTAATTTTTTAAGATAATTTGTGGAGCTTAACTCACGACGCTCACTTAAAGATTTTGTGGAAAAAATATTGAGAAGGGTATATGAGAGATCGAAAGGGGGGTAGGATCCCATAACTTTAAAGTAGATGAATTTTAAAAATTTGACCACCGGACTGCGTATCCGAGCGTATCAGTTCTCAATAACCTCCAATTTTATTAATTACTATATTATTATAGCAATTTGTTTTTCTATTTTTATTTAAATATACCTAAAATTATATTTGTATTCTATTTTATTGTTATTTATTAACTATAATACAAATACACAACTCCTTAATCTATATATATAAAATCGTAACTAAGCTACCTACTCATAATAAAAGCCCAGCCCAAACCACTGAACCTACATTCATGAAATTCGGCGAGTATATTCCCTCCATGACGTAAGCACCCACTAAGATCGGATTTTTCGAAATTCATCCTCTAAGTGGGTGAAAAGGGGGTTAAAAGGGGTAAAATGTGGCTTCACGGTTTCCTTAATATCTCTTAGGCCCAATAAGATATCGACTTGGTTTTTGCTTACAAAGATTACGCATGTAAATATAAAAAAACTTCCTTCAGGATTTGGTCCTAAACAACCCCTAAAGGGGTGAATCTACAATCAGCGTGAATTATAGAACCCTTCGCATCTTCTGTGTTTGTTGTGTTATAACATTTCTTTTAGGCATATAGGTGTCTTTTTAAAATACTTAAAAAGTGTTTTAACCGTTTTTTTAAATTTCACCCCTAAAGGGGTAACTTGGTATTTTATATTCAATAGAATGTCGTCTAGACAGAGAAACATAGAATTCGGGAAGTATATCCCTTTTATGACTAAACAATCCCCTAAAAAATGAGTTTTGGAAATTCAACCCCTAAGGGGTGAAATGTGGTAAAATGTATTTTCACGGATTGCTCAATATCTCACAGGTCCAATAATATATCGCCTTCATTTTCGCTTATAAATATTATCCATATAAATGTTGAAAAACTTATTTCAGGATTGTGTCCTATTCATCCCCTAAAAGGGTGAATCTACAATCAGGGTGAATTATAGAACCCTTCGCATCTTCTGTGTTTGTTGTGTTATAACATTTCTTTTAGGCATATAGGTGTCTTTTTAAAATACTTAAAAAGTATTTTAACCGTTTTTTTAAATTTCACCCCTAAAGGGGTAACTTGGTATTTTATATTCAATAGAATGTCGTCTAGACAGAGAAACATAAAATTCGGGAAATATATTCCTTTTATGACTTAACAATCCCCTAAGAAATGAGTTTTGGAAATTCAACCCCTAAAGGGTGAAATAGGGTAAACAATCAGGGAGAATTATAGAACCCGACGTATTTCCTATGTTTTTTGGGTTATTAAACTCCTATTTGGCATATAGATGTCTTTTTAAAATATCTCGAAATGGTTTTGACAGTTTTTCAAAATTTCACCCTTAAAGGGGTAAAAGGATATTTTTTATTTGATAGAACATCCCTTGGACATAGATACATGATATTTGCAAAGTATATTCCCTCCTTGAGGTAAGCATACACTAAGACGGGATTTTTCGAAATTCAACCCCTAAGGGGTGAAATGTAATTTCAAGGATTCCTAAATATCTCTACGGACCAATAAGATATCGTCTTGGTTCTTACTTACAAAGATTACCCATATAAATGTTGAAAATTTTATTTCAGGATTTTGTTCTAATCAACCCCTAAAGTGGTGAATTTCCGAACAGAGTTAATTATACAACCCATCATATTCCCTGTGTTTGTTGAGTTATAAAATTTCTTTTGGCATATAGGTGTCTTCAAAACATCTCGAAATGGTATTGACAGTTATTTAAATTTCACCCTTAAGGGGTAAATGGGAATTTTGTATTCCATTGAACATCCCTTGGACATAGATAAATAAAATTCGTCAAGTATATTCCCTCCATGACGAAAGCACCCACTAACACGGGATTTTTCGAAATTCTACCCCTAGGAAGTAAAAGGGGTGAAATGTGATTTCAAGGATTCCTCAATACCTCTTAGGACCAATAAGATATCGTCTTGGATTTTGCTTACAAAGATAACCCATACAAATGCCGAAAAACTTATTTCAGGATTTTGTCTGAAGCAACCCCTATAGGGGTCTACAATCGGGGTGAATTATACAACCCTTTGTATTTCCTGTGTTTATTGAGTTATAACATTCGTTTTTGGCATATCGGTGTCTTTTTAAAATATCTCGAAATGGTTTTGACAGTTTCTAAAAATTTCACCCCTAAAGGGGTAAATGGGTATTTTTTACTCGATAGAACGTCCTCTGGACAAGATACATGAAATTCGTAAAGTATATTCCCTGTATGACTTAAGTACCCACTAAGACGGTATTTTTCGAAATTCAACCCCTAAGGGCTGAAATGTGATATCAAGGATTCCTTAATATCTCTTAGCACCAATAAGATATCGACTTGGCTTTTGCTTATAAAGATTAATCATACAAATGCCGAAAATTTTATTTCTGAATTCTTTCCTAATCAACCCCTAAATCTATAAACGGGGTGAATTATACAACCCTTCGTATTTCCTGTGTTTATTAAGTTATAACATTAATTTTTGGCTCACCGGTGTCTTTTTCAAATATCTCGAGATAGTTTTGACAGTTTTTTTAAATTTCACCTCTGAATGTAAATTGGGGGGGGGGGGGCGGTTAAATGGGTATTTATATTCGATAGAACTTCCTTTGGATATAGAGACATGAAATTCAGGAGGTATATTCCTTCCGTGATGTAAGCACCCACTAAGAAGAGATTTTTTGAAATTGGAGCCTTAAGGGGTGATATGTGATTTGAAGGATTCCTCAATAAATACCAGACAACATGATTTCTTTTGTTTGCCATTTAACAGAACAAATTCTGCATACAACTCACCGATTAATAGAATGTCCTTAGCTCGTATAAATTCTCAACTAAAGAAAATTTTCCTGATTTGTTCTCTACCAATATTACAAATTTCAGAAATGGAATATTAAAAAATTTAGATTAGTAAATTTCGCTTATAAGTTAGTTATAATGTAAATTATCACTGTTATAATTTAATGTATTATTGATTAGTGTCATACTGTAATTGGGCTCTCGCCTGTTGTATGACCGAAATATATATATAAATAAATAAATAAATAAATATACTGTAGAACCAATGAGATATTGACTTGGTGTTGATTACAAAGGTTACTCATACAAATTTTTTAAACAGTAATGCAGGGTTTTGACCTAATCAACCCCAAAGTGATGAATCTACATTTGGGGTGAATAATAGAAACCTTTGTATTTCCTGAGTTATAACATTACATTTTGGTATATAATTTTCTATTTAAAATATTTAGAAAGCGTTTTAGTAGATAAATTGGGGGATTCCCGCTCATGATGGCTACGAAACCTGAAAAAAGAACAAATCCGCTAGATAGAGTGGTAACGCCATCTGTCAGGCTACCCGCAATACCATATCGTAGGCTTGGTTGCATAAGTTAAGGGGCTGACTATACCATGCATTGTATGTTATTTCGTGACATGAAATACAAACGTTCCACATACCGTGCACCTACGCATAAAAATCGGGCATTCAGCAAAAACACGTCCATTATCTTTTTCCATTACGCAATTCATCACCCTCCATCTTACTCAAAATTTATTATTTAGAAAAAAAATTGGTAAAAAATAGTTAAGAACGCTTCTTTTAAGCATATTTTATTTTTTTTATTTCATGATAATAATTCGTTTTTACATATAAAACTTAAATAATGTTTTTACATTATATAATTAATAACAATCTCATTGGGAAATTGTTTTAGCGCAAACTTTTGTGTATACAATAAACATGAACTCTTTTATCACTTCCACGACTACACAACCACGTGTTAACAGTGTGTAGAATTCCTTTACGATAGATAAAAAAGACAAAACGAGCTGTCATCAAATATTATAAATTGTTTGTGTGTCCCTCAAAATACATTGTCTAATTTATTGGTATATCAAAAAGTCAAGACGTTATCAAATATTGATATGTTTTTAAAGTTCTAATCTAATAGAAATTAAGCTTAACTGGCAGACTACTGACACATTTACCCTATAATGATTAAAATCAAGAAACTGAAGTTAGTTTTACAGTATAACGGATCTTACTAAATGACATTTCAGTCTTATCTGGCCCATTTTGTAATACGTAACTAACAGGGAAAGTTCATATTTTATGTTGTATATTGACAATACATTTATAATATTATCATAGTATTGGTTCACACGGATACGCCAAACTCTATTTACACCATAAAAGTCACCAAAGTAACCAGATCTAGTTTCGTATTACATATTGAGACGGATTATACAAAATTTTTAATAAACAAAGAATCAACATCATATATTTTCTAGTATATTTATTTCTTATTTTTTATTTCGTACTGTTATGTTGGCAGTACTATTTTTTAGACTAACTTACACTATTGTAATATGGTTACAATTGTAACATAAAACATTACTTTTGTAAGAAAATTGTTTCCCTAGCTTTACAGATTCAAAAAATTGTATTTTATAGAATGATTAAAATGAAAAAATCTGAAGTCTGTTTTACGGTATTACAGATCTTATTAAATAACATTTAAAAGTCAAGTAATACAATATAAAAGTAACCAAAAATAACCAGATAAGAAAACATCGTGAATGAATTATAAACAACGTCAACGTCATAATTTTTGTATAATGTTTTCACTTCTGTATGGACCAACCAAATCTAGTTATTTTGGTTACTTTTATAATGTATTACTCGACTTTAAATGTCATTTTGGCCCGGTGTTTCCAACCATAGATAAAATTGACTATCTAGGGCAGCGTTTCTCAACCTGTGGTACGCGTACCACTGGGTGGAACGGGAGTTGCTGGTTGGTGGTACACGAAAAATAATCAATAATGGCGGACATAAGAAATAAAAAAAATTAAATAATAAAAATATCATAGAAACGTTTTTTCCTACAATTCATAAAAATATGTACAGTCGATGATCGAAAATCTGACAATCAATATCGTTTTTTTTTTTTTGGAGTGCACTTTTAAATTTAGCACAATCTAATTCATTTTTGGTTAAACATTGATAAAGAATATAATCAACTTTCTGAGAAAGCTTTTAAATTATTATTACCGTATACTAGTACTGAATTGGTAAACGAGATTAGAAAGAGCTTTTTCTTCATATATTTTTTTAAATAATAATCGAATAAAAATAAAATAAGTATCGAAATTGATTGAACGCAGCTGTAGACTTAAGGGTATACCCGCCTCTTTTGAACCAAATTTAAAAAAATTATGTTTTTTGAAACAAGCACAAGGATCTCATTAAATTTATTTTATAAAAATATTTGATTATAATAATAATGATTATAATAATAAAAATATAGTGTCCAAGATGTCACTCTTATTAAGCAGGCCCTTCGCAGCAAGTATATGGCACGACTTAGGCAGATATGGAGATCATGTCTGTCTGGCAAGAACAAGATCGCTGCAACAAACATGCTTGCTGTCCCATTAATTTCATACACTTTTGGTGTAATGAAATGGAATGTTGATGATCTTAAGGATCTCGACAGAAGAACCAGAAAGATCATGAACATCAACCGAAGTCTTCACCCGAAATCTTCTGTGCAGCGCATTTACCTCCCTCGTCAAAATGGGGGTCGGGGATTACTAAATCTGGAGTGCTTGCACGATCGACTCGTCCTGGTTACAGCTAACAGTATCCTCAGAAGTCAGGACCCACTATTAAAATTCGTTAGTGAGCACGAATTTAGTGGCAAAGGGGCGTTTCTTTACCAGGCAGCGCGAAGAGCAGCAACGAGATTTAACCTGGCAGACTTGAGTCCCGTCAGGGAAAACGCTGGAGTACAACTCTCTCGGGAGGAGTACAACAGAGTTACCGGTTCGGTGAAACGAGGCGAGACAGACATGTTGACAAAAGAACACATGAGTAAAAGTATGCACTCTGTGTTCTTCAAACATATTAAAAGTCTAGAGTTGTCCACCGAACTCACGTTCTCGTTTCTTAAGTCTGCTGGTTTGAGATCGGAAACAGAAGGTTTTGTGTTTGCGTGTCAGGATGGTGTTATAAATACTTTGGCATACAGGGCCCGCATATTCCAAATAGCGGAGTCCACACTCTGTAGGTTGTGCCACCACCATTCTGAAACGGATAATGCACATTCTGTCTGCTTGTCCATCTCTTGCAGCGTCGAGCTACGTGTCTCGACATAATGCTGCTCTCCGCGTGCTCTACTATCATCTTAGACATGCCTATGGTATTGACCAAATACCGGTTATACCGTACGTCCCTTCTGACATAGAATCGGTGGTGGAAAATTCCAAGTGCCGAATTTATTGGAATTACTCCTTCCCCACCTCAAGGTTACTGACAGCCACTAAGCCGGACATAACCCTCCTGGATATCGAGACCAAACAGATGTTTGTTATCGAATTCTCAAGTCCAGCTGAGAAGAATATCTCTCTCAAGGAGGAGGAAAAGAGGTCCAAGTATATGGACCTCTTGTCCGAGCTTTGAAAGCTGTATCCCGGGTATAAAGTTAAGCTTGTAGTCCTGATAGTTGGTGTTTTGGGTGGCATGAAAGCCTCCTATCGAAGGGAAATCGAGTCCATTCCCGCCTGTAGATCTTCTGCCAACTCTTTGATCTGCAGGATGCAGAAAGCAGTGCTGCTCGGGTCGCTCCGCATTATGCGGGCACTGGATCTGGCGTAATTTCCGCGGCTGCATATCGCCAGGGTTTGGGATGCAGTCGTGTGTATTTAGCTCCACTAGTCTCTAGTATGACGCGGCTCAAAAGGTTGCTGAAGTTTGAGATTAGTGGATGCTTGTCAAGACCTGACAAACCCCAAAATATAGAAAATATATTAATGGGTTTTTTATAATTCTGTGTTTTTATTAAAACCATTTATTAGCAAACGAAATATAACAAAATAGTAGAATCTACTATTTTGTCATATTTCGTTTCTATCGTTTATTATATCTACTAAGTAAATAAATATACGAAATACAATCATTTTTCGAAGTGATACAATTTAGCGTGATATACTACCAAGTGGTACGCGAGCTAAAAAAGTTTGGGGAACCCTGATCTAGGGGATAAGTTGTTATCAAGGGAATAAACGAGTTTTTTCGTATTTCCAATTATTTATCCATAGAGTAAATAAGTTATTCACACCGTGTAGGTACTGATAAATGTTATCCACTGGATAAAAATTACTTTGAGAGATGGGTGTCAAAAACATTTTATTGATAAATATATGTACATAATATAAGCATTTATACGTAAAATATATAATATAACAGGTATTATGTACATATTAGACATATCTACACTTTATATACATATTACATACACCTGTTTCCATTATGTGTATAAGCTGTTCACTTTTGTAAGAACACACTAGATCTGGTTATTTTGGTTACTTTTATGGTGTGTTACTGACTTTAAATGTCAATTAAAAATATTCCTTACGCTGTAAAACCGACTTCAGGTTGATAAGGTTATGATCCTTATAATTAATATATCATTTTTCAATATGACATATGTCAAATGGATCGATATTTTAAAAAAGTGACATTTTTTAACTATTGAAAACAAAATTCCCTCTTAGTTTATTTTTACAAAAGTGAACTGCTTATACTATTTGATTGTGTAATTACCTATATCCAGAGCCGGCGCAAACGGGCATGCAAGGCATGCGGTGAATGCGGGCGCTACTTCGAGGGGGGGGGGGACGCTGACGTGAGATTCGAAAGGGCGCTTAATAAAAGTAATGTAGTGAAATGTAATTTTAGAAGTGACGACCTTTTTTTTAGAACTTCACTTCAAATTTAGAAGGGAAGATCTCGAAAAAAGCTAATTGCGCCCTACTTAGGGGCGCTCAATTTATCTTGCCTACGGGCGCCGCAGACCTTTTCACCGGCTCTGCCTATCAAAATAAATTAAAAATAATTTATTATTTTTCTCATTTTGTAATACGAAACTAAGAGGGAAAATTCAGTTTTTATGTTGTATAATTAAAATATCAACCTAGGGTGGTAATTCTGAAATGACACCTTTCAAAATATTTGACAATTCATAATTGACATTAAATAATATGTCAACTTACTAACACAAATTGTATAAAACACAAATTGACAATTATTTGAAATATATTTTATACAACCAGAACAGAAAATATGAATAAGCGAAATAAGATGAAATAAATATTTGTATATAATTCAAAATATTAGACATGTCAGTCACAATTTTGACATGTCATTTTGGTATCTGACATGTAGTTTTTGAGTGAATATAACCTCAGTATAAAGAAACTTCACCAAAAATTTAAAATCCAGATTTACAAGTTCACAAAAGTCTATTTAAACCACAATAGTCACCAAAGTAACCAGATCTAGTTTCGTATTACAAAATGACACAGATAATAGAAATCTACTTTAATTTATACTAAAATAAATAATAATATTATCGATTATTTATAGATAATTTACATTTTTTTTAGAGAAAGAAATCATGGATTCTGATTTAGAAGATTTGCTAGCAGACGATGATGAAGAAATTGTAGAGTATTTAGAATGCCCATACATAGTCCATGTTAGAACAAATCATATGCACCATTGGGATGAGAAAGATTTTATTAATCGATTTCGCTTAGCGAAAAATGCCTTTAATAACCTGCTCCACCAAATACAACACCAATTAAAAAAAGAAATTATACGATCGTATTTAATTTTCAGTGTTTTTGCAGTGTCTACAGGATGCATTGAACATTATACATTTTTTACCCCAGGCCCCTTATTTATCTTTTAGATTTACAGCGCCAGTAGCTTTATTTTCTATAACATTTTTACATTTTAACAAAAGATTTACAAGTTGCCTTGTTTTGGAAATATTGAAATTTGCGCTTCTTGGGCGGTTATTGCACATTTTGCTGTACAAAACTTTGACAGTTGTCATTTATTTTGATAATTGTATATATCTCTCTTTTATTCGTGCGAGTCGCGTATATGTCTCTCTTTGTTTAACATAACGCTACTAATACCAACATAAAAAAAAACATTGCAAAACATTATTATCAATCATGCAGTACAGGACATATGGAGTAGTTCTTTTTCATACTCTCTAATTTATACAATGATGCTATCCTCTCCTTGCTTGTCGACGTTGCTAGCTCTAAAACACGCTGATCTGTGAAGATGCAGTATTCTACATATGGGCATTTGTTTTTGTTGAGTGTTATTTTGAGTTTTATAAGAGTTGATTTTTGTAAATCATACGAGTTTTTCATATTATTATGTGACACATTTGACACTTTTACAACATTTGACAACACCGCTCCCATTTGCCAATACTGCATTCTCACCTTTGAACGGACTATATCTATGGGATAACTAGAGTTGGAAATACAGAAATCAATTTGTCCTAGTGAATATAAGGAGGATAATATTATCCTATTGATAGTTATTCTTATAGATAAAAGAAAGGCGGAAATCCTGGGACTTATAAGATCCGTTATACTGTAAAACATATTATTTAACATATGTATTTAACATATTATTTTCCAATATGACATGTCAAATGTTATGACATATTAATAATGTGACATTTTAAAACATTTTTGTATTACTTATATGACATACAATTTTAAAGTTGCAAACTATAAAAGTAAAATTTCCTCTTAGTTTATTTTGCAAAAGTGAAAACAGTATACATTGTTTACACTTTTGTAAGAACAAACCAGATCTGGTTATTTTGTTTATTTTATATTACTGACTTTTAAATATTATTAAAAAATCGCTTACTGTAAAACTGACTTAAGATTTTTTGGTTATGATCATTATAAATTAGATATTAATTTTCAATATGACATGTTAAATGGTATGACATATTAATAATGTGACATTTTAAATCATTTTTGTAATACCAATATGACATACAATATTAAAGTTGCAAACTTAATGAGTAATTATCAGTGTTTTAATTATGTATATTGATTTGATATTAGGTAAATTTAACTCTTTATATAGTTTTTCTGTTTGGTAGTAATATTTTTTTCGAGATTAATTTTAAAATTATTTTAAATCATTAAATTAATTTTTGAAATACGTTAAAAACAGTGTTCCTAGCGCCATTGGTGGAAGTTTTGTTAGCTATAATAAACGCAACTAAAGTTTGTCTAGCGAAAGATTTCCATCAAGGACGAATACATGCAGAGATAAATTAAATGATGATTTTACACATGTCACACACGAACAATTTGTTAGAAAGTAATAGAACATTAAACTTAAGTCTAAATCTAACAAAGTAAGAGAAAAGAACAGACATAACTAAAGCCTGGGTTATAATAACTCCATAACATAATCGCATATGCATTGAACAATGAATTTGACGCTTCAAAACATCTGTTTGTAATAAACAGAACAAAGAGAGTAGTGTAATTTTTATGCTTACGTTCCATAGTTTATCTATTATAAACCAGGCTTTTAGTCTAGCTTATTTTCTATTTTTGATAAAATTACTCGATACGTGTAGGTACTGATAAATGTTAATACAAAACTAAGAGGGAAATTTCTTTTTTATGTTGTTGTATATTTAAAATATCATGTCAAGCATATTTTTGACATGTGAATCGCAATTTTGACATGTCCATTTGGTATCTGACATGTAGTTTTTGAGTGAATATAACCTTGATATAAAGAAACTTAACCAAAAATTTAAAAAGCCAGATTTACAAGTTCACATGTTTCCATAAAAGTCTATTTACACCACAACAGGCACTAAAGTAACCAGATCTAGTTAAAATAACATCTACAACAAGTTCATCAACAGTAGCAACAACCAAGGAAACCAAGGAAAACAACGAAAACGTCTCATCTTTTGTAGTTTTCGTTGTTTTCCTTGGTTTCCTTGGTTGTTGCTACTGTTGATGAACTTGTTATAGATGGTATTGTAACAGGCCCCTCCTTATATAAAGATTGGTTCGCATTTATATTATCTTAATGGATATTCAATTGAAGAGCGCAATAAATTTTGAGTAATAATATGGGTTAATGTCACAATCAGTACATAATCAGAATATTATTACAAATAATACAATATTTTCAAAGGAATATCCATTAAGATAATATAAATGCGAACCAATATTTTATATGGGGAGGGGCCTATTACAATAACATCTACAATAGTTCATCAGCAGTAGCAACAACCTAGGAAACCAAGGAAACCAAGGAAAACAACGAAAACTACAAAAGATGAGATGTTTTCGTTGTTTTCCTTGGTTTCTTTGGTTGTTGCTACTGTTGATGAACTTGTTGTGGATGTTATTTTAACAGCCCCCTCCTCATATAAAAGATTGGTTCGCATTTATATTATCTTCATGGATATTCATTTTCAGAGGGTAATAAATTTTGAATCATAATATGGAGACATGTCAGAATCAGTACATAATCAGAATATTATTACAAATAATACAATATTTTCAAATGAATATCCATTAAGATAATATAAATGCGAACCAATCTTTATATGGGGAGGGGTCTGTTACAATACCATCTATAACAAGTTCATCAACAGTAGCAGCAACCAAGGAAACCAAGGAAAACAACGAAAACTACAAAAGACGAGACGTTTTCGTTGTTTTCCTTGGTTTCCTTGGTTGTTGCTACTGTTGATGAACTTGTTGCAGATGTTATTTTAACTAGATCTGGTTACTTTAGTGCATGTTGTGGTGTAAATAGACTTTTATGGAAACATGTGAACTTGTAAATCTGGCTTTTTAAATTTTTGGCTAAGTTTCTTTATATCAAGGTTATATTCACTCAAAAACTACATGTCAGATGCCAAATGGACATGTCAAACTTGCGATTCACATGTCAAAAATATGCTTGACATGATATTTTAAATATACAACAACATAAAAAATGAAATTTCCCTCTTAGTTTTGTATTAACATTTATCAGTACCTACACGTATCGAGTAATTTTATCAAAAATAGAAAATAAGCTAGACTAAAAGCCTGGTTTATAATAGATATTCTATGGAACGTAAGCATAAAAATTACACTACTCTCTTTGTTCTGTTTATTATAAACAGATGTTTTGAAGCGTCAAATTCATTGTTCAATGCATATGCGATTATGTTATGGAGTTATTATAACCTAGGCTTTAGTTATGTCTGTTCTTTTCTCTTACTTTGTTAGATTTAGACTTAAGTTTAATGTTCTATTACTTTCTAACAAATTGTTCGTGTGTGACATGTGTAAAATCATCATTTGATTTATCTCTGCATGTATTCGTCCTTGATGGAAATCTTTCGCTAGACAAACTTTAGTTGCGTTTATTATAGCTAACAAAACTTCCACCAATGGCGCTAGGAACACTGTTTTTAACGTATTTCAACAATTAATTTAATGATTTAAAATAATTTTAAAATTAATCTCGAAAAGAATATTACTTCCAAACAGAAAAACTATATAAAGAGTTAAATTTACCTTATATCAAATCAATATACATAATTAAAACACTGATAATTACTCATTAAGTTTGCAACTTTAAAATTGTATGTCGTATTGGTATTACAAAAGTGATTTTAAAATATCACATTATTAATGTGTCATACCATTTTACATGTCATATTGAAAAATAATATCAAATTTATAATGATCATAACCAAAAAATCTAAAGTATGTTCTACAGTAAGCGATTTTTTAATAATATTTAAAAGTCAGTAATATTATCTGTCTCATTTTGTAATACGAAACTAAAAGAGAAATTTCATTTTTTAGGTTTTATATTTAAAATATCATCTTAGGGTGGTAATTCTGAAGTGGCACATTTCAAAATATTATTATATGTCTATATTCAATATATGTCTATCACAATTTTGACATGTCTATCACAATTTTGACATGACAATCGCAATTTTGACATGTCGATTTGTTATCTGACATACATAGTTTTTGAGTGAATAAAACCTCGATATAATAAAACTTAACCAAATAATTAAAAGCCAGGTTTACAAGTTCACATGTTTCCATAAAAGTCTATTTACACCACAACAATCATCAAAGTAACCAGATCTAGTTTCGTATTACAAAATGAGGTGTAGTATTTGATGGAGTAGGATATTAAAGGCATTTTTCGCTAAGCGAAATCGATTAATAAATTCTTTTTCACCCCAATGGTTCATATGATTTGGTCTAACATGAACTATATATGGGCATTCTAAATACTCTACAATTTCTTCATCATCGTCTGCTAGCAAATCTTCTAAAGCAGAATCCATGATTTCCTTCTTTAAAAATAAACATAAATTATCTAAAAATTATCGACAATATATATTTTTTTTTATTTCTGTATAAATTAAAGTAGATTACTAAATTATTTTGTATTTATTTTGATATAGGTAATTACACAATAAAATAGTACACATAATGGAAACAGGTATATGTTATATGTATATAAAGTGTACGTATGTCTAATATGTACATAATACCTGTTATATTATATACTTTACGTATATATGCTTATATTTTGTACATATATTTATCAATAAAATGTTTTTTGATACCTGTCTGTCAAAATCTGTCATTTTTATCCAATGGATAACATTTATCAGTAGCTAAATGTATCGAGTAATTTTATCAAAAATAGAAAATAAGCTAGACTAAAAGCCTGGTTTATAATAGATATTCTATGGAACATAAGCATAAAAATTAAACTACTTTCCTTGTTCTGCTTATTACACACAGATGTTCTGAAGGATCAAATTAATTGTTCAATGCAAATGCGATTATGTTATGGAGTTATTATAACCCAGGATATATTAACCCATAGGTATGTCTGTTCTTTACTCTTACTTTGTTAGATTTCGACTTGCGTTTAATGTTCTATTTCTTTCTAACAAATTGTTCGTGTGTGACATATGTAAAATCATATTTTGATTTATCTCTACATGTATTCGTCCTTGATGGAAATCTTTCGCTAGACGAACTCTAGTTATGTTTATTGTAGTTAATAAAACTAGCACCAAAGGCGCTAAGAACACTATTTTAACGTATTTCAACAATTAATTAAATGATTTAAATGAATTTTAAAATTAATCCCGAAAAAAAAAATTACTACGAAACAGAAAAACTATACAAAGAATTAATTTACCTGATATCAAATCAATATACATAATTAAAACACTGATAATTATCCATTAAGTTTGCAACTTTAAAATTGTATGTCATATTGGTATTACAAAAATGATTTAAAATGTCACATTATTAATATGTCATACCATTTGACATGTCATATTGAAAAATAATATCTTATTTATAATGATCATAACCAAAAAATCTGTGTAAAATCATCATTTGATTTATCTCTGCATACATTCGTCCTTGATGGAAATCTTTCCCTAGACAAACTTTAGTTGCGTTTATTATAGCTAACAAAACTACCACCAATGGCGCTAGGAATACTGTTTTTAACGCACTTCAACAATTAATTAAATGATTTTAAAAAACCAATTTCAAAATTAATCTCAAAAAAATATATTACTATCAAACAGAAAAACTATGCAAAGAATTAAATTTACAAGATATCAAATCAATATACATAATTGAAACACTGATAATTTACTCATGAAAATTTAATAAACCATAGTTATAGAACCAGAAAGAAAAAAATTATAAACACTTAAAATCAGAAAAATTTCATAATAGAATTGGTCAAAAAACTATAACATTTATCGGACCCAAAATCTAGAATGTACTGCCCATAAATATTCGTCAAATTACAAATATAAAGAAGTGCACAAAGGACATAAAATTGTTCGTACAACTCAATAGCAATAAATTGAAGGAATTAGTTACAATATAAATAAACAATTTTTTATTTCAGTATAAATTAAAGTAGAGTACTATATTATTTTGTTTTTATTTTACACTACTCTTACACTACTCTCTTTGTTCTCTCTTGTTACACTACCCTCTTTGTTATGTTTATTACAAACAGATATTTTGACGGATCAAATTCATTGTTCAATGCATATGCGATTATGTTATGAAGTTATTATATCCCGGGCTTTAGATATGTCTGTTCTCTTCTCTTAATTTGTTAGATATCGACTTACGTTTTATGTTCTATTTCTTTCTAACAAATTGTATGTGTGTGACATATGTAAAATCATCATTTGATTTATCTCTATTTATGTATTCGTCCTTGATGGGAAATCTTTCGCTAGACGAATTCTAGTTACGTTTATTGTAGTTAGTAAAACTACCACCAATGGCGCTAAGAACACTGTTTTTAACGTATTTCAACAATTAATTAAATGATTTAAAAGAATTTTAAAATTAATCTCGAAAAAAAAATATTACTACCAAACAGAAAAACTATACAAAGAGTTAAATTTACCTGATATCAAATCAGTATACATAATTAAAACACTGATAATTATTCATTAAGTTTGCAACTTTAAAATTGTCATATTGGTATTACAAAAATGATTTAAAATGACATATTATTAATATGTCTTACCATTTGACATGTCATATTGAAAAATAACATCTTATTTATAATGATCATAATCAAAAAATCTGAAGTCTGTTTTACAGTAAGCGATTTTTTAATAATATTTAAAAGTCAGTAATACAATATAAAATAAACAAAATAACCAGATCTGGTTTGTTCTTACAAAAGTGTAAACAATGTATACTGTTTTCACTTTTGCAAAATACAAAGAGGAAATTTTCACTTTTATAGTTTGCAACTTTAAAATTGCGTGTCATATTGATATTAGAAAAATGTTTTAAAATGTCACATTATTAATATGTCATGACATTTGACATGTCATATTGAAAAATAATATGTTAAATACATATGTTAAATAATATGTTTTACAGTATAACAGATCTGATAAGGCCCGGTATTTCCGCCGTACTGTTATCTATAAGAATAACTATCAATACGATAATATTATCCTCCTTATATTCACTAGGACAAATTGATTTCTATATTTCCAACTTTAGTTATCCCATAGATAGCTATTCTGATTGATAATAATGTTTTACAATGTTTTTTTTATATTGGTGTTAGTAGCGTTATGTTAAACAAAGAGAGACATATACGCGACTCGCAGGAATAAAAGAGAGATATATACAACTATCAAAATAATTGACATCTGTCAAAGTTTTGTACAGAAAAATGTGCAATAAACGCCCAAGAAGCGCAAATTTTAATATTTCCGAACAAGGCAACTTGTTAATCTTTTGTTAAAATGTAAAAATGTTATAGAAAATAAAGCAACTGGCGCTGTCAATCTAAAAGATAAACAAGGGGCCTAAGAAGAAAAAATGTATTATGTTCAATGCATCCTGTAGACAGAATAGAAATGCAAAAACACTGAAAATTAAATACGAACGCATAATTATTTTTTTAATTGATATAGTATTTGGTTGAACAGGATATTAAAGGCATTTTTCACTAAGCGAAATCGATTAATAAATTATTTCTCATTACAATGGTTCATATGATTTGTTCTAACAGGGACTATATATGGGCATTCTAAATACTCTACAATTTCTTTATCATCGTCTGCTAGCAAATCTTCTAAATCAGAATCCATGATTTCTTTCTTTTAAGATAAATGTAAATTATCTTAAAATAATCGACAATATTATTTTTTATTTTAGTATAAATTAAAGTAGATTACTATTATCTGTGTCATTTCGTAATACGAAACTAGATCTGGTTACTTTGGTGACTATTGTGGTGTAAATAGACTTTTATGAACTTGTAAATCTGGCTTTTAAATTTTTGGTGAAGTTTCATTATACTCAGGTTATATTCACTAAAAACTATATGTCAAAATTGTGACTGACATGTCTAATATTTTGAATTATATACAAATATTTATTTCATCTTATTTCGCTTATTCATATTTTCTGTTCTGGTTGTATAAAATATATTTCAAATAATTGTCAATTTGTGTTTTATACAATTTGTGTTAGTAAGTTGACATATAATTTAATGTCAATATTTTGAAAGGTGTCATTTCAGAATTACCACCCTAACATGATATTTTAAATATATTATCTGTCTCATTTTGTAATACGTAACTAACGGGTAAAGTTCATTTTTTATGTAGTATATTGACAATACATTTATAATATTATCATAGTATTGGTTCACACTGATACGCCAAAGTCTGTTTACACCACAACAGTCACCAAAGTAACCAGATCTAGTTTCGGAGTTTATATACATTACGTATAAACTCCATTTACCGTAACTCTGAAATGACGTCACATTTGAAAAACTCACCTTGTTGCCAATTCGTAAAGTGTCAAAAAAAGTTAGGTTATATCGAACAACTTGTAAAAATATATTGAAAACCAATATTTCCTATAGTGGAAAAGAATTAATGTAAATTATGATGCACAGCAGTTCTTTCTACCCGATTTGTCGCGAAATTTATGGTTTATATTATATTAAGTGTGTAATGTAGTATTTAAAAAAAAAAAATAAATAAATTTCAATGTATAAGAATCATCAGAAGTATTTGTTTTTAGAAATGTGTCGTGTTCTGTTAATACAATTTACTTTAATTTTTCGCCTGGTGTCACATTGACACAGCGGGTTCGGGAAGCAAACGCGGAGTGTTCCGAGTCACACTGTTTAACTCCAGACCGCTCGAATAAACCCTTTTAGACCTTTTCTCGAACGCTCCGAGCTTGCTTCCTGAACCCACTAAATGATATCGGAAAGCAATGATACAGAGTCAAATTTTTTATTATTCGAATAGAAATTTTTGAATTTCAGATGTTAGATACAATTTTGTTTCGAATAATGAATATTCAAATATTATTTCCAGTCAAACAGTTTATTGCCGCTAGCTGCAAGTGTAAATTTCATGAGTATGCTAAAATTAATTTTCGATGATAATAAACCGTTCTACGTAACAGACCTGTAGGTTAAAATTACAAAAAAACAGAACGTAACAAATGTAAATAGAACATATTTTATTAATCATATATAATATTTGTTTATCGACCAAGATACAAAATTAAATATTGTTTTTGTTCACTTACATTACAAATTATAAAACCTTTTAAAATATACAAACACAATATACAGATAAAAGTACGTTATAGAAATATCACCCATCATATTTGATATCTATTACTCTTTTATAAGTTTTAAAAAACCCTTAAAGTTTGGTCTGAATCGCTCTGTAAGAAATGGTAGTTTACTAAGGTACCATTGCAGTTTTAAAAAATTAACTACCAATATCTCGAAAACTGTTGCTACGATCAAGCTAAAATTTTATATCTAATACTCTTTTATGAGTTTTAAAAAACCCTTAAATTTTGGACTCAAACGCTCTGTTAGAAATGGTAGTTTACTAAGGTACCATTGCAATTTTTAAAAATTTACTCTACCAATATCTCGAAAACTGTTGGTACGATCAAGCTAAAATTTGATATCTACAACTCTTTTATGAGTTTTAAAAAACACTTAAAGTTTGGACTCAAACGCTCTATTAGAAATGGTAGTTTACAAAGGTACCATTGCAATTTTTAAAAATTTACTCTACCAATATCTCGAAAATTGTTGGTACGATCAAGCTAAAATTTGATATCTACAACTCTTTTATGAGTTTTAAAAAACATTTAAATTTTGGTTTCAATCGCTCTGTTAGAAATGGTAGTTTACTAAGGTACCATTGCAATTTTTAAAAATTTACTCTACCAATATCTCGAAAACTGTTGGTACGATCAAGCTAAAATTTGATATCTACAACTCTTTTATGAGTTTTAAGAAACACTTAAATTTTGGACTCAAACGCTCTGTTAGAAATGGTAGTTTACTAAGGTACCATTGCAATTTTTAAAAATTTACTCTACCAATATCTCGAAAACTGTTGGTACGATCAAGCTAAAATTTGATATCTACAACTCTTTTATGAGTTTTAAAAAACACTTAAATTTTGGACTCAAACGCTCTGTTAGAAATGGTAGTTTACTAAGGTACCATTGCAATTTTTAAAAATTTACTCTACCAATATCTCGAAAACTGTTGGTACGATCAAGCTAAAATTTGATATCTACAACTCTTTTATGAGTTTTAAAAAACACGTAAATTTTGGTTTCAATCGCTCTGTTAGAAATGGTAGTTTACTAAGGTACCATTGCAATTTTTAAAAATTAACAACCAATATCTCGAAAACTGTTGCTACAATCAAGCTAAAATTTGATATTGATTGAACAATTTGGGGAAGTTCCATTAGACCACGTCTTGGATCGTCCTTTTTATATTTAAAACCTATATTTCTTAAAATCTTCCAAAGGGAAGTCTTTCCACCATCATACAGTCTCCTTTCATGTAATTTTATATTAATAGTGTCGACAGTAACATGCTCTCCTAAAATAAAATTAATTTATGAAGAGTCCTCACGTAGAGATGTTATGTCCTTACTATTACGGTACATCTCATAAATTACATTACGTATCCCAACTGTTGTAAAATTGTCTAATTCTACAACAGATTTAGTACGTGTTCGTTTCTTTTTCGGGCTACTGACAGTTTCATTTCTTGCTTGTTGTACTGCCATTTTATTTATTTTAGAAATACTGACATCTAAAGCAGCTACAACTCTCTAAAAAGTTAATTAACAATTATTTGTAGAAATATATTCAAGTGAAAAGACCATAGATATAAACTAAATTTTATATTTACTCACATCTCTGACACATTTCACATCCATTAAAGGTCCACCATTGTCTCGCTCTCTTTCAAAATAATTAATAAGAGACAAAACCATCCTTTGAGCACGGCTACTAAGAGCTTTGGGCATTTTTACTTTTAAATTACAAATATATTTAAAAAGTATAAAATATAACCTCACTTAATTTCTCACTAAACGTCAACCTGACGTCAAAATAACGATTGAACTATCCAATTTAAAACCGACAACATTGTATAAAATTACCAACATGAAATAAATAAATGTACTAACTGAGTTATGGATTGATGTTGATAACATATCATAACGTTGGTACTTAAATAAACCAAGTGTGACGTCATCTCACGTTTATTGTGAATGTAGTTTATATGCTTATATTATGTACATATATTTATCAATAAAATGTTTTTTGACACCCATCTGTCAAAGTAATTTTTATCCAGTGGATAACATTTATCAGTACCTACACGGTGTGAATAACTTATCCTATAGATAACTTAGTTACTCTATGAATAAATAATTGGAAATACAAAATATCGTTTATTCCCTTGATAACAACTTAACCCCTAGATAGTCAATTTTATCTATGGTTGGAAATACCGGGCCAAAATGACATTTAAAGTCAAGTAATACAATATAAAAGTAACCAAAATAACTAGATTTGGTTTGTCCATACAGAAGTGAAAACATTATACAAAAATTATAGAAAAAAGTTTTGATTTCCGTATGTTTGCAACACTTAAATCAATTTTGATTAGAATAATGACGTTGTTTATAATTCATTCACGATGTTTTCTTATCTGGTTATTTTTGATTACTTTTATATTGTATTACTTGACTTTTAAATGTTATTTAATAAGATCTGTAATACCGTAAAACAGACTTTAGATTTTTTCATTTTAATCATTCTATAAAATACAATTTTTGAATCTGTAAAGCTAGGGAAACAATTTTCTTACAAAAGTAATATTTTATGTTACAATTGTAACCATATTACAATAGTGTAAGTTAGTCTAAAAAATAGTACTGCCAACATAACAGTACGAAATAAAAAATAAGAAATAGATATACTAGAAAATGTATGATGTTGATTCTTTGTTTATTAAAAATTTTGTATAATCCGTCTCAATATGTAATACGAAACTAGATCTGGTTACTTTGGTGACTTTTATGGTGTAAACCAGTGTTTCTTAACCGTATTGAAAGAATCGCCCCCTTTACCACAGTAAAATTATCCACCGCCCCCTCCACACAAAAAACAAAATTTACACTTTTCTCTGTGTGGGTATATATCTTATGCAATGAATTTCCTACTACAAATAAAAAATGATGAGAAATAGAAATAAAACACGTCATTATTTTTATACACATTATGTATTTATTGCCTTTTATGTCATATTAATATCACATACAACATTATAATAATATTTAAATAGAATAAGTAAATAATTCAATATAAAATTTTTATTAAAAAAATTTAAAAAAAAAAATGTTAATGAGATCCTTGAGCCTCATGTGATTGCACCAAGTTCGTAATATAATGTTCAAGTTTAGTCAAACATAATCTCAAATCTCCTCTTTGGCTTATTTGTAATCGATTTCGTGATTTTTTCAATATATGCATTAGTGCGCTAAAACCCTTTTCTACTAAAAGATGAAAATGCTATGACGGGTAATTTTACTTCTTTCCACAGAAGAGCGTAACGAGGACGCGTGAGGACGAAAACGAACCCAAAAAGCATTATAATCACATTGATTGAATATTATTTTGGCTACACAATCATTTTGTAGGTCAATAAACTGCTCTTTTAAATTTTGACTGACTTTCTACGTCTGATAAAAATGGATTAATTAACCAAGCTGGTATCACAAGTTTCTGCAAGTCTTTGAATCGTAATATCATATCTTCGATAAGGGCGTCCCTGTGGCTACAGTATGTTTCCAAATCAGAATTCTTGAGCGTATCTTCTTTTAATTGTTGTAAAGAAGGAAACTGATGGTATTCTCGCCGACAAAGATTATTTTTTATATAATTTGAGTTTATTGATAAAGCTCAATACAACTCCTTTGGCTTTAATAAGGCTGATATTGTTTCCTTGAAGATTCAGGAGATTTTCATTCATCTTTTCGAATATATCGGGCACTAATTGTCAAAAGCCAAAGAGTCAGACGCAACGTGGTAACCCGATCGCGATATGTTATTCGTGATCGTCTACACAATTATTTACAATGGTTATGTGTGCAGTGTACGCAACAATTGAGCAAATGAACATGCCTTATTTTTCTATATTGATACAATGCCCACTTGAACTTTTGCAGCGCCCCCTAAATGCTAAAAATTTAAAAACGCCCCGCCAGACCTCCAAAACGCCCACAAAGGGGCGCTGGCGCCCCGGTTAAGAATCACTGGTGTAAACAGAGTTTGGCGTATCCGTGTGAACCAATACTATGATAATATTATAAATGTATTGTCAATATACAACATAAAATATGAACTTTCCCTGTTAGTTACGTATTACAAAATGAGCCAGATAATATTCATATTTTTTTGTACAGTAATTTATTTTATATAAAAATGTTATAAAAATGTTTACGATAAGACTGAAATGTCATTTAGTAAGATCCGTTATACTGTAAAACTAACTTCAGTTTCTTGATTTTAATCATTATAGGGTAAATGTGTCAGTAGTCTGCCAGTTAAGCTTAATTTCTATTAGATTAGAACTTTAAAAACATATCAATATTTGATAACGTCTTGACTTTTTGATATACCAATAAATTAGACAATGTATTTTGAGGGACACACAAACAATTTATAATATTTGATGACAGCTCGTTTTGTCTTTTTTATCTATCGTAAAGGAATTCTACACACTGTTAACACGTGGTTGTGAAGTCGTGGAAGTGATAAAAGAGTTCATGTTTATTGTATACACAAAAGTTTGCGCTAAAACAATTTCCCAATGAGATTGTTATTAATTATATAATGTAAAAACATTATTTAAGTTTTATATGTAAAAACGAATTATTATCATGAAATATAAAAAATAAAATATGCTTAAAAGAAGCGTTCTTAACTATTTTTTACCAATTTTTTTTTCTAAATAATAAATTTTGAGTAAGATGGAGGGTGATGAATTGCGTAATGGAAAAAGATAATGGACGTGTTTTTGCTGAATGCCCGATTTTTATGCGTAGGTGCACGGTATGTGGAACGTTTGTATTTCATGTCACGAAATAACATACAATGCATGGTATAGTCAGCCCCTTAACTTATGCAACCAAGCCTACGATATGGTATTGCGGGTAGCCTGACAGATGGCGTTACCACTCTATCTAGCGGATTTGTTCTTTTTTCAGGTTTCGTAGCCATCATGAGCGGGAATCCTCCCAGTTTATCTACTCGTTTTGAAAGTTTTTTAAATTTCATCCCGAAATGGGTTAATTGGTATTTTTTATTCGAAAGAACGTCTCTTGACATAGAGTTATGAAATTCAGGAAATATATTCCCTCCATGTCGCAAGCACCCGCTTATATGGAATTTTTCCCCTAGGGGATGAAAAGTGATAAAATGTTTTTTCTCGGATTCTTCATTATCTCTTAGGTCCAATGGTATATTGATTTGGATTTTACTTACAATGTTATCCGTATATGTGTTTAAAAATTAAATTCAGGATTTTGCTGTAATCATCAATCCTTAAAGGGGCGATTCTAGATTCGGGGTGAATTATAGAACCCTTTGTAGCTGCTGTCTTTGTACTTTAACTATGTTGTACTTTTTCGCATTTAGGTGTCATTTTAATATCATTAGTTTCAAGATCATTTCAGACCGTTTTTTTTTTTTATATTTCACCCCTAAATTGCATTTTTTATATTTCCCTAAATTTCATTGGTACATTGGTACAATTGAAATTCGGGGACTTTATTTCTCAGGGCTTCGAACCGTTATTTTTTTCGTTTCTGTTTTCGTTCCGGTTCAATTAAAAAAATATATATCGGTTCGGTTCCGGTTTTCGTTCCAAAAATAACGGTTGTTTTCGGTTTTCGGTTCAGTTCCGAATGATAAATTTGTAAATGCTTTTATTTGTATTAAGTAGGTTTTGCACGATTCAATTTGTTGATCGATTAATTGAAAAAGTTGGCCTTCAATTAATTGATGTGTGTAAAGTGTAAAAATTTCGTCAATTAATTGATCGGTTAATTGACAAAAAATTTGATCAATTTATTTTGAAAATAGAACAAGTTCTATTTTTCGTCAATTTTTCATCAATTTTTTGGGGAATTCTAGGTATATTTTTATCTGTTAAGATATTGCCAACTGTTTAGTTGTAGCATAACCTCGAAATTTATTATTTGTGTTTCGTTTTCAAATCCGTGTTCTAATTTATCATCATCTAGGTTATTTCTTTTGTTTTTGTTCACAGCTCGTAATTTTCTGAAGATTTTTTCAATATTTTCATTTTGATAAATATGTCAACATGTTTTACAGTTGGTAATGTAATCATTTCCAAAAAAAAAATGATAAACAAATTATGTGTGTAAAGTGATGTTTTTTTTTCAAGGTTACCAATAAATTTTTCAATTAATTGACAAAAAACTTGATCAATTGATCAATAAATTGATACTTGGATTCTTGGCGTTCAACCCCCCCCCCTCTTGAAATAATAGAAGCGCATTTTTTTTACTTATCAGTTTTAAAATAAATACGATTTTTTTCTTCTCATCAGTTTAAAAAATAATCTTAAATAAAATGTATTTTATATTCACTCACATAAACGTTATCTGAACCGAAATAAACCGATATTTTCTTTCGGTTCAGTTCCGGTTTTCGTTCCGACAAAAATAACGGTTTTTTTCGGTTTTCGGTTTTCGGTTCAGTTCCGGTTCGAATCCCTGATATTTCTTCCATGACGTAAGCAACCACTAAGAAGAGATTTCTCGAAATTCGACCCCTAGGGGGTAGAAACGAATTTCTTAATATCTCTTGATGAAATAGCGACTTGCTTTTTACTTACTATGGTTACCCGTACGCATGTATAAAAATGTAATTTAGGATTTTACTTCAATCAACACTTAACGAGGCGAATCTACATTAAATCAGGGCGACTTATATAATGTTTCGTAACTTATTTCTTTGTTAAGAACCCACTAAGAAAGGATTTTTTGACCCCTATGGGGTGAAAAGGAGTAAAATGTTTTTTCACGGATTCCTCAATATCTCTTAGGACAGATGAGATATCGACTAGGTTTTTTCTTATAAAAGTTACCCTTGCACATATTTAGAAACAAACTACGAATATTACACTAATGCCGGGGTGTATCTACACTTGAAGAGAGAGTCAGCAATGTGATCTATAAAGAACCATGACTTATAATAATTGCACGATGATGGCAAACCGTCAATATACCGTAGCGAAGCACGGGTACTCAGCTAGTTTTATATAAATCAGCATAAAATTTCCTTAGGTTTTTATTTATAATTTATTCAGTAGAACTGTACTGTGGAACTGTCTTGAAATAAATATCTATTATGAATATAGTCAATAAAAATATTTAAAAACATGCAACATCTATATTAATTTTGTATGCTAGTTTGAACTAAGCCGACATGTGACGTATTCCCTCTCACGCTCTGATTGGTCGGAAATTATGAGACAACCTTTACTTTAATAATCTTGATATCACACATGATTTGTTCCATGTACGGTCCACCCGGATGACACTCTTATGGACCGACCTTGGACACTGTTTTAGTTCTTTGGACCGTTTAGAGATGGCGCGAGAATGCAAAATAAACAGATATATTACGAACGTAGCCAACTTCTAACGACCAGTAGCTTCGTGTTGTGTTATTTTTAAGTCGCTGAGTAACTGCCATTATTTTTAGTCAGGAGTTAATTAGTTTTGTTTATTTTGATATTGTGTTTTGTGTTTTCTTTTGTAAATTATGTTAATGTCTAGATAATAGTATATGAGAAATAAAATAACTTTACTTTTGGACAGTCAGTATTTATTTTCGAATCACAACGTTTCGCTGTTAGATAAACAGTTGTATTTCTAACGGTGAAAAGTTGTGATTCTAAAATAAATATTGACTGTCCAAAAGTAAGTTATTTTATTTCTCAGTAATTATAATGTAATTTTGTGTTCCAAAAATAAATAGCTTAGATCTTTTATTTAAATTTATTTATTTAGATTCCTTATATATATTATTACAGATTTTTAAATATATGTATTTTTTTGTTTATTGTAAAACTTTTGTTCATATAAATAACAAAATGTTACAATACACAAAAAAATATATATTTAATACAATAATTATAAACCTAAAACTGATAGTATAATTCAAATTTGGCGGTTCAGTTGTTTAGTTCACTGGACCGTTGAAAGGAGCGCTGGTTAGACGTACTAAATACAGTGACTGTATAAAGACAGTGTGGCCAGTGCCGGACCGAGGCAATCTTGCACCCCGGGCGAACTCCTTGTTTTGGCGCCCTAAAATTTTTCTAAATTCTAAAATTGGTTGACATAAAAAATAATAATAAAAAATAAAATAATTAATAAATCAATTTTTATTCACAAAAGTATTAAAAAACAAAAAATCAAAACTTAATAATTACAAAAATAATTATTTCACTAATATTTATTTATTTCTAAGCAGGCGATATACCTCAAAAATCTAATAGGTAGGTCATAATAATTCATTTATTCAAAAAAAAAATTTCTTGAAAGATAAAATATGATCGCGAAAAGCATAGGGCAAAGGAAAAGGTCACGTAGCTGGATCATTATATTGAAAAATACTTTCAGAAATGTAGTCTACATTTTCCTCAGTATTTGTCAATTTTTCGAAAATTGTCATTTCTCTAACATCTGATAATTGAAATGATAATTCTTTAGTTTCGTTTGAGTTAATAGCACTCAAATTTTTAACATCTGCATTTTGTGATGTACCTTTTCCAAAAGCATTGTTAAGCAAATTTGAATTAGATACATTTGATTGCAGATAGTTGGATAGATATGTTGCACTTTTAGAAAATTCATTTTCTCTTTCCAATTTTCTTTTACGGTTTTGTGATCCAGATAATTTTTTATGTGTCGAAAATTCCAAATTACTGCAAAAAGTTTAATAAGTAGAACATGCATTTTAAGTTTATAAAATGTAAAACTTACCAATGTTATTAAAATAGAATAATTTCAGATATAATAACTAATAATGAAAGATAATTAAAAATAATTAACACAAAAGTACGATAATTTTTATATAAACAGGTTAGTTTTGCACATTTCGAAATATATGCTTGTTGTCACTAGCAGAATATATAATAACAAAAACTGACGAAACTATATGAAATTAAACACGTTTATTGTAAACGGATTTTTTTTTATAACTTTCCATCGAAATCATTAAGTACGTATTGTAGCAAATAACCGGAATAACCTATTAAAAAAATCATTAAGTAACTTAGGGTGTTTTGATGTTGTAAGCAATATATTATATCGAAAATAATGAAATTTATTTTTACATTTTTCTATTATAGAGAATAGTAATGCACTTAATAAGTGTGTTATATGATAAAAATATCAAATAATTGTCAATTTGGTATATCTAACTCATTTTTCACAAAAAGTGTACTTAGTGACTTTTACCTTTACCCGACGATATGATCCTAGTTTTGCTAATGACATGTTAGGTGCGCCCTTATCAACGAAGTGTCTCGCTACTCCTCGCCCCGCGCTTTTTTCCGCGGCACACGTTCGCAAAAAATCGTATACCATGTCACTTTCTTTTCATATTCTTTGGTTACAGTTTATTTTTCAAAAGATAAGAAGCCTTTATTTTATAAGTATGCTATTGATATGAATGAATAAAAACATTTCCAAATTAATAAATAACAAATAATTTTATATATAAAACATAATACCTAAATCAAATGCAATTTTTTTATATTGTCCGATTCTTATTTTGGCGCCCCTCTAAATCTGACAGACCGGGCGTTTGCCCGGTCAGCCCGCCCGTTAATCCGCCACTGAGTGTGGCCATACGATGGTCTCATTTTCTATTGGTCGAGCTGAAGTCCGCCATATTTCTTCCAACTTTGTTACAGATTATATATGGTTTACATGTGTTTAGCTTGTGTTTCAACAGATTTAAGTGATATTTTCAAATAATATACGTATATTTAGACGTTTAATAGTGAATATTGTTGTGTTTGTGATGAGTAATGAGTAATGTAGATAATGTAAACTGTGCACATATTTTAAATTGTCACAAATTAAAATTAATGAAACGTTTTGTTATGTTTAGGTTTAAAATTGCTGGGAAAAAAAGGCTAAATGAACATAAAAAAAAACATTATGCCAGTAAATCAATGGAAGGTTTAACAATTATAAGAAATATTTACTTTCATTAATTTTAATGTTATTCCATGCTGATTTCATTTTATTTTTACCTGACCATAATTTTAGTTGAATAAATGCATAATTGATAATATATACACCAGTTTTCTTTATTAATATATCATTTATACAATGAGTTCAAAAAGAAATTGCATAAGGGTTGGCTATGGAAAATAAAAGTAATGTCAACAGAAAGCTTTAGAATTAATTTACTGTCTGAATTAATTAAATCACTCTTGTTGTCATAAGTTATTTATTGTTACATAAAGCTTGTAGTATACATTATTTTATTTTTCCATAGCCAACTCTTATGTAATTTCTTTTTGAACTCAGGGTATATAACATGTTCTGCTTATTCTTTTTTAATATGAAAATATCCTATTTTTTTTATATAAACATGCGTTTTCCCAAAAATTAGAAAAATGTTGGGTTCTCTAATTTTTATAGAACCTTATCATCATGTTTTCTCTATCTTTTTATTCTAATGCTAATGTCCTGTTTGAACTTGTTTTCTTTAATTTAAAATATTCAAATTAAAATGTGACTCCCGTTTTTATAAAAAAAATGTTTTAGTTTTTATAGGTCCTCAAATAAAATTATAAAATAATAAAAACATATCTCTTTTATTTCCTTCCATGTCTTTTTTTAAGAATTTTTTTCATTTGTTTTCTTTTTATGTTGCAAACATTTCAAAAAAATACCTTTATCGGTAGGCAATTTTAATATTTATCTTAATAAATGTTGAATCATATACATGTTTTTTCCAGTGATGGGCGCGTAAGTTACATGATGTAAGTTACCTCATTGTTGACGCGTAAACAATGATGTAAAGTAAACACAAAAACTCTTGTAAACATTGTAAACAATGATTTAGACATGCGCACTTGTTTTGAATTACAGAACCTCATTTTAAAAACATTTTTATCAATAATAAAATTTTAATGAAACGATTTTAAATGAAAAAGTATCATTATACAGGTGTTACATACAAATTAGTAAATATGAATATGAAAAATAAAAAACTTGTTTCTTTAAAAAATTCAATCTATTTTTTTTAATAACAAAATACATTAAATTTCCCCTTTAAGAAAATCAGCCTATATTTTATAATAACGAAAAGATTCATTGCCAATTTTGCATAATGCCCTATATTTTCTTTCATTTTCTTTAATTAAAACAAAACCTAGTTCTTCAGAACTATTCCTTCGGTTTCTTCCCACCATTTTTTAATTAAATTTATTGTTTTGAACTGAATATACTTGTTCATTAACCCTATATTATTCGTATTAAATAACTAAAACTAACCTCATTATTTGACAGTTTAAAAAGTTTACATTGTTTACATTGTTGACAAGTTTACCAATTGTTTACATAAGTTTACACGTAAACGTAAACAATTAAAGTTTACGTGTAAACGCCCATCACTGGTTTTTCTTAACAATAAATTGATATTCACATATATATAAACATAAATACGTTAAACTATTAAAAATTTAAGAAATATTATAATATATTAGGATATATTAACATTTATTCCATATAACCCAATACAAATCTGGAATAAACATGGCGGCTACAGTTCATATGGTCACACTGTCTTTATACAGTCACTGTAGTACTAAATTTTCTTGCTGGGAGTGTCCGTTCTTCATTTATGTTCTGTGGTACGGTCATTCTAAACAAATGGCATTGTTATGTTAGTGTGAGTTAGTTTTGTCATTAAACTATAGTGCGTTCGAAGGTGAGTTTGCAGTATAGGGATTTGCAGCTAAGCACCCTACCATCTGGTGAGCGTTTCATGAACTTGTGTACATCAGATAACATTTCGTTTTGTGTATTGGTTTTGTATGAAGTTTGTTTTTAAAGTTTTATTATAATCATTGAAAAATGTATAATACATATTGTTGTGTGCCTATGTGCAATTCATTGCAAAGAAGAAACCCGGAAATATCGTTTCATTTGTTTCCACTAATATCAGACACCGTACGGTTCGAAACAAAATTGGGAAAGCAAGAGTTTAGAAATCGACGCGATGTTTAGATAAACAATTTAAAAATTGGAAAAAAAGTGAGCCCTTATATCAAAGTTTGCTCATTACATTTTAATGATAGTGACTACAAAAAATATTTTCAATTTTGTATTTATTATCGCATATCTTGAAAATTCCTGTTATTGTGTGTGGGTTTGTAATGCACAAATTTGTAGGCATAATGCATAAATCTTTATGAACTCTCTGTTTTTTTCAGTGACTCCACACAATATTATATGCCCAGCATTGTAGATTTCTACCCCTTGGTAAACAACACGGGAATTATTATTTCCCCCAATATAGAGATTTGCAGCTAAGCACCCTACCATCTGGTGAGTGTTTCATGAACTTGTGTACATCATATAACATTTCGTTTTGTGTATTGGTTTTGTATGAAGTTTGTTTTTAAAGTTTTATTATAATCATTGAAAAATGTATAATACATATTGTTGTGTGCCTATGTGCAATTCATTGAAAAGAAGAAACCCGGAAATATCGTTTCATTTGTTTCCACTAATATCAGACACCGTATGGTTCGAAACAAAATTGGGAAAGCAAGAGGTTAGGAATCGACGCGATGTTTAGATAAACAATTTAAAAATTGGAAAAAAAGTGAGCCCTTGTATCAAAGTTTGCTCATTGCATTTTAATGATAGTGACTACAAAAAATATTTTCAATTTTGTATTTATTATCGCTTAAGATAGAAATACTTAAAAATAAAAGCAAACTCAAAGAATATAAACAAGAGAAAATATTTATAGATTGTGATTACACACAAAATGAACGCGAAGTACAGAAACAACTAAGAATAAGAGCGGAACAAATAAGAAATGAAAAAGGAAGGAGCGCAAAAGTGGGATATGGTTGCATAATAGTCGATGGAAAGAAAATTAAATGGAATAAACTAAACAAATCAATAGAAGAAATGGAAATAATTAAAACGTCAAAAAACTAATTAACATTAATGAAGAACCAATAAAAATTACGACCAATGCTATGGACAAGGAAAAAGAGAGAAATGATCAATTAATTTGGAAGCTTGGAACTTGGAATGTGAAAAGTATAAAAGGAAAAGAGAACGAATTGGAAGAAGAATATGAAAAAACTAAAATAGACATTCTAACATTAACCGAAACAAAAATGAAAGGTAAAGGCTTAATAAAGACAAGAAAAGAACATATAATGATATACAGTGGAGTAGAGAAAAACAAAAGAGCCGCGGCTGGAACGGCATGTATAATAAATAAAAAACTAGAACAAGAAATAGAATCGTGGAAAGCATGGTCAGAACGAATACTCTCAATTACATTAAAGAATATAAATAAATTACAACGAACAATAATAACTGTATACGGACCGAACGAGGATGACACAAAAGATAATAAAGATAAATTCTGGAATCAACTAACCGAAGCAACAGAAGAAGCAAAAGGAAAACTATATATTGCTGGAGATTTTAACAGTAGAGTTGGAAAAAGAGACTCATCATATAATGGCACAGTAATAGGAAAGTGCGGGGAAGAGGTAAGAAATTATAATGGAAGAAGAATGTTAGATTTTTGTGCTATGCAAAATCTGATTATCACGAATACATTTTTCAATCATAAAGACATACACAAGTACACAAGAGAAATGAAAAGTCGTAATGAAAAATCGATAATCGATTACATAGTAGTGGAAAAAATAAACAGAAATACAATATTAGACACTAAAGTATACAGAGGATCCGAAATCGGGAGTGACCACTTCCTAGTTAATGCAAAAATAAGAGAAAAAAGTGAAGAAGAAACAAGAAAGACAAGAATAAACAAAAAACCAATAGAATTTGAATCCATTAAAACATATAAACTAAGAAAAGATGAAGTAAACTCAAAATATGAAGAATTAGTAACGCTGAAATTGCAAAGTCATTTAAAAACGTTTGAGGGAGAAAATGTAGAACAAATATGGAATGTTTTTAAGAACACAATAATGGACGCAGCCAAAAGACTGTGCGGTAGCTACAGAAAAAGAACAGGAAAAAAGCAAACAGGTTGGTGGACAGAAGAAATCAAATTAAGTATTAAAATAAAGAAAAAAGCTTGGCAACATTACCTGAACAAGAAAACAACAGATAGTTACGAATTATATAAAAAAGAAAGGAAAAAAGTGAAAGAACTAGTTCAAGAAGCAAAAATAAAGAGCTGGAAGGAGTTTGGAGAAAAAATGGAGAAAGATAGTAAAGAAAACCAGAAATTATTTTACAGAATACTTAAATCGTGTAGAAAAGAAAAAATAAACGATACACACTTAATAAAGAATAAAAATGGAGTAACATTAATAGAAGATGAACAAATAATGAGTAGATGGAAAGAACATTTCGAAGAACTGTTATGCACAAACAAGAATACAGATGAAGAGAGACAAAAACAATTTAAAATAAGCACCGAAGAAGTAGAAGAAATTATAACAATAACAGAATTACAAGAAGTTGTAAAGAGTCTCAAAAATGGAAAAGCACCAGGAAAGGACAAGATAACCACTGAAATGGTTAAAAAAATGGGACCACAAGGAATGGACGTACTGTTAAAAATCTTTAACTTAGTAATGAAGAAAGAACAAATTCCGCAAGATTGGTTAACGGCCTTAATAGTTCCCATACACAAGAAAGGAGACAAAAAAGACTGTAATAATTACAGAGGGATAACATTATTAAGCACTGTGATGAAAATTTTTGAACAAATTATCGACAAGAAGATAAAGCCCATAATCGAAAAAACGTTAGATGAGTGCCAAAGTGGTTTCAGAAAAGGAAGGAGTATTCAAGATCATATCTTCACCATAAAACAAATAATAGAGAAAACACATAAACAGAACACAAAAGTATATCTAGGTTTTATCGATCTAGAGAAAGCTTTCGATAGAGTTCCACGGAAAACACTATGGAATATACTAGAAAATCGAGGAATAAGTAATAAAATAATCAGATTAGTAAAAAAGATATATGAAAACAACCGCAATGCCGTAATATATAACAACAGAGAGTCGAGCACTTTCGTAACCGCAGAAGGATTAAGACAGGGAGGAGGATTAAGTCCTACCCTCTTTATAACTTTTATGGACGAAATTATAAAAAAGAGTAAAAAAGAAACGTCTAAATTCAGAATTGGATACAGGAACATGCGAATAACAGAAATATCGAAAGGAGTATTTGCAGATGACGTAGTAATAATAGCAAAAGGAAGAAACGAATTGCAAGAAAATCTAAATATATGGAATAAAACATTCAAAGAATATAATATGACAATGAACAAAAGTAAGACTAAAGTTATGATTATTGGAGCAGATGAAGACTTAAATATAAGAATAGAGGACACGAACATAGAACAAGTCAAGAATATCAGATATTTAGGAGTAGATATACGAGATGATGGAAAACAGGAAATGGAGATAAATACAAGAATTGAGAAAGCAATGAAACTCTACTATGACATAAATAGTACTCTTATCAACAAAAAAGAAATAACAAAAGAGACAAAAATGAATATATTTAAAACGATATACAGACCGGTACTGACTTTCGGATGCGAAACGTGGACACTTTCAAGAAGGGAAAAGAATAAAATACAAGCTGCGGAAATGAAGTATTTAAGAAGGGTGAAAGGAGTGACCAAAATGGATAGAATTAAAAGTACGGAGATAAGGAAAGAACTTAACATAGAAGCAATAGATAAATTCATAGAAAATAGGCAACTAAGCTGGTGGGGACATATGCACAGACTACAAGAAACAAGAAAAGTGAAGCAAGTCTGGGAGACAAGAACATACGGAAAGAACAAAATAGGAAGACCAAGAAACACATGGGACAAAACATTAAAAGATATATTAGAAGAGAGAGGAAAAACGATTGTAGAAGCCAAAAAAATGACGAAGAATAAAAAAGAATGGGCTAACTTCGTATATAAATACGTAGATACGCATTTTACGCCATAGAACAAAACAAAAAAATGAAAGAGAGAAAGAAATGCAGCCTACACCATATTTGGTAGAAGGCTTTTAGATATATATATATATATATATATATATATATATATATATATATATATATATATATATATATTTATTATCGCATATCTTGAAAATTCCTGTTATTGTGTGTGGGTTTGTAATGCACAAGTTTGTAGGCATAATGCATAAATATTTATGAACTCTCTGTTTTTTTCAGTGACTCCACACAATATTATATGCCCAGCATTGTAGATATCTACCCCTTGGTAAACAACACGGGAATTATTATTTCCCCCAATATAGTAAAAATAATCGACAATGGAAAACCGCCATAACTTAAAACCAGATCACAAAATGTAGTATTTTAGATGTTTACAAGTAATGTCACTTCACAAAATCAGAAAATCCCAAACAATTATTTATTTTTTGTCGTTTTTTGATACACTTTTCGCTATTATTTACTAGTAAATGTCAAGTGGTATCTGATTTAGAATGGTTTCAAAAAAATCCGCGTGGCGCTACGATCTTAAAATTTTTCCCCTATAGCTCTTATGGAAAATGGGAGCGGTGTTGCCAAATGTTGTAAAAGTGTCAAATGTGTCAATTATAATAATATGAAAAACTCGTATGATTTACAAAAATCAACTCTTATAAAACTCAAAATAACACTCAACAAAAACAAATGGCCATTTGTAGAATACTGCGTCTTCACAGATCAGCGCGTTTTAGAGCTGGCAACGTCGACAAGCAAGAAAAGGATAGTGTCATTTTGTAAACCCATTAGAGAGTATGAAAAAGAACTACTCCATATGCCCTGTACTGCAAACTCACCTTTGAACGCACTATAGGGGACTTACTAACCTAACCTAACCTAAAATAGTGTTTTGTCATTAAACTAGAAGATGGGTAACTCGCTCTGCTCGGTTTTAGACTTTTACTAACTAAACCTAACCTAATTATCTTGTTTTTAGGTGCATAGTACTTTATTTTCCCCCATATTAGCCCAATTAGAATTGTGTATCATTGTGTATGAATTTATAAAACAGAAACCATTGTTTTAGAGCCAGTGATAATCCTTGAATTATTTAGTGAAATTGTTATGTGCTGCCGTCTACAAAGAAATCTTGTAACGTTGTAGGTACCTATTCCCTAGTTTAACCATTTTGACAGCAATCAAAGTTATTTTTCTATGAGCGCATGTCGCGCCGGTTACGTATTCTGTATATGTCAACTGTCAACTAGATGTTCTGTGATGTCAATTTATCTATGTAAGATGTTAGTGATAACAAGTGCTTTAAAAATGTGTTATTAGAAAGTAAAATTAGTTGCAGTGTAAATAACATATCGTATAATTGTTTGATTCTGTTTATTGTTTGCGAGTTAAAATTCAAATCATGAATCAATCAAAAAATGATGAATTAAATGAATCTTCACAACGTGCAAGGTATCTACGTTTTAATATTTCGGCTAGACCAGGGATTAGATTGCTACAACGTTACAAAATTTCTTTGTAGATGGCAGCACATAACAATTTTACTAAATAATTCAAGGATTATCAGTGGCTGTAAAACAATGGTGCGAGCTACCCATCTTCTAGTTTAATGACAAAACACTATCTTAGGTTAGGTTAGGTTAGTAAGGGTTTGGTTAGAAAAATCCGAGCGAAGCGAGCTACCCATCTTCTAGTTTAATGACAAAACACTATATGTTTCAAGAAACTCGCGCTAATATAATAATTCCGCCTGTTTAGACCCATCGTATGTAAAACAAAACATGTGCGATGTAAGGCGGTGTGACGTATGCACAGTTGTGTAGCAATCTATTCCCGGGTTATACCAATATTTCTTTTAATTAAATATATAAATGTATTATGGAAAATATGGGCACACGTTTCAACAAATTCTTACCTATTATTTTTATAATATGTTCTGAGATTTTTATATTGGCATTCAGTTAAACGGATGTTTAGTTACATGTTACATATGACAAATGTTTATTGACAAATCATGATTCGATGATGACAAAAACATTTTCCAAAATATGAAGTTACGCCATTTAATGCTAACATTGTTTTAACACTTTTAGCACTGTTTTTACTTTACTTTGCACATTTTTCAGATGTATTCTAACCATTTTAACAAGGATTGAAGCAGGCTGACGGCATCTGATGAGTGATATTAATCTAGAAGTTGCTGTTATTCAGTTTGGTATGAAGCTTTATTTTATCTAATCTCATAGGTTTGGATGCAAATGTTGCCGAGCCCTCTCAGGAAAGATATCGTTGATTGAGGATGCTTCCAGATATACAACATTTTTGCAATTTAACACAATATGTATTGGTTATTGATAATAACACAATAATAAGAATATGTAATGTTTATTGTAACATTAACCATATGCCTGTCATCTAATGATCTACAGAATAACATTACCAGTATTAACTAACACAAACATGCTTCTGAAACGTGTATCTCATTGCGAAAGGATCGTGATCATGAAGTTTATTATTTTCAGCAATCCTAAATGAACCTCTAAGGCTAGACGTGGTGTTATGTAAACACCAGCGTAGTGATATCAATAGCTAACACTATTTTGCTAAACGCTATAAATGACGGAAACATATCCTGAGCTTGGGGTCTTGCTGTACGAGTATATAACAATCAAACCTGTCTTACTGCATTTAATTCTAGTTCAGCTAGTTGGCAAGGAACAACTGCCAATAACGGTGACCTGTTAGAATATCAGCTTGCACGGATTAGGGGCATTCAAAACATGGATCTGAGGGATTTTCCGTTTACCCTCTTAGCATCTCCTCCGTATGGATAGCGTTACTTTGGACGGGTAGGTTAAGAAACTCGTACGACGTGAAGGATTTGGCGAGCCGCCTTGTCAAGGCGATCTGGTCATCGTACTGTGCTGTAGCTTTCTAGAGCTGCAACATATTCCAATTGATATCACTCGTCAACCTGTTGCATTCTTCTTGGGCAGAGCTGGTATTTATTTATTTATTACAATAGGGCCACACAATAGGCAACTGCCCAATAATAGTGCGGCACAAATATAAAGAATAATTACATTAATTTAAATTAGCAGTAACAAATAACAAATATCACCAAAGTAGTAAAAAAATAAAATAAAATAAAATAAAATTATTATAGACATAATAGTAATATTATTAATAATAACTAGCAGACCCGTTTCCAGCAACGTTGGCAAACTGATATCGAATAAAAATCAATATAGGCAGGAATCAATTATTAAAATTTGCATGATTCAGCGTATATTAACAAAACAAAAACGTTTCTTGATTCCTATTAAATAAGATGGAACGTTACGGCATTAGAGGACAATCTTTGGACTGGTTTAAATCCTATTTGAGAGGTAGAACTCAGTACACAATTGTCAATAGCAATAATACCACTCACCGCTCTAAAAATAAACCCATGGAAATGGGCGTGCCACAAGGTTCTGTTCTTGGTCCCACATTATTTATTCTATATTCAAATGACCTTCTCAACTATTTTAAAAACATTCCGAATTTAACTATGACTGCTTTCGCCGATGATATGAACTTCCTGACGAAATGCAAAACTGCTCTTGACACGGAAACATCCTTTGCTTCCGTTATGACTGAAATTCATACTTGGACAAATAAAAATAAATTAACTTTGAATATAGACAAAACTACTTGCATTACCTTTAAAACATCACATAACAAAACAATATCAAGTAATTTTCTAACATACGACGGTGAAAATATAAATCTCTCCAAAGATACAAAATTACTTGGACTCTACATAGACTCAAACATAAAGTGGACCACTCATATAGATAATCTCTGCCAAAGGTTATGCTCCTGTTTATATGCATTAAAATCTCTAAAAATGCAGTGCAGCAAAAGAGTCTTAAAAAATCTATATTACTCTTGTTTCCATTCGCATCTCAAATATGGCATTATTCATTGGGGTCAATCAGCTGGATGGAATAGAGTTTTCGTGTTGCAAAAATCTGCAATACGAATCCTAGATTCACTAAATTTCAGAGACTCTTGTAGAGAATCTTTCAAAAATTTGAACATATTGACAGTCCCTGCAGAATATATCCTCTCCCTTGTCATTCTGGTGTACAAAAATAGAAATTTATTCCCGTTAAGCGACAATCACTCTCACGATACAAGAAACAGAAATCTACTTGTTCCACAGGCTCATAATACATCTGGTTACCAAAAAGGAGCATACTTTAACTGCTGTAAATACTTTAATTCACTTCCTGAGAACCTTAAAAAGGTCGAAAATATGCAAAGTTTCAAATTTCAAGTAAAACGCCACCTATTACAAAATACCATCTATAATATTGCTGACTACAACACTGTGTAGTATTTTTTATATATATATTTTTTTATTTTTTTATATTTTTATATTTTTTTGTATTTTTGTAATATTGTATAATATGATTAATGTTTTATGATTTATAAATTAAATTTCTGTATGACATGATTTTCATATATAGTGTTGCACTATTGTAGATTGTACTCTTTTGTAATGTCTGTATATGGAAAATACAAATATAAACTAAACTAAACTAAACTACCTAGAAAATTCTAAAAAGCTGCTTAATGCGTGTCGTTTAAAAATTAATATCGGGCCGGGTACGGCCCGCGGGCCATATGCTGGACATCAATGGTATAGCTGTTTCTGATTATACCTAGGAAATCCTAAAAAGCCGCTCAATGCGTGTCGTTTAAAAATTAGTATCGGACCGGATACGGCCCGCGGGCCATATGCTAGACCTCAATGGTATAGCTTTTTCTGATTATACCTAGGAAATCCTAAAAAGCCGCTCACTGCGTGTCGTTTAAAAATAAGTATCGGGCCGGACAAGGCCCGCGGGCATAACGTTAATTGACACAACATTCTTTAATTAAGCCAAGGTATATACTGACTGCAGAGCTTAGAGCTATATTCTCGCTAAGGCTAAACACATAGTGAAGCAGAGAGCAAAGCAGCGATGAAAGCGGAGAGCAAAGAGGCGAAATTAAAAAAATAAATTCCTGTTAACACGCGCATAGTTTTATAGTCGCGCAAAGCGACGCGTTCAAACAATTTTGATTTCTCTGCTATCATCTTTGCTAAAATAGTTGTATAAAATAGATATTGAGGCATTTATAAGTAGTTCTTATTTATAAGAGGCATTTATAGTAGAATCCGATTGAAATTTGTCCAATTTTTTACCAATTTATGTTGAATTTTTTCCAAAATATAATCTAACGTTGAAATACTCGAAATACGCGAAAATAAGAATGAAACTTTTCTGGATGTTCGCGGAGTTGCATATACAAATGATGAAATTTACCATGTATATGTCTACTTTTATTTATTCTGTGAACATTGCACCTTATAGTGTGTTTATTTTTATTTTTTAGTAAATACCAAATTTTTAGGGAAGAGTTTTCTGTTAGTAAAATATCCATTATAATTTTTGAAGTTTCTGCTCGATTTTAAACGCGTCACTATGTGTAGACACTCTTTTATAAGCGCGACCTTCTTTCGCTGTTTTACTTTCGGCTTTCATCGCTGCTTTGCTCTCTGCTTCACTATGTGCTTAGCCTAAGTGAGCTGCTGTCGGAGTTCGTCGTTCCCCACCATTGAGTTCGTGACCGACCGCACACCTCAACACCTGCTAGCACCCAGGAACTTAGCGTTACGTTAAGACACACAGGAATTAGGGCTTTTATATATATAATAACATAAATAGTTCATGAAAGGAGGAAACTTAAGATTAAAACAATAATTTAAATTACATCGTTGATAATATTTTTGAATGTAGTTAAGTTATTACAAAAAATATCCGGTGTATGTTCATTTTTACATACACTCTTGTATAACAAAGACATTCGCACAACCGGAGAATTCAAGGCATAATTAGTATTAATGTGTGATAAACAAAATATAGTTGTGGACAAAATAATAGTAGTGTGCTCAAAATTAACGAATCAACGTATTTTTTTGTTAAACAGTTACTGTTAATGCAAATATAATATTGAATAATGAAATAAGTAGATGTAAGATGATATACCAACTACTACAATTTTTTTTATTTTTGCTAGTATTTACAATAATTATAAAATTAAAAAAAAAGGTTGGACATAATAATAGTAGTATTTATTATTTTTATGTTTTATTACAAATAATTAATTTTATAGATAATTAGTGACACTAAATTAGTAAAATAATATTAAAAATATTAATATTTAATTGCATGTCCCCTATTTTGAATCACAGATTTGCACCGATTCGGCATGGAGTTGATCAGATCTTGACAACGTTTTAAAGAAATGTTTTTCCAAGCATCCTGAACAATGTTCCATAATTCGTGCTGATATAATAAATTAGGAGTTTATTAGGAGTTACACAGTAACACTTTTGTATATATTTAATTAAGTATTTATTGCGTAAAATATTGCAAGCACATTACAACTACGTGACAAAAACATAACATACAGATACACAACTAACTCCCCAGATGTCACTAGTAAGCAGCGTACAATCAGTCAATGCTGCCATCTATTCTAGTTCAAATTAAACTACAATTATAAACTAAACAACAATGCAAAACTGCTTATTTTAACACTCCGCCTCAGTTATGCATTATTTAACATCAGCAATACAAATGTACATTAATCTATATTCTTATAAACTAAGTTACAATGATTATTACATTAATTAAATTTCTTTAATACCAAGCATATCTCGAAATTTTTCAAATTTTTCCTTGGGCAAGGATTTTGTGAAAATATCCGCTGTTTGATCTTCCGATCTTAAGTATTTAACATCGATTTGTTTGCGTCACAAGATCTCTAACAAAGTTATATTTTATATCAACGTGTTTAAGTCGTTTATGTTCCCATTTATGTAAAACATGTATACAAGATTGATTATCCTCATATATTATTATAGGGTTTACAATAGAGATATTTAGGTCATTTAAAAGATTTTTGATCCACAAGAATTCTGTTGCACAGGTGGCTAATGATATAAATTCGGCTTCCGTAGAGGATTGTGCTACAGTACCTTGTTTTCGTGTGACCCAACAAATTGTGTTTCCGTACAATTGGTACAAGTAGCCAGATGTTGATTTACTGTCTACACTATTACCCCAATCTGCATCTGCATAACCGATTAAAAGATCTCTGTTTTTATGATCTATTTTATAATAATGTAGGCCATAATTTTGCGTTCCTTGCAGATACCGCAAAATTCTTTTTATTCCTTTCCAATGACTTTCCTTTGGATCACTTTGATGTCTACTAAAGAAATTAACTGAGAAGCTTAGATCAGGTCTGGTAGTCTGTGTCAAATACATTAGACACCCAATTAATTCTCGATACGGTGTATTTGGATTTATTATTTCTGTACATTCATCGACAAAGTTCGTTTCCATTGGAGTTTTTATCGATTTACAATCAGCCATATTAAACTTAGTTAACAATTTTTTGACATATGTTTGTTGACTAAGAAACATACCTTTTTCGGTTTTTGTAATTTTAATTCCGAGAAACATATTTAATTTGCCCAAATCTTTCATCTTAAAGTTACTTTTCAATGCTTCTTTAATTTCATTGATTTTTAGTTCATCGTCTCCAGCTATAATGATATCGTCTACATATAATAACAAATAGACTCGCGCTTTTTTATAGTTTCCGATATACAGACATCTATCAGCTTCTGAATTTATCATACCAATGGTCTTCATGAACGTATCAAAGGTGTGATTCCAAGCTCGGGGAGCTTGTTTAAGACCATACAAAGTTTTATTTAATTTACATACATGATCATTATCTGCCTTGACACCCTTTGGTACCTTCATGAAAACTTCCTCACTTAAATTACTATGCAAGAAAGCATTTTTAACATCCATTTGATAGGCACTCAAATTATTATTATTAACAATTGACAATAAAATTCTTAAAGTAGTTAATCTTGCAACAGGAGCATATGTTTCTTCGTAATCAAAACCAAGACGTTGCGAACAGCCTTTGATTACTAGCCTTGCTTTTCGATGCACATTTTTACCCGATTCGTCACTTTTCACTTTAAACACCCATCTACTGTCAACGGCTCTCTTGCCTTTAGGCAACTTACATAAGGACCACGTATCATTTTCACTTAATGCACTTATTTCTTCTTCAACTGCCTTAAACCATTCATTCTTGTCTTCTCTCGAGTTGATGTCATCGTAGCATTCAGGTACATCTTCCAGATAAGTTTCTGCTCTGTAGGCTAATACTGCATAGTCGTCCATCCACCTTGGGGTAGTCTTTGTACGTTGACTTCGACGAGAGCTCTGCGTATCATTCTCTTCTGTGTTGTGTATTGGTATTTCTTCAATTTCCTCTTCTTGACACTCTCTATCTTCGTTTTCATCTGAATTTGCGAGTTCTTTATCTTGTTCCTCTTCATTGCCAGGAAGCCAAAGGTCAGTGTCCGTTGATTCTATACTGAACTTCGCTTCATCAAACTTTACATCTCTACCAAAATGTATACGCCCTTCCTCCGGACTCCAAAGCTTGTATCCATTCGTGCAATATCCAATCATCAGGCATTGCAGTGTCTTTGAACTAAATTTTCCAACAGTTAATTGTTTGGGAAGATGCAAATAGGCGACACTTCCAAAAACTTTTAATTTGTTTAGATTTGGTTTTACTCCATACCATAATGTTGCTGGTACGTTTCCATTCAGCGCACTTGTGGGGCTTCTGTTCAACAAGTAGACAGCTGTTTTTACTGCATCCGACCAGAAACATTTTCCCAATTCAGTGTTTAGTAATAAACAGCGTGCCTTTTCACAGATCGTACGGTTGAGCCTTTCGGCAACGCCGTTCTGTTCAGGAGTATACCTCATTGTGAATTCGTATTGAATTCCCTTCTTTTCAAAGTATTTTTTCATTTCGTCTGATAAATATTCCCTTCCGTTATCGCATCGAAATCTGCTTAATTTGCATCCAAAATGTGCCGTGGCCATTGCTTCGTAAATCTTGAAATAATGAAATACTTCAGCCTTTGATTTAAGTGGATAAACGGCTGTAAAGTGTGTGTAATCGTCTATAAAGGTAACGATATAGTTACATCCATCATGAGAGGTTGGTGTAATCGGTCCCATTACATCGCTGTGCACTAGCTGTAGTGCCCGTGTAGCACGATTTCTTGTTTGGTTGTGTGGAAGTTTAGTTTGCTTTCCTTCCACACAAATTCTGCAAACATGTGGTGGGAATGATTTCGTCAAAGTGTTCACACGCATTCCTTCAACATAGGTAGGTAGTTTCTTCAGACTCTCATAGTTCAGATGTCCCAATCTCTTGTGCCAGGTTTCGATGCTCTCCGAGACAAGTGCAGTTGCCTGGTCGTTGTAAAATCTCAGTACATACAATTGCTTTTCATTTAGTTCGGCTATAGCAGCGACAGTTCCGTTTTTTTCAATTTTTCCTTTTCCATGTTCAAAGATTACCCGAAAACCGTTTTTCTCTAGTTTTCGTACTGATAATAGATTATGTTCCAAGCCAGGAACCAGCAAAACGTCTTTGATAGTTATGTGATTTTTGCTACCATTTACATTGCTGCAAATTTGCATTTCGCCATACTTATCCGCATGTAGTACTACACCTGATTTTGCAACTTTTATTTTTATGGCATGTTTGAGCGACTTGACATTTTTTAATAGTGTTCTTTCATTTGCGAGATGTTCTGTAGAGCCAGAATCAAGAGCCCAATCTCCTGATTTGGGATAACTAGTATGAGCCGAGAAAACGAAAGCTGATTGTTGTTCGCTTTCTCCCTCTTTTTGTACAGTCACTGCTGCATTAGCTGACTTCGATTGATTGTTTTTGTCAAACCTTTTTCTGCAATCTGCACGTTTGTGTCCAAGAAGTCCACAATTATGACACCGGAAGTTATATTTATTTCCTCCGCCTCTCGCAGTATTTCCAGCTGAGGTAGATTTGTATTGATGCGATACAAAAGCACTCGATGGCTCAAATTGCCCATGTCGTTTTTTACTTAAGTCGACACGTTTTGCTTCTTCATCAAGAAGTCGATTTTTGACAAAACCAGTCGTTAGATTTTCGGGTGAAAGTGTCTCTATTGCTGTGACAACATTGTTGTATTCTGCTGGCATTGTTAGCAGAAGATGACAAACAATGTCGGTCTCCTCTAGCTTGGCGCCGGTCGATCGCAACTCACGGATAACTTTATCAAAATTTAAAAAATGGTTTGCTAATGTTTCCTTTAAGAAGTTAAATTTCATTAACAAAAGTTTCTTCCTTAACAACAACTGACTCGCGATACTTTTCCGCTCGAATGTTTCATTAAGCGAACACCAAATTTTAAATGCACTATCACAGTCTTTCACATATTCTAAATGACTGTCCGCGACGCGTTGTATAATTTGCGAACAACACTTTTTGTCACGTTTTTTTAATTCTTTCAGTTTTTTTTCTTTTTCCGTCCTTTGACTCACCGTGTCTGAATCTAGAAAAATAATCCCATCAAAGTACGGTTTTTCTATATATTCCAAAAGATCCAGTTCGTTTAACAATGTTTCTATACGAAACTTCCAATTTCCAAAATTTGTACCGTCAAACAAAGGAATTTTGTATTTTTCTACATCCGCCATTTTCCACGAATATTTTTACACAATACAAACACGAGACACCCTTTTTTTAAATTTCCACAATAAATCTTGTCTTTATACCCGTTGTCTGGGCCCATAACCTAATAAATTAGGAGTTTATTAGGAGTTACACAGTAACACTTTTGTATATATTTAATTAAGTATTTTCTTGTCTATGAAGTATTTATTGCGTAAAATATTGCAAGCACATTACAACTACGTGACAAAAACATAACATACAGATACACAACTAACTCCATAGAAAAAAGTTCTTTTTAGAATGGTATCTCGTGTACTGGGCTTTGGTGAAGAGTTCGACTGCAGCGCTACAACGCTGCAGCGGTCGCACGCGAGATTAATTTGAGCGATACATTAGAACCAAAATACATATATTGTTCAATTTATTTTATCAATGTTAAAAATGTATTTAATTCTTAAATGCTCTATACATTTTAGTAAAATAACATTTAAAAGTTTAAATAAATTTTTAAAATTGATAGCTTCAATAAAGCATATAAACGATTTTAGGGGAAAAAATACAACAATTAATAGATAATAATTTTATATTTACTAAAATATATCATTTTACAAATATTTCATTGTACAATAAACAATATTAATAATAAATAATAAATAAACAAAAAATTGCAAAAAAAATCTTAATACTAAACTTTAACAAGAAAATAAAGTGAAAAGCAAAGAAAATGCGTCACTTCTATTTTTAAAATGAAGAAAATAAAGTGACAAGCAAATATATGCGTCACTTTTATTTTTACATAAACAATAACAAAAAAAAATACAAAAAAAGTTAATACTAAACATTAACAAGAAAATAAAGTGAAAAGCAAAGAAAATGCATCACTTTTATTTTTAAAATGAAGAAAATAAAGTAACAAGCAAAAAAATGCGTCACTTTTATTTTTACATAAACAATAAACAAAAAAATCACATTTCGGCACAGCACAACGTCTAGCACGCGTAGGCACTATATTAAATTAGTAATGAACTGAATTAATACTCTGTAGCACAAGAAACTGATACACAACAAAGGTAAACTTCACGTTAACTTAACAATTAATATTTACCGATACATAAAGTTCTGAATGTGGTCATAATGGCGTCTAGCGACAAGAACACAAAAATCACAAGTAAAATGAAAGGGATTTGGGGGCGGAGCTTAGAGCTCAGTAGCGACACAACGGTCGCCCAAAACATTAACTATGCCCACACTTGGGCAATACGAGTTACCACCCCATGACTAACTCCCCAGATGTCACTAGTAAGCAGCGTACAATTACAGTGACTGTATAAAGACAGTGTGGCCATACGATGGTCTCATTTTCTATTGGTCGAGCTGAAGTCCGCCATGTTTCTACCAACTTTGTTACAGATTATATATGGTTTACATGTGTTTAGCTTGTGTTTCAACAGATTTAAGTGATATTTTCAAATATTATACGTATATTTAGACGTTTAATAGTGAATATTGTTGTGTTTGTGATGAGTAATGTAGATAATGTAAACTGTGCACATATTTTAAATTGTTACAAATTAAAATTAAAAATAAGGAAACGTTTTGTTATGTTTAGGTTAAAAATTGCTGGGAAAAAAGGCTAAATGAACATAAAAAACATTATGCCAGTAAATCATGGATAAATGGATGGTTTCACAATTATAAGAAGTATTTACTTTCATTAATTTTAATGTTATTCCATACTGATTTCATTTTATTTTTCACCTGACCATAATTTTAGTTGAATAAATGCATAATTGATAATATATACATCAGTTTTCTTTATTAATATATCATTTATACCATGAGTTCAAAAAGAAATTGCATAAGGGTTGGCTATGGAAAATAAAAGTAATGTCAACAGAAAGCTTTAGAATTAATTTACTGTCTGAATTAATTAAATCACTCTTGTTGTCATAAGTTATTTATTGTTACATAAAGCTTGTAGTATACATTATTTTATTTTTCCATAGCCAACTCTTATGTAATTTCTTTTTGAAGTCAGGGTATATAACATGTTCTGCTTATTCTTTTTTAATATGAAAATATCCTTTTTTTTTTTATATAAACATGCGTTTTTCAATACTATTTCGAGATATTTTAAAAAGACACATTTGTGCAAAAAAGAAATTGTATAACACAACAAACACAGGAAATACGACGGGATGTATAATTCACCCCGTTTGTAGATTCACACCTTCAGGGGTTGATTAGGCAAAATCCTGAAATAAGTTTTTCGGCATTTGTATGAGTAATCTTTGTAAGCAAAAACCAAGTCGGTATCTTATTGGTCCTAAGAGATATTAAGGAATCCTTGAAATCACATGTCACCCTTTTTCCCCCTTTGGGGCTGAAATTTATAAAACTGTCATTTCGAAATATTTTAAAAATACACCTATGTGCCAAAAAGTAATGTTACATCTCAACAATCACAGGAAATACGACGGGATGTATAATTCACCCCAATTGTAGATTCACCCCTTTAGGGGTTGATAAGAACAAAATCCTGAAATTAGTTTTTCGGTATTTGTATGGGTAATTTTTGTAAGCAAAAAGCAAGTCGATATCTTATTGGTCCTAAGAGATATTAAAGAATCCTTGAAATCACATATTACCCCTTTTCACCCTTTAGGGGTGAAATTTTAAAAAACTGTCAAAACCATTTCGAGATATTATAAAAAGACACCTATGTGCCAAAAAGAAACCTTAGAACTCAACAAACACAGGAAATACGACGGGATGTAAAATTCACCCCGATTATAGATTCACCCCTTTAGGGGTTGATTAGGGCAAAATCCTGAAATAAGTTTTTCGGCATTTGTATGGGTAATCTTCGTAAGCAAAAACTAAGTTGATATCTTATTGGTCCTAAGAAATATTAAGGAATCCTTGAAATCACATGTCACCCCTTTTCACCCTTTGGGGCTGAAATTTAAAAAGACTGTCAAAACCATTTCGAAATATTTTAAAAATACACCTATGTGCCAAACAGTAATGTCACATCTCAACAATCACAGGAAATACGGCGGGATGTATAATTCGCCCCAATTTTAGATTCACCCCTTTAGGGGTTGATAAGGACAAAATGCTGGAATTAGTTTTTCGGTTTTGTATGGGTATTTTTTGTAAGCAAAAAGCAAGTCGATATCTTATTGGTCCTAAGAGATATTAAAGAATCCTTGAAATCACATATTACCCCTTTTCACCCTTTAGGGGTGAAATTTTAAAAAACTGTCAAAACCATTTCGAGATATTATAAAAAGACACCTATGTGCCAAAAAGAAACCTTATAACTCAACAAACACAGGAAATACGACGGGATGTAAAATTCACCCCGTTTGTAGATTCACCCCTTTAGGGGTTGATTAGGACAAAATCCTGAAATAAGTTTTTCGGCATATGTATGTGTAATCTTTGTAAGCAAAAACTAAGTCGATATCCCATCGACCCGAAGAGATATTAAAGAATCCGTGATAACCCAATACAAATCTGGAATAAACATGGCGGCTACAGTTCATATGGCCACACTGTCTTTATACAGTCACTGTAGCGTACAATCAGTCAATGCTGCCATCTATTCTAGTTCAAATTAAACTACAATTATAAACTAAACAACAATGCAAAACTGCTTATTTTAACATGATATCTTGGTTTTTCTTTATAAACTGCCTCTTTGACATCGGTCCAAAGGTTTTCGATGGGATTGAGATCTGGTGACTGCGCAGGCCAATCCATAACTTCAATCCCCTCCTCCACAAACCAATTTTTTACCCTACGACTGGTATGTTTTGGGTCGTTGTCTTGCATGAAGACCCATTTTAGCGGCATATCCTCTTCTGCATAAGGCAACATGGTGTTTTGTAAAATTTCCAGATAAATATGTTGGTCCATAATTCCATCAATCTTATAGATGGGCCCTACGCCATAATAGGAAAAACAAGCCCAAATATTTATTTTTGATCCACCATGTTTAACAGTTTTTATAGTGTATTGCAGTTTGTAGGAAGAGTTATACCCTTTTCACACTAGATCTTTAAGATCGGATGTTTAAGTGAATGGATCTTTAAACGCTAATGTGAAACCGTACGGCCTCGTCTAAACACGACCGATGTTTAAGACAGAGATCTGCGTCTTAAACTTCGCCCGCATTGCCAACTTAATTCCCATTATAAAAAAATACTCCTTGAATTTGTGCTTCTCTTCTTTTATCTATGTTCAGCTGTTATCATTTTATATATCGAGGTTATGAGATGATTATTTGCGTTATTATTTAAATAAATATAAAAAATAAACTTCTCCTAACCTCGATATACAAAATAATGACAGAATAAATTCAAACGATATGAAATTATGTTGGCAATACATACTAGCTTTACATGGAGATTTCTTCTTCAAATTAAACATCAAGTGTGAAAGCAAACCGATATTAAACATCGATGATGTTTAAGTTCAATCGTCTTAAAGATCTAGTGTGAAAAGGGTATTAGGTGGCCTTCTTACGTATACCCTGCGTCCACTTGACCCAAATAAAACAATTTTGCTTTCATCAGACGAGTCTGTGTCAAATGTACTAAAACTGATAAGGGAAGTGTTCCCAACTTCGAAAAAATAAAAAAATAATTGAAAAGTAGAAGCCGTGTTTATTGGATAACATTTCTAAAATCCGTAAATTAATTTAACTTATTCATGTAATATTTAATTCATTTTGAAGTATTTTGTAAACAATTTAATAAAGAACATTAATTAGAAACTAAATTACATCAATACATATGGTTTATTCATATATAATATTAATTTAGACCTTATTATTATAAACTTAGAACTACTAGTAAAATTTTGATACATGTCATTTATTGTTTAACCTTTAATAAACATATGTACATATTTTAAATAATTAATGTAAGTAGATATTATAATGTTATAAATGACATTTAAACTATTTATTATTAAAAAATGTTGGTTTTGACTACTGAGGGAAACTTTTTAAATATTTTTCTGTATTCCAGATTATTTTTGCGAAGTTTTTCAAAACCGTTGCTTACAATGAATCTTGATATAAGATGGTCAAATGTGATAAAAAATGAGGAACAAAGAAACACTGTCCGATGTAACACTATAAGGCCTGGATATCAGAACGAGAAAATACGTGCTGGGCACAGTGAAAAAGGTTTTCTTGCTGCGACTTACAATATTTGTAGTGCTACTGCGACCGGATTCAAATGGAAAGACATAATAAAAGTATTAGTTAACTAAATTAATTTTAATAATTAAATAATAAATGACAGTGCAATAAACTAGTGAAAAAGATACAGGTCTGGTGATCCTGCTATCCAAACAGCATTCTTTTTATATATAAATATGCATACCTAAAGTGTATCTTGGCCAAATCACTAGGCGTTTACTTAAAACTCTACCGGTGGATATGGTACATCGGCCAATCTTTACTATACCCCACTGAACATAACCTTATGTGCTGCCTCTATACAGAAGGCTTAAATAATCCTTAAAAAGGTTAGGTTAGGCTAGGCTTTAGCCAGAATACTAGTTATGTTAGAATAGTTTAGCTAGAATAAGGTTATATTGAGTGGGGTATAGTAAATCTTCCCCAGTATATCTATCGGTCGGTAAACAGCTACATGCTTATACACGTTCACCGAACTTGTTTTCGAATGCAGTTGATGTTCCCGGTATCTGCCGGTAGAGTTTTCGTAAACGCCTTATTGCAATTCTAAGCTTACCTTAATTTGGCAGGTTAACGGCGTATTTTTATTTTAAATTATTAAATAAACATTGTCATGACATGCCGTCACAAAAATTCGCATACCAATGTGTTAAACTATATATATTGTAATAAATACTTAAATTTATGCAGTGACAATATTCAACCGGTACGAGCATATCAGTTCTTAAAATATTGAAATACTTTCATACTGGTTGTTAAAATGAATAGTAGGATAACAGGTGCAGAAAAAGATTTCACTTAGTTTCTACTTTTGGCAAATGACCACATCAACAATTTTTAAAAATCAACAAATTGTATGATAATTATTAAAATAATTAGGCCTACAACTACAGTTAATTTTTTTTTTCTCGTCAGATTTTTTAGTGTTTTATTTATTTTTTTTATCTAACTGGTTTATTATTTTGAATATATGCCCTGCATATACGTACGATAAATGTTTTCAAATAATAAACATGTATGTAAAATATATTTTACATTGTAATAAAATGTAAGAAAAAGTTAATGTTTTTTTAGAATAATAAAGTGTATTGATTATTATTTATGAATGTTTTATTTCAAGGGAAGCGAAAATTAAGAGCGATGTTGGCCGTAGACCTAAATATTTTGAGAATATGAAAAATTCCAAATTTTAACATAGTTTTGAAAAGATTTGATTACTTTTTGAATATTTCTAATCGTATCAAGAATTTTGTATTCTGTTTATTTAGGTAATTTCAATCAAATATCTGATTGCGGTTATATGAGTAATGGTTTTCCACAAATAATTGATTACAAAAATAATCATTATTTAACAGTTCTGGTTAAATATAATTTATATGGAGACTATAGTTGTCTCACTATCCTCTTTTTTAAGTCGCTGTATGTATGTTATTTTAAATATAATGGATTTACATATTTCCTAATTTCCTTTTTATAATTAATATAATTCAGGTACATCCAATCCGCAGTTGTACAGTTTCTAGTTCCAATATAAAACAAATTTAATCACTTAAAGGCCTTTACCCGCGGACCAGAGTTTAAGAATCACTGATTACAAATTCATTGCAAAAATGTATAAAAATAAATCAGTTAAAGAGTTAAATGTTTTAAATTTCCATGCATATCTTGTAGACCAGGTTGTCGTAGGTAAAATTATATTCTACTGATATATCAGATTTAAAAATATCACTTATTATGTAAGGCATTTTTTTAATTAAATGTCTTTAATATTCGAGATATTTGTTTCGAATTATTATTGGCGTATTTATTCTTGGCCTCTAACACTTTTGAACTCCTTCAGTTTAATGTTTTTCTTAAACTATATTAATAATCTATATATTTGTTTTCTCTCCAATTCTAAGTATTATTCGCTTTACAATAATAGAAACGTATTTCATGGATTAATATGTTCTTACTTATATGTTCAATTAAAGTATTTAATTATAAAACAGATTTTAATTTGTAGTGCGCGCTATTTTGCGTGCAGTACAGCAATACTACAAAAAAAAGTGGAAAAACATTTAACTTTTATCTAGTGGTAACATTGTAGAGGCTAAATCTGTAGAACTAAAATTTATTATTTGAAGGCAATCGTTAAAAATATAGTAGTACTACTGTAGGAACTATAATGATGTTATATGTGTTATAAGAGTACTATATTGGAATTTAATGGAACAAAACTTATGATAAAATCAATAATTTCATCATTGTTATCGTGTAATAGGGATAACTTCTAGTAACTAGTAACTTCTAGTTCCAGTTGGCAAAATTTCAGTGTTCCCAACTTAATTTCTTTTTTTTTTTTTCGGACCGGTGACCCAAGCCCCATCAGACCACAAAATGTTCCGCCATTTTGAAGCAGGCCAATCTTCATGTGCTTTTGCAAAACGCATTCTGGCTACAACGTGCCTTTTTTTCAAAAGGGGAACTTTCCTTGGACTTCTGGCGAATAATTTGCTTTCTAATAACCGCCTACGAACTGTTCTGGAAGAAACTCTTAAATTTAAATCATCTTTAATTTGGCGGGAAGTCACAAAAGGATCAGCAACAGCAGCACGTTTTATTAATCGGTCTGTATGGTCAGTTGTTTTTCTTTTTCGGCCCCTTGTTTCATCAACATTTTTCCATTTTAATGCATTTCTAATCATCATAGGAAAACAATCTAATGCATTTTGAATAAATTCATATGTTTTTCCCTCTTGTTTTAATTTTATAATCAGTTTTCTTTTTTCTTCACTACAATGCTTCCCACGGCCCATAATTTCTGTTTAAACAAATAAAATTTCTCAATTACTAAGGATATTTCATTGAATTAACACTAATAGTAATCTTACCTTTGATAAATGTCAATAAAGTCCAATAAACAAAAAGCTAATACGAATAAAACGACAGAAAACAACAGATATGTTATTTTAACAAAACAGATCTGAATACAGATTCACAGTAACTTGAACAAGGCTACCAATGTTATAACTCACAATGCTACCAATCAATGTTATAATTTCCCTATTCAACATTTGTACCACATTTATGTAAAAAATTATTAATTTATTTTTAAGCTTAAACAAGATTTTTATTAGAAATAATTATTTTGCTAAACACTACTATTATTTTGTCCACAACGTATATCATTGATTCTGGTATTATAGTTGGGTGTGCGAATACCAAAGTTAGACAACAGGGCAGGACAATCTACTTCATTATTCAAAATTTTATATAAGAACATACAGTCAATGAAACGTCTTCTGTGCTTCAATGTTTTTAAATTAAATTCAGTATCCGAAAATTTGTAACTGATAAACTTATTTTGAATACTTTCCATACGCTTTATATATACATCATACTGAGGGTTCCAACATGATGAAGCATATTCAAGTAAATTTCTAATTAAAGAAAAATATAGTAATAGAAGCGTTTTTAGATTAGTAAATATCCTACCAGTTCTAATTAGAAATCCAAGCATCTTATAAGATTTTTGAATGATATTATTAATATGAACATCAAATATTAATTTCGAATCGATAGTGACGCCCAAGTCTTTAATTGTATTGGTACTATTCTACTTTAGCAAACCCACCTTACTGCGCATGCGTGCAGTGTTGGCAATAGTAAAATGTAATATATCAATTTAAATAATTTAAATTTAATATCATAATAATCAATATTTAAATGAGTTTATTTATAAGAAATATAGAAATAAGTAATATTCCCTTAATTTCTACTGTGATTAGAGTTTTAATATATAAATGTAGTTTAAATTTAATTTAATATTATTTATTTTCACTTTTTTCAGTTGTAGTTATTTATTATGCATTGAATCGATATTTAAAATAATTTTAATTCAGGTGGACAATGAACTGGCCCTCTGCACCACCATTTTATAAATGTATGCACAATGATACACAATTTTAATTAGGCTAATATGGGGGGAAAATTAAGTACTGTGCACCTAAAAACAAGGTAATTAGGTTAGGTTTAGTTAGTAAAAATCTAGGACAACAGAAGCCGAAAAACACAAAGTAAACTTAAAGGAGTTCGTGTGAAAAAAAAAAATATATATATATATATATATATATATAAAGAATGTATACACTTTACAAAATATAACAACAACAAGATAAAGGTATAACTACTGAATTACATCCTACACCGCACAAACGTTTTTTACACAAACTTTTTTAAGCTTACTTTGAGCTTTTCGGCTTCTGCTGTCGTAGACTTTTACTAACTAAACCTAACCTAATCACCCAGTTTTTAGGTGCACTAAATTATGTTCCCCCTTTTTTAATCTTTAATCGGCTGTGAATGTAATATTATTATTTATTCTTATTATAAAATACCGGAATATTAATTTAATTAGATTTATTTAACTGAAAGTTAAGCATTATTATACAAATAATTTTAATTCTATTTTGATATTAGTTTAAATTTACTTGTTTTAATTTTACTATAGTTGGCAACATTGTCTAGTGGGTTTGCTAAAGTAGAATAGTGCCATTGTATTAACTTTAACCAGGGTTGTATAATTAAGATTATAATTAAATTCAGATATGTATCTATTACGCGAAAAAGTTGTATGAAAACATTTAGATATGTTTAATTTAAGTTTATTTTCTTTACAATATTTAATTAACCGGTTGATATCCTCTTGTATTTTTACACAATCATTGTGTGATGTTATCTGTTTGAAATTTTTTAAATCGTCAGCATATAAGAGGAATTTTGAAAACAGAAGTTAATATCATTTATAAAAATGTTGAATAGTAAAGGCCCCAGGTGCGAACCCTGGGGAACTCCGGATGGAATTTTGTTATTTGAAGTAAATCTATTAATTGTTACACATTGTTCACGATTAATTTATAGATTTATTAAAAATGATTGATAAGGGTACCGAAAGTGATTGTCCGCATCTTTTAATAAAGAGAGATGGTATATTATCTGGACCAGCTCCTTTATTAATATCTAATTGCAAAATACATTCAAATACCTGATCGCTGCTGAATGACAAATTAGAAAGGTTAAGTGTTACAGAGTGTTCATCAATAGATGTTATAGTAGATGGAGGTGATACACTGATTAAAAATAGTCCGAAAAATAAGCTGCATACGATTGCAGCCAGGGCCGGCGCTAGGATTTGCGAGGCCATGTGCGAGAAGAGCTGCGGGGCCTGCTGTTCAGATCCAAGTGAGGAGCAAAAAAAAAAGTTCCTCAATTCCATGCGCGGGGCTTGTTGTTGCCCGCGAGGCCTGCTGTTCAGCTCCATGTGAGGAGCAAAAAAAAAAAGGTCCTCAACTCCAAGCGCGGGGCTTGTTGTTGACCACGAGGCCTGCTGTTCAGATCCATGTGAGAAGCAAAAAAAAAAAAGGTCCTCATCTCCAAGCGCGGGGACATGTGCGGCCGCACATGCTGCACATGCCTCGCGCCGGCTGTGCAGCTTATTTATTATCCGAAATTTGATTTTTATAAATCATACTATTTGGAACATTTTGTTTTTTAGTATTTGAAACATAGTGACAAAACTATTTCGAGTTTGAAGATATTTGTTTCTCAATACGCTGTATATATTCATTATGACAAAGTTTTAACGCGTTTCCGTAATACAGAGAAATCATTATAACAAGACTGCAGTTTAAAGCGTTTATATCTTACGTGTGCTTTATGCTTCTCTTCAATTAATTTAATTAAATTGACACTATACCAATAAGGATACGTGACATACTCTTATATTTTTTAGGAACAAATTTATTAATTATTTCATTAAGATGATGATAAAATATTGTGAATGGTTCCTCAGTAGATTTGTTATTTAAAACACATTTCCATTCTATACATGAAAAAGCATTATGAATCCCATCATAGTCTGCCGTCTTGTAGAATAACATCTGTCTAGGTACATCGGGTGACATTTTATACACATCTGTATTAACAGTAGCCACTAGGGGCGAACTAGAGCCTGTAGACTCGAACATAGGCACATGGCTTGTCAAAATTTATATTCTAGGGAGTGTTTCGGGGTTAAAACTGTTTATTATAAAACTTAAAATATCTCCCTTATTATTGACCTATCAATAAAGTTATATATGACAAAAATAGTATATAATAAAAAATCAAATCTTTTATTTCCATGAATTTTTTTAATTAGATGAATATTGGGGAGGATACCCTAAAACTAAACATTTGAAATATCTCCCTTATTATTGACTTAATAGCAAAAAGGTATATAAAAAAAAATGTTTATAAAAAGAAAACAAATCTTTTTTGTTCCATATAGTCTTTCGACTGGTTGAATATTTGGGGACTTACGAGGAAATACCCTATAACTAAAATCATGAAATATCTCACTTATTATTTACTCTACATCAAAAATATGTATGAGGAAAGTGATTTTTTTTATTCTTCTCTTCAATGCAGTTTTTAATAAATTAAGATTATATTTAGGGGACAAGGAGAGTGTTATTTATAAGGTTGAAATATCTAATTTATCATTTACTTAACAGTAAGAAGTTTAAGGAACTATTTCTCTCGTTTAATGCAGTTTTTAATATGATGTATATTTGGGGAGCTATGGGGAGAGCTACCTATAAACGAAGTATCTCACTTATTATTTACTCAACATTAAAAATATATACAAAAGTGGTTTCAATAAAAATAAAAAAACGATCCTTTTTTGTTCCACTTGAAACTGAAATATCCCGCCTTTAATTTACGTTACAGCTAAAATGTACATTACAGAAACCGGACGGAGTTCGGGTACTCCAGCTAGTAGGAAATATATTGAGTGTTCAAAAAACGCGATGAGATGGTTATTTCAATAACATAATGATTTGAAGCGTATGTCAAGTTTTGGAGAAAAATGGGTTTTCACAAATTGATTTACTGATAGTGAAATGGATATTTCGGAGTCCTGATCTTAATCCATTTGAATACAATCACGAGCATTTTTATTGGCGACAAATATAGAACGCAAACTGGATAAAAGTATATCGACTTTGTTTATGTATGGTTTCAGCATGTTTTCTCTATTTCAATCTGTTCTCCCTTCGTTTTCATAACGAATAAAGTAATAAAGTTAAGAAAATAAGACTATTTCTTGTCGTGTATATGGTTGTCAATCAAAAGAAAAATATATTCCAATTTTGGATGAATTAGAAAATTTATAGTGTTTATGACAAAGTTTCCTTATCAGTTTTTAGTGTAGTAATTTAATTTTAATACCAACAGTAAAAGTGCGTTAATAAAATAATAAATGTACCATTTACACTTGTATTTTGCTACAAGTGAAGAAGAAAATGTCTTTATTGATTCTAAAATACTGCTTATATTTATTGCAGGGAATTTCTGCTGTTCAGATGTTTTTAAACAATCTGTTCACTTGTCCCTGCCTCAGATGTGCAAGGAAATCGTTTAATATTGACTAAACTATTGTTAATATAATTAAAAACTCCTGTTATTTCATGTGAATGTTCCGAAAGTGTGCTTGTTTGCAAATATTTGACAATTTTCAAGTGTGGAATAAATTACTAGTTCTTTTTCTATAAAATGAGAAATGTGTAGATTTGAAGTATTCAAATATAATATTTTATTTGCTCTGTGAGTATAATCTAGCGCTAGCATTATAACTTCTGAAAATAATTATTTACAAACAGGAATTTTACCATAAACTAGATTCACATATACGTGTACACTGTTTTAATACTCAATTATAATTGTTGAAATATAGTGTACACAGCAAAAAGACATAATTTTGACCAGAAACTAATTATAAACCAATACTGTTTAAATACGGTGACAGACAAGTATACTTTTTCGTGTCAAAAGCTCAGACGGCGATAGTGGCGCCGTTTCGGTAATTTTAGTCGCGAGTAGGCAAATTCGCAAACATACAGTTACAAATAGCAACGAACTTTTTAAAATTATTGAACAAGTATGGAGAAACATCCATCAGTAAATACGTGCCAGTTCGGTAGTGATTAAAACAATAGGCTACTCTACCAAGTATTGAATAATTATTTAAATTTTTTGTTTCCATATTTTTAACCAAGCGTATTTTAAAATTCCAATGTAAAACGTTGAATAAGTAAAAATAGTTTATTCTGATTGCTGCAAAACTAAGTGTTGAATTATATACAAGTTAAGAAAATTGCCATATTTACAGCCACCACTATACAAATGTACGTTTTCCATAATTTTTCCATCTACGTTTTTGCTGTAAAGCACACAATAAGTGAGATATTTCTAGATTTTAGTTTTAGGGTGCCCCCCCCCCCCTTGAATTGAAAAATGCATAAAATGAAAAAGATTATCTTTGACATTATAAACAAATTTTATCATAAACATATTTGCTGTAAAGTTCAGCCTTCAATGAATTTATTTCATTAACCGTTAGTTCGTTATTGTTTCCATAGTCATCAGCACATAGAACTCTGTAGAACTTAATGTATTGAATGTTGCCTGTTCCCTAGAGTGGATGGTTCGTTTAACGGAGTATTCGCATAACCAAGCGCCTACTGTATTACTTTTGACTTTCACATTATTGTTATTAAAAGAGAATTATCTTTCAGCGGTACCAGCCGAAAATTATGCAGTTTCCACATTGAGAGTAGCAGAAAGATTTCTAATGGCCCCCCAGTATTGTTTTGGGAATTATGGACACCCACCACTAATACCACCAAATACACAATTTTTAATGCAAATAGAACTTTTAGCAGTAGAATATGATGCCTTGACTCGTTCTGGGGAAGTTGTCGAAGAAAAGTAAGTAGGTACGTTTTCCAACAGCATGTGACAGAGCACTCATATTAAAATACAGAGTTAAAGATCTGTCCTCAACTGGCAATGTGAGAACTGCTATAAAAAAATACAGTATTGCGATAAGTAAATTAAAGAATGGCATAATCACAAATAATGAGGCAAAATTAAAGTGGAAGGAATTAGCAGTCAAACTTTTGACAAACGTAGTCGTGTATTGCAATTTTCTGTAGAAACATAAGAAGGGATGTCAGGCTTGTGAAGAAATATTTGAACTTGCAGTAAACGAAGCCATTCCTATCTCTGTTAAGCTATATTACAACTATGGTAAAGCTCTGAGAAACATTGATGAGTACACTAAAGCCAACGAGCAGTTACTAATTGCACGGAGAAAGACACCCAATAATCACCTCATCGGGGGCGACTTACGACAAGTTAGTCAACTGCTAGAACAACAAAATGACTGCCAACATGATAAAATTAGCAAAGAATTTGCTGAAAGAAATTCTGGGTGAAAAAGCTGAGAAAAATTGTCATTAATGAAAATGACATTTCTGTTTAAAGAATATAATTTCTTGTTTTACTCAATATCCAAAATGAAAAATGTTCATATATTTAAAATCAGCCTGTGTTGAATTTCCTTTTTCCCACAATAATTATTTATTATTTGCAGTGCGAATTTGATAAATATACATACTATATTTAGCTGTGACATCCTTCAAATACTATTTAGATACAAATATGAAAATAAGAAGTTATTTTTACTATCATTTTTAATTATAATGAAAACATTGGAAATATTAACTATATAGAATTTGTTATAAAGAAATTGGGCTAAAATGTAGAATGATGGACGAATTTGGTGGGGGATATTTGAGAAAGGAGAGGCGTGGCCAACAACATTAGGTACATAAAACCAGTACTTCTCAAACAAACACAAATAATAAAGAAAGATTATAATTAAAAGATAATATAATATAACTAGCTGGAGTACCCGTACGGTTACGCATACTGTTCTGTGCAGGGCTAGGGACAGTGATTCACCTTAAAAGCACTATCTTAGTTTATTGTTGATAACTTTTTATTTTGTTTATAAACCACCTAAAAATAAATTTATTTTAAAGTGAATTGAAACACTGCAAACAGAGCAAAAGTGCCAACTTAGGGCGTAGTATAAGCAGCTAAAAGTTACTTTTACCGTTTTTGTAATGTGTTTTTTTTTGCCGTATATGATAAGTGAAATATTTCGGTTTCAAGAAATCGAACTTTCGTCGTTCGTTGGCTGTTGAGCAGTTGGATTTGTCCGATAGCTTATAGGGTGGCAACTTCAATCTTTCAGCTGATTTTATTACTATTTCTGCCTTTCGAACAGGGTATGCTCTCTAACAGCTTTTTTTTTAACTAATGAAATGTTTGTACCTCGTTTTTTCAGTACAATGTGACAAAATAAAATCATGTTAGAACAAATAATTCGTGTAAAAATATAATATTTTTCCACAAATTTTCATAAATAAAAAGAATTTTACACGCACACATGCATATACGTCGTAATAAATTTATTGTTGTATTCTTTATTAGCTGGAGGGCGGAGTACTCCAGTTCATACTGTTTTTGTAATGTACATTTTGCTGTAACGTAAGTGATAAGTGAATATTTGAGAAGCACTGGTTTTTAGGTATTTTTCGATGGCCACGCCCATTATTTCTCAAATATCCCCTACCATATCGTAGTCGTCCACTGTACTACATTTTTCCCAGAAATTGTATACATAACCTACAAATTACAAATATAACAATTATAAACGTTTTAAATTAATTAGAAATGATTTAACGACTGCAATCTTCGTTTACTGTTTCCCAGTCATAAAAAGACTCTTTTGAATAATAATAGCACCATATTAGATTTTTTAAAAATCAAAGCCGAGAATCGTAACATAAACAAGTTAGTACCAGAAATGTCAAATTTACAAATCATTGTGCAATGTGGCTAATATCACACGGGAATAAAATTTTTATTACTCCTTAGAAGGTAGTCTCCAGGCAAGATTATTAAAGTAAAGGTTGTCTCATAACTTGAACTGGTGGGGGTAAAATATACGTCATCACCTTTGTTTATTGTATATGTTATATGCACGTAAAGTTTTAATTTTGTCTATAAATATAAAAATATCGTTTAATTTTTTGATTTTCTACTTGTGTTAATGCCTTTTGCCTTTGAAAGGATTGTTTCTTTGTTCTAAATAAATTTTCTTACATTCATTTTTGATGTGAAGAGAATAATAAGTGAAATATTTCAATATTTTAGTTTTAGGGTGTTCCCTTGAAACTACCCTAATATTCATCAAATTGAATAAATGCATAGAACAAATAAGATTTGATTTCTTATAAACAATTTTTATTGTATAGTTTTTTGTGTTAAGATAGTTCTGTGTATAAATGAAATATTTTAAGTTTTTTAGTACCAGTTTTAACCCAGAAACACCCCCTAAGAAAGAAAATTTTGAGATATCATACCTATATTTGATCCTGGTTCTACTCTATTGTACCAAATTTCGTTAAAATACGTCCAGCCGTTTTTAAAAACTGATATAACCTCCAATTTTATTAATTACTATATTATTATAGCAATTTGTTTTTGTATTTTTATTTAAATATACCTAAAATTATATTTGTATTCGATTTTATTGTTATTTATTAACTATAATACAAATACCCACCACCTTAAATTTTATATAAATCAGTATCAAATTTCCTTAGGTTTTTATTTATAATTTATTCAGTAGAACTGTCTTGAAATAAATATCTATTATGAATACAGTCAATAAAAATATTTAAAAACATTCAACATTTATATTAATTCTGTATTCTAGTTTGAACTAATCCGTATTATGACGTATTCCCTCTCACGCTCTGATTGGTCAGAACGTTACGAGACAACCTTTACTTTAATAATCTTGGTCTCCAGGTACATTTACGTTTGACACATGTTTGACGATGGATATACTAAAAAAAAAATATTAAAATAAATAAAACATGATTTTTATCCATAAACTATTGTTTTGCTTCAGTAACACCTATTCTCTATGTCAGCTTAGAAAAATGTGTGTAAGAAGATAGGAGCTGTTTGTCCTTGTTTCTGATTGGTTTAGAACACCATCCTTATTACAATGTTAAAATATTATTTTTAGTTCAAGTTGACAGATAATCAGTGTCGTACATTGGAAATATGTATTTTTCGTATATTTTGTTATTATTTACATATTTAGACTTTTATTTACATTCTTGGCGTAGATTTTATAGAGAATATTCTCCATGTAATTTGTTTTTACGCAGTTAAATATTTTTTAGGTTATCTGACATATACATATTTTTTAACACTTAACAATTAACAGATCAAGATATAGGAATAATGTGAGCCCAGCTGATAGTGCCCAAAAAAGAAATTATTGATATAATTTTTAGACCTTCAATATAAATACATGTTTAATTTTTATTTACAATAAATATTTAAATAAGAAACTTTAGCTTTTAAAATATATTATATATAACTCTTTTAGCCAAATCTCTTTCTTTTTTATATATAATACATAATTAACATAATAACTTTTTCAAATTTACCATTATACTGAATTTATGTCGTATAAATAACGTAAGTGTATTATCTGCCTTGTTTATTTCAATATCTTATTAGAGTACGTTCAACTTAACTTCATCACAGGCGGATATTACCATTTCCCTTGCGCAGAAACCAAATTTCGTCCATTACGTTACCAACAGTTAGCTTAACACATTTCAGTGGCGTTACTTTGATTTGTGTTTGACTACGCGTATTATGCGATGTTTTTTGTTTATTTACGTTATTATTATTTATTTCTCGTACGTTTCAAGGTATACCGTGTACTAAAATGAGTAAAAATGTATTTGAAATACATAATTTTGTGTGTTTGGTTTCCACAACAATTATTTAAAACCCTAATGTACGTCAATGTGATCAGCTGTTTTCTCGCGCAGAACTGATGAAGTAATTTATGATACCCTGTGATGAAGTTAAGATGAACGAACTCTAACCAATTCCTTGGTTATATTAAAAAAAAAAAAATCGCTTACTAACCCTGTTACCACGCCCATGCCCTAGTTGTACATGTTTTAAATTTCTCGCTATACTGTATTTGTCGTGTGTAAATCGTACACGGTTCGCAGCGCTATCTACTTTTTTCTAATTTGAAATAGAGTATAGTGGCGTAGCGTCGAGTCGCTTTCTAAGATCAAGGGTTGTAGTGAGAATAAATGTATCTAGGCAAAAATATGTAAATGTTAATTTAAAAAGAAATATATTTAACAAATAAAAAATTATGAATTATATTGAATATTATATATTAAAAAAACAAAAAAATAAATAAAATAAAAAAAAAACTATTTGCAGTGGTAAACTTTCGTACTACACCAATTTTTTTAAATGACAGTTTTAAATCATTAAATTAAAGTAAAGGTCTACGTTAGTGCATAAATAATTTTTTGTTTCAAAATTCAAAGTAGCAAAAAGGAGTTTTTATTATATATAAATTGTATCGAAGTCATTTCTGAAACCCTGAAATTAATAAATGTATGAACAATATTTTCTATTTGAATTCGGAGATCCGACCATAAAGAAAATAAAAACATATAAGCTCATAAACAAGCTGTATGTGGGTATAAAAACCCTTCTCATGCTGTAGACGTATTTCTGAGTAAAATGCAGAAGGCTTTAAGCCGCAGCTATAAAAGAACAAAATAATCTTACTTCAAATTTCAGTAATGAATAGTGTAAATATATGTAAGAAGAGCTTCCAAACAAAAATCAGAACATTTTGAAATAATAATTTTGAGCATTAATAGGATGAAAATGTTGAATAACTTGTGTAGTAAGCGGAAACGCCGATGTACATCCGAACTTTCCCTGTCTTATTGCACACAACATAAAGCTGCATTCATCACTTTTATATTATATTATGTATTAATATTATTTATCCATTCGACTAATTTAAAGAAATTGCACATAATAAACACTCCACTGGTAAAACCTGAACTGTGTAAAAATACATTTATTTTTCAATAGAAAATAAATAGGATTTAAAGGGGTTTTAAGTATTACTAGTTGTTCATTCGCAAATGATTTATTGAATTAATAACATAACTATGTTGGGGTTCCTTGGCTGCAGCCCTCCCTTAATCTGCAACTGATGACAGTATTTTAATGAAATTGTAAGCACTTGAAACTAACATTTTGTTTAGATGCCTACACAATCAAACTTAGAGAACCAGTGACAAGATTGTAAAACGTTGCTTTGTCACTTCATAGAAAGGAGACTCGGATCAGCTCGTATTTGTTAGGCTGAGGATCTGCAACCGGTAACGGTATACGCACCGTAACATATTATCGATTTAATAGTTGCAGATATCGCGTTACGATTTATTTTTAAATCTTAATCTGAATCCCCATTGTTTTTTCGATGCATAGCTGTAAGTTGGTTTATTTGTTACTTGTTTTTTTTCTATTGTTCTATCAATGAGTTTCTTTATTTTTTAGCTCTCTTCCTCGGGCCTTTATTGCCCACGTTATTTCGACATTCTTCCTGTTTTTAGGGTTTTGTAGGTATGACCAAAAACCGTTATACCGTCATTTTGTCGTCTGTCTGTCTGTCTGTCTGTTCGGTAAAAATTGTAGCCAAACGGCTAAACCTAGAGAGTTGAAATTTGGCATGCTTATACAACTCTTTGACCCGCACATAGGAAAAATACTAAAACATCTAAAAAACATATCCCCCTAAAAATATAAACAAATATGTGCTCATCGAAAAAAAAAATATATTTTTTTATAATTCTGAGTAGGGTATCAAATGAAAGCCCTTGGTACGTGGATAAACGATAAAAAAATTATTTTTGCAAAATAAATTATTTTGAAGTGATTTTTGCCAAAATTGTGCAAAAATTTTTTTGTCCCACACCTGTAGCCCAGATGGTTTAAACTAAAAATCTGAAAAAATTCTAAGTAATGTACATTGGTGTGAACCGTAATAGTTCAACAGGCATTTTTGATCAGATTAGGTTTTTGGAAAAAAACGCATTTTTTGTGATTTTTGGCAAATAATGTACACTAGTTATAGATTTGTAACACGCCACACTGTAACGTGTATGCTGGTCTAGTAGTATTTGACGCTGATTTTTCACCCAAGTAACCCGATCCGAAAGGGATCGAACCTGTGAGAAAGAGACTATATTGTTTTTTGTTTTTTTTTTTTTTATTTTTATATTGTTTAAATTATTTTTTCAAAATTCTAGTTATATTTTGGCAAATGATGCATTTAATTTTTAAAAGCGTAAATTTAATAGCCAGTGGAAATTGTTTAAATTATAATTTAATTCTGTTTCAATGTACACGAAATCAGAGGGACGGAACTTATAACAACCAATGGAAGCCATATGCGCAATTTTTAAAATTCTTAATGAACCTTGCTAAATAAAAAAAAATACTGCACATATTTAGAAACCTAAATAATGGTATTAGGCGTTCGAATTAAAATTAACAAAAAAAATATTTTAATATAAAATTTGTTTTCGCATCCAAAATAATCATCATTCACTTACTAAATACCTGCAAAACCTTGAAATGTGTGAAAATTCACACTTCACATCAATTTTTTAAACAAGGTTTAGAAATCATTTAAGGTTACTTGCACTAAGCCATCTTTAGCCAAAATTATAATGCTTACTTCCTTCTGTAGAACTACCGAAGCCCCTTGGTAAGACGGTTGCCTACAGAAGACATGAACGCGGGTTCAATTTTCGCTGGCTGCCCTTCGTTATTTTGCACCTTCTGGTACTACGCAAATCAGATTCGGAGTAGACTCAGATTCGAGTAATTAATACTTCAAAAATAATACTAAATAATTTATTTTTTATTTAATCCGAACAGATAATTGTATGTATGTGATTTTTACAAATTTATATACAAAATTATTAATATTAAGAGCTCTAACCTATGATAATTTTAAAAAATATAAAATTTATAATTACAATTTATTTGTTTTTTTTTTTTACCCTGAATCAACAGATAGATTTTAGTATAAGAAACGGCAATGAAGACTTGGGTAGAATATATTAAATATTCTATTAAGAATATATAAAAGTATGTAGTAGTATGCAGTGTTGTAATAGATACATTTAAAAAAATATCTAGATACAGCTAGAGATTTTTGAAAACACACTGAAAATGAAAATACCTACCATATAAAAACGTTTAAAAAATTAATTTTTACTGAAATACTGTAATAGCTAACAATTAATGATGCATTATAATTAAACAAACAGTGCAGTTAATCAGTATTATACAGGCTGTTTATAATGACCGTGACGTCACAAAAAGCCCACTAAATTTAAGGTATAACACTATTCTACTACTAGAGCCAGACCTTAAGTGATGAAATGCCTCAATAAAAAATATATATATATATCAAAGTGTACTTTAAATCACTGGATACTTTTGAAGGGCCTTAATTTGTCTTGCCCAAGGTCTCACAAAACCACGGTCCACTCCCAAACCACTTGTGTGGATATAATTTTTCATATATTTTTAGTAAATTGGTCACCAAAATAGCTACAATATTTATTGAAAAACTTATTTTTCATTAATAATGATCCATTTTCCTTAAGTGTTGCATATAATACCTACTATTTTTACGGCCGTTCAAAAACTATGGTAAAACGAGTGAGAATGTCATCAATACTAACAAAAATAAAATATTCAAAATGACAATTTATAATTAAACTATTTATCAGCTCGGTATCACGGTATAAAACTAAAGTAACGAGCAAAGTATCTGAAATACAGATACAAGATACTTACATTTAAATACCTAGATACAGATACATATTTCAAAAAGTATTTAGTTACTGTATCTAGATACTTGTACCTAGATACATTACACACTGGTAATATGTATCATGAAAAGATACATACTATTTATACAAAGTATTTAGTTACTGTATCTAGATACTTGTAACTAGATACATTACACACTGGTAGTATGTATCATGAAAAGATGATTAGTTTTTGGTTATTTTTGGGGAGTAATTATCCTCTTTCGGATTTTGTTGTAAATTTATTATAACTATTAAATTTGGATTTATTTGAGCGATTTGCATCAGCCTATCGGCAGAACTACGGCCTGATTGGAAGAACATTGAGCACATTATGATCAACTGCAATAGTTTCTATTACAAGTGATATTTTAACAATTTTTTGTACACTATTTTAAATAAATGGCTTTTAATAAAATTAGCAATGTCATTTAAAAAATTAACGTATTCTTTGCAGACTCAAAAAAGCGTGTGTTGCACGTAGCGAAGAAATGCAATTTTGTTTGTTTTTGAGGATCAATCGGTCTATGGCGTTATACATTTTCGGAACATAGGGCTTACAAAAATTGTCGCCTATACCGTTTTTATCTCCAGGACATTAATTTCTTTCGATTCGATTACAATTCTTCGCTTTTACGATAGTTTTCAGTTGCCACCATAGTCCGAAGTTGAGCGCTTGCTTCGCAATTGCGATGTCGCAATTACACTTTAGTGCAAAAACACTTTGCGATTCGACTTACTTACTCTGGTACTCTCCTTCGTACTTCCTTACTCAATAATTGTTTGTGTCTGCATTCCACATCTGCCAGCTCTGCTATGAAAAAGAAGATATTTAAAGTAAGTAACATGTACCTAGTTGCAATACTGTATTTTATTTCGAGTAAGGAGTACGACTATCTAATAACAACAGTGTCTGGTACGGTATAGTTATTGGTGTATTGTTCATGTGAGTTGTGCCTATAGTAACTATTATATACACTGCATCAACAAGTGAAAAAAGGCAATGTTATGGGTTATGACGGTCATAAACTGATAATGTTTATCAAACAGTACAAATTTCCCTCTTCTGGTTTAATATCCAAGACACTTTGAAGGAGAATGATATCATAGAAATTCATGGATCTTGGCATGTTTTAAAATAGTTAATACATTCTAACACTTCAATAAAACGGTACAAGTCTGCTGAATTGTTTATGACAATATTACAACATGTACAGTTTCCGACCGTAGTAATATTTAAACTTTGTCGTACAGCGAACCATCGTTTCTACTTACAACAGTCATAAGGTAAGCAGATAATAGCATCTTGTAAGTGAATGGCGTAAAGCAAGTTATCACAAAGTGTGCCTGACAAGACTAGATTTTGTCCTGTGCCCTGAATCAAACAATTAAATATCAGCTCCGATGTATTATAAGAAACAAATATTAGGAAATCTCCAATTATTCGTTGGTATTTGTTACAAGAGAAACAATTACATAAATTATATATTGATAATTAAAACCTCGCTCTACAGGAGTGTCACACAATATAGCTATTCAAGAGTTCTTCTAAATTTAAATAGTAAGCTATGTCAGCTATATCGATATAGTCGCTAGACCAGCGTTTCCCAACTTTTTTTCATGGTGGACCGGCAAGCGATCTAGAAAAAATTCGAGGACCGGCAAGTCTAGAAAGTAATGTGTATCGCAAAAGTTTTATATATTTTTTTTTGCACTGATTACAAACACAAAAAACAACAAATAAAAAATCAAATATATTTAGTGAAAAAAGAAACAAATTATTACTTAAGTAATTAACTGATTAAGGACCGAGTTTTTAACAGCACATAAAAATAATTCTGCGGACCGGTGCCGTTCCGAGGACCGGCGGTTAGGAAACACTGCTCTAGACCATACAATTATTCTTGGGACAATAATAATTTTTAATCAGTTTGTTTGGATAAAACTTACATATAAAAAAGTTTTGCATGTCGTACTCCACCTTTGTTAAGCAGTGTCCTGTTGACAGTACTGAAGAGTATGCCTATATTTGTTCGTGTCAATAATTAGATAGGAATAGTTAGAATTACGATTATTGTGTTTTGGCATGTAGGTAGTCTTTTATTTCCAACATAAAAAAAAAATATATTAGGATGATAATGTTTTTATTACATTTTTAACATGTGTTTTTCCGAGGCTCGTTTCTTTTACACCCCCCAATATTCTAATTTGTTGATTCGTAAACACTGGAATAAAGAAGAAAACTACTAGGTTATGTGTGGATAAACACAGACTGACAGTTCATAAAGTAAGATGGATGTATATAACTTTCTCCCTTACCCATAATTCAAGCATAAATATACCTATGTAAATAAAATTTTAGGATTTATAAATTTTGAAATTAATAAATTAAATATTTAAACAGCCGTTACTAATTCTTCTCTCTATGGTTAAAAATATGACCTAAGATTTTAAGCATGAATATAAGTATTTACTAATCAAAGCTATTTGATTGTTGTGATACAGACATTGTAAAATATTATTTAAAAATAAAATTGTTACATTTTGCATTATTAGAATAAAATAACTAAGTAATGTTTAATTTCTATAACTTTTTATTGAATATTACATAATAATTAAAGTTGGGGGAATTTAGCTGGTGATAACTGAAAAATTCCCTAGAAATCAGGGAGATTCACTGTATTTGGAGTAGTGAGAGCAGCATGTGTGTGATTGTATCTTATTGAAAACATTTTAACTTTATATTTAGTGAGTAGGTAGTGTAGTTCTGTAAAAAAACTAAACGATTCTTGTACGAAGTATTCAAATAGCAAAATATATAAGCGTGGCACTGAAAATTATTAGAAGTATCGCCGAATATGGGAGATCGTCCTGTACTCGCCATGCGTTTTGCACGAGACATGGTATTACTATAAAACATATTGTTCATATAAGTACTCGGTGCTATTTGACCGCATTTAAGAATTAGTGTAAAACTAACAGAACTGAACAAGGTTAGTTATTTTATGAGTTTATATTTAATAAAATTTATGAACAGTGAAATTGCAATTGAAAATTTGACTGGAAAATGGCTACTCAGGTGGTCAGTAATCGTCAACAAAGCGCAGAACAGGCAAGGCCAGAGAGCAAGTATGTTGAAGGGGGCCAGGACCAGCCCTGTGCTGTTGTCGATACTGACAGCTTGACCGGAGTCGTTAACTCGTCGTATGCCGGAGTGCTGCTGCGAGCGTACACACCGGACACTGACACCGACAAAGAGAATGTAGGCAGAGTAACTAATAGTGCTATGATATCCTCTCTGAAGGAAGCAATGGCCATCGGCAGCTCACCTCAAGATGAGGGAGACAGTTTCACGACGGTCACCAGTCACCACAGCCGCAAGCAAGAACGCAAGAAGCAGAGCACTGGGACTGGGGAGCAGCGTAGAGGTGGTGGCAATGCACACGGCAGGCAGGACTCTCAGTACGTGGAGGGCAGAGGGGGCCGGCAGCAGCAGCCGCTCAACGGTAACAGGCAGGAACAAGGGGCGCCTGCCGATGGACAGCTATCTGACGGAGGCTCCCAGAAGAAAGTGTTTGTGGAAGCACCTCTGCCTAAGGTGAATCCGTGGCAGGCGAAGCGTTCGGCAGCACAGGTGCTGCAGCGCCAGGATATCAACGCTCCTCAGCAGCCCGCAGTCGTGCGTGCTCCCAAAGACAGACGCAAGTACAATGCTAAGGTAAGTCATATTATACACTTCTCAACAACACATTCTTTTCACTTCATTTATCAATATGCACATCTAGTCACATTTCTAATATAATACTTTTTAAATCGAACTTTATTAAATGAATAATTCTTTTGTACCCACCGTTGTTGAGGACTTTTAATTTTTTGCTCTTAATGGAGATACAAATTTTAAATTTATAAATAGAAAAATGTGTTGTCACAAACTGAAAAAATATAGATAATGTCATATTGAGTAGGAGTATGCTAACTTTTTTCCTTTGGTATCCCACATACTGTTTTGGTAGATTTGTTTTGTTAATGGTATGGCTGGCTACCTTAGACAAACATTTACAATTGTATGTGTCTCAATAGAAATAAGTAGCTATCATTTCTAAAATTGACAAGATTTTCCTCTCCATGGAAAGCATAGCTTGCACTTTTCTCATCTTGTATGTGTAAAATTTTATAAATCATGCAAAATATATGATTGGCCATGAGTCTATAGTACGAGGGTTGCATATGAAGTACAGGGACGCGGGTTCAACTCCTGGACACCACTTCGGAATATTGACCTTCCAATATTGTGTAGACAGCTGTCGGCAAGTCATATGATTATCTCTATACAGAAATTATGGAATCGGTCGACACGTCACGCCTACCATGTGGCTTTCACATATACAGTAACAGAGGTCTAGAAACAGAACTTACCTTCTCTGCCCTTAGGCACTGCTTAGGCGTTGACAATAAATTAATGTGTAAAATTATATTTTTCGATCATGCGGTTATATTTGAAAGTTTTCCCTATGTTAATTAGATATTATTATTTGTAATACATGTAAATAGTGTTTATTGTTGTAGCCCTAATGTTTCTCTTTGAATTATGACATTCGCTAAAAACTTGCTGCTATTAAAGACAGAGTCAGAAAAGTGTTATTAACAGGTTGGTCAGCATGTCAATTCAGTATTGGAGGTACCTATTTAGCCTAGCTATGTACCTATGCTTTTCCACCGAATTATCTCTCTCTCTGTAAGATAATAATACAATAGTGTTATCTAAATTGCTGGACTTGGTTGTTGTTCCTGTTGCTTACTTATAATACCTTCTATTATATCGCTGGAATTATCAAATTTTAGCATGAACCATTGACATTTGGTGCGATAAAGTTGTTATATAATTATGTGGATTAGTTTTTTTGAAAAACATGGCAAGTAGCATGTAGTAGTATGATGCGAGACGTGCGGTGTGCCGAATGCCAATAGCGCCTTTACTAGTGGCATATAAACTGGCATATACTAGCAACAACGTATCTTGTTTACAGTGCGAATAGGCGAGTGTGACGGCGACGCGCGACGATCGACGCGCAACGCTCGCCCTGTTTTGTTATTGCACGGGGTAAATATTTACGCACATTTTTTGGCAGTCGAACCCAGGAACGTTCGAACCACACATTCGTATGATCCACGTTTCTGGCGTCTGGCGTTTTGTGAATGTTAGAGAGAGCATTCGGACCAGACCTACTGACCTTTAGACGACCTTCTGTTTCGTTACCTTCTATTATATCACTGGAATCCTGTTTTCGACTCAAATAACGTTAGTTTCCTGCTTACTGTTTCGCTCAACAGGTGATTTTGAATGTCGCACAACATTATTTTACGAAAGTTTTACTAGCTATTGTATAATTACTTTTCGAAACCAGTTAAGAAGAAACGTGTTTGTTGCGACAGATTTTGGACATCAATAAACTGACGAATTCTGTAGTAAAACTGGGCCATTCGTTGTGCGGCGCAGCGTGCTGCTAACGCAGGAACTTCTTGGAAATTACAGTGCCAGGTTTAAATCCCGCTCCGGCATGGATTCTTTACGTAACTGTCCTAAATTTAGTCTCCTTTAAAACTACCGAAAATCAAATAACTTCTTTATAAAGACACTAAAATATTGATGTGAAGTGTGAAATTTCACATATTGCAGGATTTCATAGTTATTTACGAAATGTTAATAATGTTTGGGACAATATATTTTCATAATCAGAATTAATAGTTTTTTGAAAACTTTTTTTAACCGTTAATCTGTGTTAACAACTTATTTATTACCCAATATTAAATTTAAAAAATATGTTTTTTAAAACCAAAAAAGTAATATCTTCCGAAAAAATAATTAAAAATTTCCAACGTAGTATTCAGGTTCATATTAATGTGCATTACTTAAATTTTCAAACCAGCCCTTCGTGAAAATTGGGGGTGGTCAAAAGTTTTAGAAAAATAAAAAGAATTATAAAAATATTTTTTTGCGTATTTAACTATGCCTTTTATTGAAATTGATGTGAAGTGTGAATTTTCACACATTTCAGGGTTTTGTAGGTATTTAATAAGTGTAAGAAGCCAACATAATACTGGCTTCAACAATATGTTATTTGTTTTATAAGTATTTTGTTACTGTAAATGATTTATTCCTCTTTGATATCGTAAAAACAAGAATCTAAGGTAATTAAAACAATAGGTTGACAGACAACGTATAATAGTTCCTATAATAAAATAACTGAACACTATACTGTACAGTGTAGAGTTTAGTGTGGTGTTCATATACGTAGAGACTACAAGTGTAAATTTGGTTCTCAGCTGTTGAAATTTTTTTATTATATTTTTAATTTCAAAAAAGACACACACTACCTTAGCTATTAATACAAAAAATCCATAACATTATTAGCCATAATTTAGCCATGAATTAAAAAATAATTAATTTTGTCAAAAACACAAAAACTCCAATATTTTCAAAAAACGCAATCTGATCAGAAATTCCTCTTATACGTTTCCGGCTCAGAACATTGTACATTACCTATAATTTTTTGGTTAACTCCTTTGGGTAAAAGGGGGCGGGACAAGAACTTTTTTAGCACATTTTAGGTTAAAATCGTGTTGAAAGAAAGGAATTAAAAAAACTCTTTGGTTCTACGTCTTTTAGAGCTTTTTTTTTATACCACACATTAAATTTAAAAAAAAAACACATTTTTCGAAAAGATAATCTGATCTAATTCTTGTTGAACTATTCCGGTTCCCGGCAATGTATATTATGGAGATTTTTTTAGGATTTTTAGATCAACCCCTTTGAGAGATAGGGTGAGAAACAAAAGTTTTTTAACATATTTTTTGCTAAAAACCAATAAAAACCTTATTTTTCAAAAAAAAAACTTGCTTTTTGATCCACACAGTAAGAGTATTAAATACATATTTGTTTATATTTATCTCGGGATGTGTTTTTTTTTTTTTGAACTCAGTATTTTTCCTATATGTTGGTCAAAGAGTTGTATAAGCACGGCCACAATTTCTACCGTACAGACACCGGATACCGGACAGACACATTAGTGACGTTATAAGGGATTTTTGGTGGTCATACCTATAAAACCGTAAAAGGAAGAAAACCTTTGAACAATACAAAAACTTTTGAGGAAAATCAAATCAAAAACATCGGTCTCCCTATTATGATTTACATTAGAGCCCATAACTTTGGATTTTTCCAGATTTTTAAATCAATCCCTGTAAAGATAAGGCGAAGGCAAAAGTTTATTGACATATTATTAGAAAAGAGTTTTTGTTCGTTAATTGACGATTCAAGGCCTTTGTAAGATGTCCCGCATTAAATAATAATAAGAAAATTGCGCTGTTTTTCGCATCTACAGAGGAAAATGTTTAGACAACGGTGAAGACGTTCAATTGATTGATGGGTGCAATTATAAAACATCTTAATGTCGAAGGGTCTTACACATTTTTGGGCATTAGTGAGAGGGGTGTCCAGGTTGTCACTCTCATTAAGCAGGCCCTTCGCAGCTAGTATATGGCACGACTTAAGTGGGGAACAGAATGAAACGAGTTCTACGGCGCGTTGACGGCGTTCGTACGCCGCTATCTGTCAGAAGAAAGTTAAAACCAAGCTGTCGTACGCAAGTGCACAGAATGGACAACGTCCTACGCCGTTCGAACGCCGTTGATACTGAATGTTCGTCAACTTCCAACTTTTGACGCCGTTGAACGTTGACGCAGAACACTTAACCTCAGTTTTTACTGAATGGTAAAGGTTTGTATGTATAAATAACTTGCATACAATATAAATAACATCACACACAAGTCTTCATCATCCAGTATACTTTTAATAAAAGAAAGCGCACGTATAAACACAGATATAGGTTGTCACTTGACACTTGACGGCGTTAAAAATTATTGCATTGTGTGCAGGCGAAAATCTCAACGGCGCTAACGCAACGCTGTCGCAAATGACGGCGCGCTGACGGCGTAGCGCGCTGTGCATTCTGTTCCAGGCTTTAGGCAGATATGGAGATCTTGTCTGTCTGGCAAGAACAAGATCGCTGTCACAAACATGCTTGCTGTCTCATTAATTTCATACACTTTTGGTGTGATGAAATGGAATGTTGATGATCTTAAGGATCTCGCCAGGAGAACCAGAAAGATCATGAACATCAATCGAAGTCTTCACCCGAAATCGTCTGTGCAGCGCATTTACCTCCCTCGTCAAAACGGGGGTCGGGGATTACTTAATCTGGAGTGTTTGCACGATCGACTCATCCTGGTTACAGCTAACAGTATCCTCAGAAGTCAGGACTCCCTATTACAGTTCGTTAGTGAGCACGAATTTAGTGGCAAAGGGGCCTTTACCAGGCAGCGCGAAGGGCAGCAACGAGATATAACCTGGCAGAGTTTAGTCCCATCAGAGAAACCGCTGGAGTACAACTCTCTTGGGCGGAGTACAACAGAGTTACCAGTTCGGTGAAACGAGCGGAGATAGACATGTTGATAAAAGTACACATGAGTAAAAGTATGCACTCTGTGTTCTTCAAACATATTAAAAGTCTAGAGTTGGCCACCGAACTCACGTTCTCGTTTCTTAAGTCTGCTGGTTTGAGATCGGAAACAGAAAGTTTTGTGTTTGCGTGTCAGGATGGTGTTATAAATACTTTGGCGTACAGGGTCCGCATATTCCAAATAGCGGAGTCCACACTCTGTAGGTTGTGCCACCACCATCCTGACACGATTATGCACATTCTCTCTGCTTGTCCCCATCTCTTGCAGCGACGAGCTACGTGTTTCGACATAATGCTGCTCTCCGCGTGCTTTACTACCATCTTAGACGTGCCTATGGTATTGACCAAATAAGTTTGGGATGCAGCCGTGTGCATTTAGGTCCACTAGTCTCTAGTATGACGCGGCCCAAAAGATTGCTAAAGTTTGCGATTAGTGGACGCTTCTCAAGACCTGACAAACCCCAAATAATAATATTTTGAACAGTAAAAAAATATGAAAGAAATAATGGATCAAAAATTACAATCGTATTATTTTGGTTCACGTCAATGTGCATTACTTTGCATTCTTTCAGATTTTTATCCAGCCACTCTGGGAATAGAGTGGGAGACAAAGTTGATCCATACTATTTTGGGAAAATCGCACAAAATTTTTTTTTGTCGTCTATGTATCAAGAGCTTTCATTTGATGTCCCATTCAAAATTCAAAGATCATTTTTTCGGACAATTTATAATTTCGCTCGATATGTTTTTTCGAAATGTCAGTATTTTTTCTATATGCGGGTTATAAAATCTTAATATGCGTACCAAATTTCATCTCTGTAGCTCCAGCCATTTGGCCACAATTTCTACCGTATATACAGACACCTAAGTGGTGGTGTGAGGCAGACATGGGCAAACACTATGGGCCACGGACAAGATCCGGCTCGCGATCTTTATTAGCCATGACGCTTTTGTCGTTCGGTCTTTCGGAATGTAATTTTTTGTCCTGTAGTCCCCGGCGGCTTCTGTCAGACAGAATTACCGAAAGACCCCGCGTTACTGAAAGTTAGTAGTAAACTTAACCTGGTAAAAGTGTGGCAGCTCCTTTTTGAAATATGACGTTTGTTTTGAATGCCGTATTGACTGACAAAAAGGGTGAAAGAACTAAGTACATGCGTAGGTACACGAATCCTAGTGTTTTTGACCCATCGAGTAGTAATGAATCCCTGAGGCTGTGGTAAGTTGCAAGTGACTTGGCAAGTAACCTCGTCAGATCTTGATGAATAACTTAGCTGGCGCCGTCGTTTTCAGTTTTTCAAAGTAAAAATATACGCTAAATAATCTGTTTCAGTGAAGTTTTATCTTCGTGACTATATAATTGATTTGTGACGTGTTATATATTGTTCATTTTTGTTGTGCATGTACGTTTTGTAGTAGTGTTATTATATTCATCAGTTTCAGTATTATATTCATTCGGTTTTTATTTAAAAAATAAATATGACCTTCACATATTTGTACAAAATCAGAGGTGTTTCCAAATTTAATTTGATCACGGAACCCTTTTATAAAATACTAAGCATGGTGGAAGGCCAGTAGTTTTTTCAAGTAGTGACAATGTCGTTATAAAAACTTATTAGAAGTGTGAATTTTCGAACATTTTAGGGTTTCGCAGGTTTCTATCTGCATGTAGGAAAAATCTTCAAATATATCACTGAAATACACACACAAAAAAGAAAAATTACATCAATATCTATAGTAATATATAAATTAGTTCGTTTGTGTGTATGTGTGTTTGTGTGAGCCTCCCAGCCCATCTTCGCTCGGGGACGGTCGTTATTATTGAGCCACATTTTTTCGAACTTGGGACATAAGTACTCGTAATCAGGTGACCGGACAGACGGCAATACTATAAGCACATGAAAGGCCAGGATCAAACTGAACAGCTTTACTTATCCGAGATACTCGTTATAAACAATGGTTTCAGTTTGTTAATCAGGCGCTGGCAGGTGAAGGCTGTTGCCAGAACCGGCAGGCGAACACGCTACCTGTAACTGCCCGTGCGGGAAGCATGGACTCCGCGAATCAACGCCGGCCATGTTCACGGTTTCGCCCTGCGACTTATTAATAGTCATCGCAAAACAAACCCTGGCAGGAAATTGGAGGTATTCCTCGGTATTCTAGGGATCGCCACCTTATCGCCTGTAGGCGTGTTCCATTACAAAATTTTGGTGCATCTATCTTCAGAGTAAGAGCGTGAGGGGGTATTATTCCTGATGGGTTAAGGACATTCAAAAACTCGGCTTGATAGTGAATAAGCAAGCTCAACTACAACCGTGTCGACAGACATGTAAGTACGAGAAAGAGTTTCAAGTTGGCCCAAGAAAAGCTGCCGTAACTTTGGAACTACTGAACCGATTTTAAAAATTGCTTCAGTTTTGAGTGCTGTTATGAACCGTGCAGCAAATTTATCACGGAGGAAAAATATGTGTTGTCACTGATAATTTCAAGAAAATGCGTTAAATATAAACCGAAAAGATGGATTTTGTATCACCTGCGCGCAATCATTATCATTATCTCCTGAACAGATTTTAAAAATTCTTTCAATTCTGATCAGTGTATAAATCGTGTACCAATTTTACCGCTGACAAAACCTATGTCAAGCCTGATAATTTCAAGGAAATGCTTTAAATATGAACGGAAAACGCGGATTTCCTTTTATCCGTGCTCGCAAGTATTATTTTAACTTTAGAACTACTGAACCGATTATAATAAAACGCAGCCGAAAACCTGAACAGATGGTGTAGCTACAGATAGAAAAAAAGCGTATGAAAATCGGATCGACAGTTCTCGAGTGAAAAAAACCACATACGGACAGACGTTGCCTTTAATATACAGAGGGTAACAGCGAAACGGTACACCGCGATTATTTTCTTTATTAATAGAGATACAAAAAATACTAAATAACAAAGTTGTAGGAGACCAACGGGGAAATCTGCTTATAGCAGATTTTTTTCAAATCAGTGGTTTCCAAGCTAGAGCACAAAGCTATATTTTTCTAAACTAGATTATACATATATTTTAAATCCTTTCGATAGTAATTTTTTTTTTTTTTTGAAGTCAACCTATATAAAAATTTTATGTCCTGACCTTAAGGTTTCCAATCCGGATTATCCGACCAATTTGGACTATTAGATTATCCGGATAATTTTCATTGAATATCCGATAACCGGATATTTTTTGAATTAACAAAATATTTTTTTTTTTCAACATATTTTTCAATTTACCTGGTACTTTTTTTATACCTTTTCGCCTTTACAAGAGTTCCTTTAAATCACATGACGAAATATGTAAATGAATTAAAGCTTTCATTTCGTTATTTCATGATTTTAACAAACACAAAAACAAGGACAAATAATTTAAATATATTATTTAATGCACTTCTTACAATTAAACCAACATCTACTGCAACAGAGCGCGTTTTTTCAATTGCAGGTCTGACTAGGACAAAAATTACAACTCACTTGAATTTTGAAACTTTTAATGCAATTATTTTTTTAAAATACGCATTTTTAAAAATGAAATAAATTTAATTATATATATTTTTTTTATTATTTTGTGAATTATTAATGTATATAATTAAAATACTTAAATTAAACTAAATAAATGAGTTATAAAACACCATGAATATTGGATTCAATCTATTATCTTTAATTTCTTATTTGTTATCCGGATATATCCGAATATTTTGAATTTTCTGTATTCGATATCCGGATATTCATTAATGTCGGATAATTGGAAACCCTACCTTACATACAAGACATTTAGAAATTGAGGGTAAAAAGAAGTATGTAGGTAAGTTACTAAAATGTGCAATTGGTTTGCTGGTGCAGACTGGGGTCCGTGCCTTCCGTTATCAAAGACTTGGAGTCGAGCGTTGAGGGCGCGCGGCCCGACGCGCTGTCCGACGCGATGGCCGACGCGCCGTGCAACAGGTAGAAGTGGCTGTTTCGCCACGACGATCGCGATCGCTACTTCACGTGTTTTGGTCGTGTGTCGGCTGTATTGCTATCGCTGATATCAGTTCGAACAGCGCACCTCCGGTGCCTGCAGTTCACGTTACGATAGCGACCAGACAACTGATACATATGTTGTAAACGTGCATGTTTATATAATTTAACACGATATATATGTTTAGAAAGATCGTTTGTTTCGGCCCTTTTCGTTAAATGTGATCAGAGCGAATTTGTTTACGTGTCAATAATACGAGTACAACATGTCCGACAGTAATAGATCGTTGTGAAGGTGTCACCCGTGCATACTTGCTTCTGTAAACATTGGCCAGAATGAGTCGAGCTAAATCGAACTGCTCTGGTCAGTTGGTACGTAAATGCATCTTTGCCTTAATGATGTCGGCTGGCTTCCTGCACTGTTTCTCTTATTTTATGCCCCATGCACCTACCTACATACCTGTGTATTATTCTGCAGCTTACCGCTCTCTTCTCGAGCTTAAAGCTGATCACCACATTTCTTACTTCACATAGATACCCGTAATATTTTCTGTATTCCAAATTAGACGCAAATTGCAGATTCGTGAAGGGTAAATCAGAAGGGTACAGTAATGTTGCGTCATTGATGCTCGAGTTACTCGACTGTAACAACTTGTTTGAATACAGTGTTCACAGTGTTTATTCAACCTGTCTTCTGAACCTCGGCGTATTTGAAAATGTTTCACCGCCGATTCCTGTGTTACCGGTAGTGTAAGTATCACGGATTACAACTTTCTTACAATCTTTATTACAACTAACAATCTCAAATAATATTAGTAACATTCTATACATTTGTAACGAATTGCACTCAATCTCTTAGGATGTTTTTTATTGTAAAAAAAAAAAAATTTGTTGGTCAATAACCAACAATTTTCTGTATTTTATAAAATATATTTGAGAGTTTTAAATCAATTTTATATTTATATAGTTTTGCGAAAAAATCTTTATATAATACGGCAATATTTTTTTGTGTATAATTGTTTATAGTTCAAACCTTCGTCGAAAAATATTATACTTGATGATAATGAAATGCGACTTCGTACACGTGTTCTTTATGAAAATTACATAATTTTTACCCCCAGCACCAATTTGTAAACCGCAGCAGATTCAGGATGGCGGCACCAAGTACAATAACTGTAAGTAGTTTTCACAATAGAGCAAAATAGCTGGAAACATATTTGTGAAGCTTGAGCTACAATTTACTGCGTTGCACGAAAATATGCGTCGATTGGTTTACAATATGGCGTCCATAATGCAATTGGTTTATTTATTATTATAATTTTTTTTTTTTTTTTTTACAATATAAACCAGGGCTTCGAACCGGAACTGAACCGAAAAAAAATATCGGTTTATTTCGGTTCAGATAATGTTTATGTGAGTGAATATAAAATACATTTTATTTAAGATTAATTTTTTAACTGATAAGTAAAAAAAAAATGCGCTTCTATTATTTCGGAAGAGAGGGGTTGAACGCCCAGAGCTCCTCCCCCCCCCCCGGCAACGACCTTGGTATGATTATCAAAGAATAAGGAATAAAATGTTCTTCTAAATTATAGTAGAAAATAAATTTTTAATACAAATAAAAGCATTTATACTCTATCTCTGAAAGACTGATAGTACTAATCATTTTGTCAGGCAGTTACCAGTGGCGTGCACATTTTAAACACGTTTAAATTGGTTTTGTGTATTTCTATATTACTATTTATCATTTTATTAAACGCACGCCTGTGACCATATGTATCATATCATTAAACACACCCCTGTGACCATATTTTTCCTCAAAATTTTAGGGTCAAATTGTTATGGCCTGTTGTGTTTAACCCTAGTTCGTATTCCCATATAATATGTGCGGCACGGTTGTTTTTAACAATATTTCGTTTTGAACTATTCATATTTTGTCGCTTTTGTTTTACCGCTTCTGTGTGATAATACAATAACTTTTTACAAATAATAAATTTTATTACTATCAGTCTTTCAGAGATAGAGTATAAAAGTTTATCACTCGGAACTGAACCGAAAACCGAATAAAACCGTTATTTTTGCCGGAACGAAAACCGAAACCGAACCGATATATATTTTTTTAATTGAACCGGAACGAAAACCGAAACGAAAACAATAACGGTTCGAAGCCCTGATATAAACTATCCTATTCTTCTTTAATCCGAATCTCTCGGAAGGGATCCGGTAATCGCCCTAATCACTATATTTTTTCAGCTGGAACGATTGACAAAACAATTTTTATTTTTGATAAATAATTTTTTTATGTGTTTTTCTCCAAAAGTATGTCTAAAAACTTTTATCCCCTACCCAATTCCTCATAGGGGTTGTTCTGAAAATTTAAAAAAAATCTCAGTAATGTACATTGATGGGGACCGGAATAGTTTAATAGGCACTTTTGATTAGATTAGTTTTTCGAAAAATAAAGAATTTTTTGTGTAGTTTGTATTTCAAAAATATGTTGTGTGGTATCAAAAAATCTTTCAAGACGTAGATTAAGGAACAGAAAGTTTTTTAGAATTTATATATTTTAACAAGATTTTTTCCAAAAATGTGCTTAACAAAATACTGTTCCACAGCCTTTAACGACGCAAGGGAGTTAACCCTCTCATGCGCCACGTACACGTACGTGGACACTTACAATTTTCAGTATTATTCTAATATCTATACTTGAAATGAGTATCTAAGTGAACACAGTCCACGTTTGTGTACTTAAGTTTACCATAAATGATCATAGCTGGCAATAGCTATATCGTATTCCCAAAAAAAAAAAAAAAATGATTTGAAAAATGCTGCACGATGTAAAAGATCGAGTTGTACGAAGCGAACGAGATATATTTGCAAAAGATGCGAATTATATCTGTGCCCTGAATGTTTTGAGTCATATCAAACCTAAAATAAGTAAAACGTGTTATATTTCAGCAATTAGTTTGTAAAATAAATTTTGTTCCAATATAATGTGATTATAATAATAATAATAATAAAATATTTATTGCTTTGCAAAGTATTACAATAAAACATTTTTTTACAAATTAGAATGCATTCATATATCAAAATTTTTTCTATGTATTCTTAGAATTAAATATATAGTTTTCCCTATACAGTCATATATGTACATCATTGAACAGTCCAACAAATTTATTTAAGGGAAAAAAAAAGCAAAAACCCCAAACACTTTTAATTGAATCTATTTACAAAAGTATATGCTTTATACGCTTATGTTTGTATTTTTTATAACTTAAATTTTCTAAAGTATAATCACCCAATTTATTTATTAAACTATTACTATTTAGATTACACCTATCGAAGAATCGTTTAGTAAGATATGTTATATAATCTTTAACATATATTATATTCAATTATTCGTGCATCTCAGATACACGTTTCCATCTAGGGTATCCTCCAATTATTCTAAGACTCTTATTCTGTAAGACCTGAAGGGTCTGTATGTTGGTCTTACTAGTATTGCTCCATACCGGAGCAGCATAGGTAAAAATTGGCCTAATGCACATTTTATAAATAAGTGTCTTATTTTTTATATTCAGTTTACTATGTTTGTTAAACATGGGATATAACTGAAACATAGCCTGCGAAGTTTTATTACTGGAGTATTTAATGTGCTCAGTAAAATTTAATTTTTTGTCAATTTTGACACCTAGGTATATAATGTGATTGATTCTTTTTAAACCTTATGCACTTTGTCCACATATGTGGACAATTCTTTTTTTATTAAAAAAAAGAAAATTTCAATGTACTTTATTCAAAATTTATGTTCTTTTGCCTAATTTATACCAAATTTCTTATAATATATTTTTTTCATACGATAAAACTAAAATCTAAAAAGTTGCGCATGAGAAGGTTAAATTAAAAATCTGAAAAAATTGTAAATGTAATGTAAACTGATATAAACCAGGAACGTTCGATAAGAATTTTTGATCAGATTATGTTTTTGGAAAATATTGCAGTTGTTGTGTTTTTGATAAAATTAATATTTTTTTTATTTCATGGCTAAATTATGGCTAATAATGTTATGAATTGTTTGTATTTATGACTAAGGTGTGTGTATTTTTAAAATTAGAAATATAATTTAAAAAAATTAACTGGTGAGAATCGAGTTTATGTGTGTAATATACGCTTACTGTTATACGTCTTGTTATTAAGGTATCAAAGAAGAATAAATCATTTATAGTGAAATACTTACAAAGCAAATAACCCATTGTTAATAGTGAGAAATATGTTACCGACTCGGCGGTCTCGTCACCGAGGTACTAACGGTAGCGTCACCAGGAACTGGCCGGTAATCGGTAATGCGTAGCGAAGGGATCACTAACAGGGGGGTAGCGCCGTCTGCCTTCGCTAGAATATGTTTTCGAAACTAATTGCATGTGTTGTAGCTTTGTAAAAATTTTATATTTTTTAAATGTTAATTTTAATGTTAAACATTTAATGAAATCTCTTAAAACGTAGATTAACAAAGAAAGAAAATATTTTTTAATTTAATGTAGAGTATTAAACAAAAGTTCTTACCACTTAGATTACCGAACGAAAGAAGATTTACAAAAAAATTGATAGTTTTGTTGGGATTAAGGCAAAAAAATATTGTCCCAGACATTCAGTATTTTGATGGCCGCATCACTTACCAGATACCTGCGAAATCCCAAAATGTGTGAAAATTTACATTTCATATAATTTTTTTCTATTGTAGACCATAATAAACCTACTGTATTGTATGTTTTCGTATATAAGTATGCACGTACAAAAAATATTTAATTGGAAATTTGAAATATTATTAATAGACACTGGTAAAATAATATAAAAATAGTGGCGGCATAGCTGGCTGAAGATGTTTATTTATATCGTTTTCAAGTTGCTAGGTTATGTGCACCGTTTATCGAGAGCCAATGTGCGTTCTACGGTTCGCCTACCTTCAAATGTAGCTTACCTAGCTATGTGCATTCAAGAGACGGCGAGGGCGCTCGCCACTACCTACTAGGGTTGCAACTATCACTCTAGAAATTCTAAATCAAACATTCACCGACATTACGTACATATTTAAAATGGCCAACATTTTATCACATCAAAAATTAAGAAACCGTTAATTAAGTACTGAGAGATTTCATTTACTATTCTACATTATTTAATTACTAGTAATAATAATAATTGTTTCAATAAATGAATCGTTTAGTTTTGAAAGGGCACATGTCCAATTTTTGTCACTATTTATATTTTGGTGCCATGTGGTTTCACTACAATAGAGCTGTTTATAGTTGAAACGGCACATCTTCCGTTTGCTCCTTTGCCATGTTACAAGTGTTTTTAAAATTCGTTTAGTGATGAAACGGCTGATGTCCAGGACATGTGCCCTTTCTTCACTAAACATATACCAGGAGCCGTTTGTTTACCTCCGTCCGTTTTGTCTCGAGCAATATTCCGTCAGATTTGATAATCTCAGTTTCAAATCGTCATTCATCTAACTATGTCGATCAGTGATTCCGTGTCTGAAAACGACACCTGTGTGTCGCGAAAACGAAAGTGGGGTGTCCGTAATGATAAAAATTATAAAAGGAATATAATCAAAAAAGCAAGATTGAAAGGTAGTGCTTACACAAGTTATAAAGGAAATGTTGTGGCGGCCAAGACAAGGGGTGAAACATGCGGGTAAGTGACTGTTTTTGATTTACTAGTGTTTTAAGAATGACCTACCTTAGTATTTCTTTTTTTTTTTTTTTTTTCAAGATTGTCACCCCTTTTTATACCTCAATAAATTTCTAATATTATTTTTGCACTCTTTTTTTGCAGGTGCTACAGAAAGTGTTTGGATAAACTGTCGCAAGAACAGAAAGAAACGTTGTTCCTCGAATTTTATGAGTTGGCAAGTAAGGATCAGCAAGATACTTTTTTGCAGGGGCGAATGGAGGTAAAGAACATTTCTCGAAACCGGCCAAGAGGAACCACTGAATGCACTACAGCAAAAAGTAAACAGTATACCATATCAAACTGTCTTTTCGCAAACGGACGCCGACTGAGTGTTTGCAAGGGAGCTATATTGACTCTCTATGCAGTTAGTAGCAAACGACTACGCAGAATTTCAACACTCATGAGCCAAGGGAAATCTCCTGTAGACCAGCGTGGGAAAAATAATTAAAAACACGCGATATCGGGTGAAATATGCGAGCTTATTAGGGACCATATCAACAGCTTTCATTTGAAAACGTCACATTACACCAGTGGTATTGTCAAATACTTACCAGTGGAACTTAACATCAAGATTATGCATGCTTTTTTTTTGAAGAAACACCTTGACTCCAAGGTAAAATACAACTTCTACTATTTGTATTTTAAGGAAAACTTTAATTACCGTTTCGGTCGACCCCAAAAAGATGTTTGTGGTAAGTGCGAAGAACTTTCAACAAAAATCAAAAGCACTACGTTGAATGATGCAGCCAAACGAGTGGCAGCTGCTGAAAAAATGGTACATTTGCGTCGTTCACAAAAGTTCTATTCTGCTTTGAAAGAAGTGACAGTGAAATGCAGAAATGAGGAGAATACAGGCAGTTGTGGGTCAACTGTTTTTGCGTTCATGATATCAAGACCCAAAAAAACATAATATATTGTTATCACGAAGGGATAGCTAAAAAGGGTGGAAATGAAGTAAGCTCATTTCTCAATGATTATATTGACAAGCATATACCACAAACTGCTAAAGAAATTCACGTTTTTTTTTTTTTTATGGCTGCACCGCACAAAATCGTAATCATACAGTACTGCGATTTTTACTTGCACTTTCTGTACTGAGGAATGTGGAAATCAAGCAGTATTTTCCTGTGAGGGGTCACAGTTTCCTTCCTTGTGACAGGGCGTTTGGAGTAATTAAAAGGAAATTGAGAATTGATCGTATCTACAGTCCACAGCAGTATACAGATCTCATCAATGCAAGTTCTGACAATATTGAAGCAATTATATTGGAGGATAATGCCATCATCTTGGACTTCAATAGCTGGTGGCCAAAGCTTTACAAAAAACAAACTATCCCTGTTGAAGAATCAACATTGCGAAGAAGAAATAATACGGAAAGAACAAGTTTCAAGATCTCAGATTACTACTTCTTTGAGATGAAGAATGGTGTGCTGAAGGCATACACTACAATAAAAGGGCTGGTGCTGAGAACCTTTAAACTCAAGAAGAAACAGAACATTGGAGTTTCCCTGCCAACGAAAAAAGCTTTTGCGGGGATGAATGACATTAATGCCTTAAAAATAGAAGACATTAGGAAAGTTCTTCAATACATTCCTGAAGAAGAAAAAGGTTTTTACAATCTCTTGATGTTATGGCCAACAACAAGTAGTGGAAGAGCAGATAATGATGAGGAAGAGTCTTAGTTTGCGAGGAAGAGCAAAATCGAGTTTTAATTCACCTAGTTTAAATATTTTTACTTTATTTTACTATTCCGTATATATTCTGTATTTTTAAGGTGAAATATAACGTTTTCCATATTTTTTGTTGAACCTTTTTGAAAATCCTTGAGGTTAGTGGTGAAAGGGCTCATGTCCACCACAGATATGTTGCTGCAAATAAGCAGTAACTGCTTCAATATCATTAAAAATCATCATACTTGTATGTCATCACCTTGTATTATAATTAATTAAAAGAATGGCAGAAGAAAATGAATGTGTGTGAAGTGGGACAGTTTTTGTGCTCTGGTGTAAAATTTGGAAAATTGTACATGTGCTCTCTCAAAACTAAACGATTCAAATCGATAAAACGATAAAAGATCTTTCGAAAAATTTGTTCCATCAAAAATTCCGAACGTACTGTTACTGTTCCGGTTAACATCAATATATTTCTCATTTTTTTTTTTTATTGAACTTTTGTATAGTGCGTGCTTGTGCAGCTGCGAGTACCTGCAGGTGCGTGCGTGCGTGAGTGTGCGTGTTATTATATTTTCAAGTTCAGTTTGTGAATTTAATAGTACAAGAATGATGTTGCCGAGCGTTACATACTGTTCCAACGCGAATCTTTTTAAAGTCGTTTACAAAGTATATTATTTAGTATCAAAAAAATAACGTAGAAAATGAACAGTAGAATTATTATCGCGTCTATTTGCATAGTGACATGTATCGAAATGATTTGAATTCAGTTCTGAATAACTTGTTTTCTGTTAGTGTTCATTTATTTTCAATCTTTCAAACTTTTTCAAGATACATTTTTGCACACTATTCACAGATATGAAAGGGCCATTATTGAATTTGTCTTTTCTCAAATGTTCTGACAAATTTCGAATAATTTGTGTACTCACAGAATTGAATTGTTTTTTGGCTTGTTGCTACTATGTAAGTCGCAAGTTAACTGAGTAACAGTTGTATGAAACAAATAAATCGGTACTAAATAAATTTAGTAATTAAATTTGTTAGTTACTTGAGTACTTAAATTTGTTGCAGGAAATTAATCTGCTGCAAGTAGAAAAATAACATTAATTGAGCGCTAGCACATTACAGTGGGAGTAACGTTTATGTAAAATGATGTGTAACTATCTGTCCAGTAATCAAACGTAACTATTTAATAATGTATTAAAATGTAAATAATGTCTTGCATATTGAATAACAAGAATATTGAAATAAGTGTGCTGGGAATTAATCGGTAGGCTAGGGTGACCATTTTCTTAAGAAGGCAATGCGGGACGGAGCAAAAAAAAGGTCCTCATCTCCCAAATCCAAATGAAGAGCAAAAAAAAAGGTCTCACCTCCCAAATCCAAGTGAAGAGCAAAAAAAAGGTCCTCACCTCCCAAATCCAAATGCGGGACGAATGGTCACCCTACGATAGGCTGATGAACATAGATTTTGAGGCCGACTGCCTAGTGTTCTAATGCAGCTGGGGCTGCTCAACCATTTGGGGGAAGTCGCGGGCTGATTTGAAAATTAGGTACACGTCGCGTGCCACATATAGAACAAACAGAACAGTTTTACGCGCGAATGTGTAACAGGCGGGGGGGGGGGGGGCAATGAAGATGAATTTACCAAAATGTAAAAACAGGGGGAAGGCTGCCACCACCTAGTATATATAAAACTAGGAAAATAATTTAAAGGGGAGGGGTTCAGCAAGACGGGGAAGTTTGAAGAATAATAATTGCGAAACGATTCAATTTAACAATAAATATATTCAAAAATTATCTTATTAACAACAACAAAAAATAAAATTGATGTAAAGTGTGAATTTTCACACATTTCAGGGTTTTGCAGGTATTTAGTAAGTAAATGATGATTATTTTGGATGCGAAAACAAATTTTATATTAAAATATTTTTTTGTTAATTTTAATTCGAACGCCTAATACCATTATTTAGGTTTCTAAATATGTGCAGTATTTTTTTTTTAATATAGCAAGGTTCATTAAGAATTTTAAAAATTGCGCCTATGGCTTCCATTGGTTGTTAGAAGTTCCGCCCCTCTGATTTCGTGTACATTGAAACAGAATTAAATTATAATTTAAACAATTTCCGCTGGCTATTAAATTTACGCTTTTAAAAATTAAATGCAACATTTGCCAAAATATAACTAGAATTTTGAAAAAATTATTTAAACAATATAAAAATTAAAAAAAAAAAAACAAAAAATAATATAGTCTCTTCTTCTCACAGGGTTCGATCCCTTTCGGATCGGGTTACTTGGGTGAAAAATCAGCGTCTAATACCACTAGACCAGCATACACGTTACAGTGTGGCGCGTTACAAAGCTATAACTTATGTACATTATTAGCCAAAAATCACAAAAAATGCGTTTTTTTCCAAAAACCTAATCTGATCAAAAATTCCTGTTGAACTATTTCGGTTCACACCAATGTACATTACTTAGAATTTTTTCAGATTTTTAGTTTAAACCATCTGGGCTACAGGGTGTGGGACAAAAAAATTTTTGCACAATTTTGGCAAAAATCGCTTCAAAATAATTTATTTTGCAAAAATAAAAATTTGATCGTTAATCCACGTACCAAGGGCTTTCCTTTGATACCCTACTCAGAATTATAAAAAAATATTTTTTTTTTCGATGAGCACATATTTGTTTATATTTTTAGGTGGATATGTTTTTTAGATGTTTTAGTATTTTTCCTATGTGCGGGTCAAAGAGTTGTATAAGCATGCAAAATTTCAACTCTCTAGGTTTAGCCGTTTGGCTACAATTTTTACCGAACAGACAGACAGACAGACAGACAGACAGACAGACGACAAAATGACGGTATAAGGGTTTTTTGGTCATACCTACAAAACCCTAATAAAACAGAACAAAAATTATATAAATGAAATTAAAATTCACTTACACATTGCGCCGTGTTTACACCACTTATCGGAACTTGCTTTTTGGCGAGGGAGCACGTAGTCGACTATGCCCTCGATTAGGTAATTTTACCACACTGACTGACTTGACTAACTTGTTTAATTTTTTAACATACTCTTTTTAACATGACTCTTTTCACAGGACTCTTGTTCTTACTTTTGTCGCTTGCTACGTGCTACCTTTTATCTGATTTAACAATGAAATTGTTTAACTTCGGTTCCACAAGTTCCGTAAACTTGACATTAAAACGTGTGTCATAACATAAACTAATAAACATCAACATTTGTCAAAAATGCATCAACAATTACCGTTCAAAAGTTTATATTACAACACACTGTTTCATGGTCAAGTTCGTAAACACCCGCATTGCGGAAGTATAATAATTAATAACAAATAAAATAATAACAATTTTGAAATAATAATAAAAAAAGAACAAAAGAAATTACTTAAAACTAAAAATTAAATTTAGGGCCGGGGTACTTTTACAAATGAAAACGCCAACCGAACACCTAAAACCAATGGCAATGTTGTTCCGTCCACTTCACTATAATGTACATTAATGGAGTACATTATTTTTCACCTTGGAAGAGTTGTTCCTTGATTCGAGTCCCTGTGATAACTTTGTTTTGTAAACGTTAGGGGTCGTTTAAAAGAACGAGATCACGTGCGGTTACGAGCAAGTTCTATTGCGACACAATAGCAGTAGTTTTTCCTAATAATTCGATTTCAGGAACTATTTCGGTGATAGCTAATCGGAGGCACTGCTGCACATGAGAATCACTAATTTTGCTCCTCACTTTTGACTTGGGTGCTTCATTGTTATGCGGCGGGGGTACTTCTAATTGTGTTATTGTGCAATACATGAATACACCGTTTTCCATCATGTTTTCCCTTCCGTAGAGTTCAACCTATTTATATTATGAACTCTTATGCTCTAGTTTGTTGAATTCTTGGATGAAAATGTTCAAATAGTAATGGTAGAAAATTTAGGTCCAGGCTAATACAAAATGTCAGCAGTTACAATAAGAGTTATTCTCGTAGAGTACGAGTAGAAGTATGTGTAGCTACGGGTGTATTGTTCATTCCTTGCAACGCCGACTTTTATTATCGCCCAATAGGTAATTCCCGCACAGAGCCGTAACAACGGGTTGACATTGGGGCATTTGCCAGGGGCGTGAGGTTTGACAAGGGCGCGAGGTTTGACAGGTCGCGAGGTTTGACAAGGGCGCGTGGCCTGATGAGGGGCGTCATTGTGTATATTTGGTCATTAAAAGCAGTGGCAGGTGAAAACCTTTTTTTGTTTGCTCATCACTTGGATATGAAAAGTGAGGACCTTTTTTTTTGCTTATCACTTAGATTTGGGAAGAGAGGACCTTTTTTTGCTTAACACTTGGATTTGAGGAGGTAAATTTTATCAATTTACTTTATTTGCCAAGGGCGCCAAACACATTTCTACGGCTCTGTTCCCACACTATATACATATGAGCCCGAGCCCATATTAGTTCGACCAGTTTAATTGTTGAAGTATATTACTGCATCCACAACGTCTTAACTATAAATTAGAATTAACGTTACATCGCCTAGTACTTAACGTTAAATTTGTACGTAGACATTAAGTAGCATGCACAATGTAAATTAAGAAATTAAGACACTAACAGCGCCGTACCGGTAAATTTCTATCGATTTCTACTTTATCGATCGATATTTGGCAGCTGTTTATATTTGCTAATGAAGTTTTGAGTGTTTCATAGTTTCGATAAGAATTACAGTGGAGGAGAAATTTATATCTATGCACATTGATAATAGAAAGATATGGATAGAAACAGAACAATATGGTCATAGACATTTTTAGGTTAAGACAGTTTCTCAGTTGCATACGTCTATTAGAAATTAACGTAAGAGTTTAGAGTTTTCAAACTCCTAATTTTAATTTATAAGTACAAGTATGGATTTAGAAGGTTGTGAACGCTAACGTACAGTTACTTATAACAAACATTTACGTTAATTCTAAGTACTAATATTCTACTAATGTACTAAACTTGTCGTGAGAAATTGAGCCATTTATGTTGTAATTTCGTTTCTAAATCGTTTATTGTGCGAGCCGGATTCTTGCGAAGCTCTTTTCTCATTTTATTCCAAATTGTTTTTATAGGAGACAAATCTGGACTTGATGATGTCTATTCCAAAACAGGGATTTGATTCTCCTGTAGCCAAATATTAATAATTTTTGCTGTAGGGCACGGAGCACCACCTTGCTAAAAAATAAATTCACCTTCGGCTGTCTCGCACATTGGTATAGACGGTAAAAAACTATTAGTTGGAATAAACTTATATTTCTCCGCATTTGCAGTACCATCTATAAAATGTAGTTATCTACTCCTCTTGCCGGCATACAGCCCCAGACCATAACCGAAGCCGGGCATTTAAGCAATCTGCATGGTAAGCTTCGGACGGTGTTCGTAAAATGCGTTTTTGTGTCTGCTACATAAACATCAAATTTGGATTCGCCGCTACAAATTAAGCTGTCCCACTTCCTTTGAGTCCAATTTTTGTGGTTTTTGGCCCATTTTAAGCTATTGGTTTTTTTTAATTTTTGTGATTAGTATTTTTTTTTCCTCGTGGAAAAATGACAAGCTAATAATAACTAGAAATTAAAAAAATAATAGTAAAAATAAAAGTAACTTTTATAAAAATTTAAAGCCTATTTTTCTAATTGTTCTCGTTTTTGTCGATAATGACACATGTTTTTGTATTCCTCCCTCCATAGTATTGTTATTTCTTTTACATTGGACTTTCTATTTGTTTTACAATCCTTCTGTGATGGCTTCTTCTCTATGCGACTTAATGGGTAATTTACCCAGCGCCGCAGTAAGGAAAACTTGCGCTAGGGGCAAAACTGTATTTTGGCGCCCTTGGCAAAAAAAAGGTGGTCCACGCTTCCCAAAATCCAAGTGATGAGCCAAAAAAAGGTCCTCACCTCCCAAAATCCAAGTGATGAGCAAAAAGAAAAAGGTCCTCACTTTCGCAATGTGGCGCCCTTTTCCTTAGTGCGCTAGGTTCGTCGCCCCCTCCGCCCGCCCCCCTTACTGCGGCTCTGAATTTACCAATGTCATCTATGTTTGTATACGGAAGTGAAAGATATACATAATACGATACTGTTGGAGAAAAGCAAAGAAAAGAATGGTAAATTATTAATTCGTTGATTATTAGCATTAAGTATAATTGAAAACACAATAGCATTGTCAAACATATAAATTGGTTATTATGCTATAACATTTATATATAGGACTGTTATCAAAACTTTTTCAAAACAAAATTATTGTTTTTTGATAAGAATTAACATTATTGAAACATTTATGTACGGCAGGAAAAATTATGATTTTGATTTTATATTGTTACTAGCCTCCCCGCCCGGCTTCGCTCGGGGACAGTTCGTTATTATTGAGCCACATTTTTTCGAACTTGTAACATACGTACTCGTAATCAGGTGACCGGACTGATGACAATACTCTAAGCACGTGAAAGGCCAGGATCAAACTGAACAGCTTTACTTATCCGAGATACTCGTTATAAACAATGGTTTCAGTTTGTCAATCAGGCGCTGGCAGGTGAAGGCTGTTGCCAGAACCGGCAGGCGAACACGCTACCTGTAACTGCCCGTGCGGGAAGCATGGACTCCGCGAATCAACGCCGGCCATGTTCACGGTTTCGCCCTGCGACTTATTAATAGTCATCGCAAAACAAACCCTGGCAGGAAATTGGAGGTATTCCTCGGTATTCTAGGGATCGCCACCTTATCGCCTGTAGGCGTGTTCCATTACAAAATTTTGGTGCATCTATCTTCAGAGTAAGAGCGTGAGGGGGTATTATTCCTGATGGGTTAAGGACATTCAAAAACTCGGCTTGATAGTGAATAAGCAAGCTCAACTACAACCGTGTCGACAGACATGTAAGTACGAGAAAGAGTTTCAAGTTGGCCTAAGAAAAGCTGCCGTAACTTTGGAACTACTGAACCGATTTTAAAAATTGCTTCAGTTTTGAGTGCTGTTATGAACCGTGCAGCAAATTTATCACGGAGGAAAAATATGTGTTGTCACTGATAATTTCAAGAAAATGCGTTAAATATAAACCGAAAAGATGGATTTTGTATCACCCGCGCGCGCAATCATCATCATTATCTCTTGAACAAATTTTAAAAATTATTTCAATTTTGATCAGTGTATAAATCGTGTACCAACTTTACCGCTGACAAAACCTATGTCAAGCCTGATAATTTCCAGGAAATGCTTTAAATATGAACGGAAAACGCGGATTTTCTTTTACCCGCGCGCACAAGTATTATTTTAACTTTAGAACTACTGAACCAAATGTAATAAAACGAAGCCGAAAACCAAACAGATGATGTAGCTACAGATAGAAAAAAAGCGTATGAAAATCGGATCAGCAGTTCTCGAGTGAAAAACGAACATGCTTGATCTTGTGTTGGGGATGTCTTATTATTCTTCTTGTTTTATGATCTTGCAACTCGCGCTCGTGCTCATCTGATGAAAAACTTAACTTTTAATGTCACCTAACTATTTCATGCAGATACTATAAATGTGAAAGTGTTTACACTTGTATCAGCCGGCTGCCAAACCAGTTTTTTTGGGCTTTTGCGTGTTTTAGTAGATAATTCATAGTCATTCATTGAAAACTGGGTATTAATTTTACGATTACACAAGTTCGTCATCTCGCGCAATGTATAGAATAGATACCTATGCATGTATGCATAATATGTTGAACAGAAGTATCCGAAATATCACGGTGAAATATATTGTAATAAAGAAATAAAAACAGATACTTGGGATCAGTGGCGTGCGCTGAAATTTTGAACGGATATGCGCTATATTTTTATATACCATGAGTTCAAAAAGAAATTATATAATGGTTGGCTGTGGAAAAATAAAATAATGTCTATTGCAAGCTTTATATAACGAAATTTAAAATAATTGAATTGCTTAATTGAATTTTCAATAGAAACTTATGACAACAATAGTGATGACATTTAATTAATTGACAGTTGAAGTTTGCAGTACATATTATTTTATTTTTCCACAGCCAACACTTGGATTTATTTATTTTTTTGTACACATGGTATTATACGTGTATATACCTACAGTTGACTAAATTGAAAATTTAGCAATCGGCTATTATCCTTCATTTAAATCGCTATTTACTTTATAATTTCACAAGTGCGTGCAACCTAAACAGCAGTTAAAAATACGTCGATAATGAGGGATTAGAGTGGGGTGGATAAGACCAGGAAAGTAAAAGGGTACAATATTGTATGTATTTTTTATTTCACCCCGTCACATGATGGGACGGGGACGGTCGCGGTGGGAAACACGTTACAATAGGGTCAAGTTTAGTTAGGGCCGTGGCACCCAATGCGGCCAACGTATCAATTCGTTGTAAAGCTCATTCCCTGGGCAGAGTGTGGCACGGGTCTGCCGATGTCCGAGTAGCTTGTAGTTTCCGGAAATATGGCCTCCGGAGACGCCGCACTCGATTAGACGCTGAATCAGCTTAACGGTGGATGCACTCACTTTTTGTTCTGTAAAATAAAGCGTTATTTCAATAACCGTTGCTCCCAGTTATAAAATTGTAGACGGTTTGCGGAAACAAATTACTAGAAACCGACAACGACAAATATCGCCTAATATATTCCTCTGACACAGGTTTTAACCAAAATGAAACCGGTTCAAACCGGTTTCACTGCATAATATTATCAATTTTTGCGGTCAATTATACCAGCGCAGTAAAATGTATGTATCACCTGATGGTATGCAAATTTTGACAGTTCTATTAAGAAATTGCATTCAATATAAGCCACGGTAAATACTTTGTAAAATTTGCAGATTTTGTAGATACTTACACGATTTGGTACGTACACGATATTTTGTTGCATAAAAATAAGCCAATATTTTTATGTTATACTCTTTGTGCATATAAATTATCGGAGAACAAACCTCGTCGCATCACCAGACGTACGCATTAGTATGAGCATTTGGCTTAATAGTAAAATTTGAAACATTTGTCCCATATTGTTTCGGAAAATAGCTCGTATTGTATAAATCGTCCCGGTTTGGATCAGTTGCTCTGGGTTTTTTTGTCTCTTTTTCCGCTGAACAATTAACAATTGTTTGGGGACTAAGTGGGAGGTGATATTCTTTCTTCAATCGAGCAGGGGTGATTTTCTACCCCCCACTCAGTAACTGTCCTTATCATCGGGGCAGGGCGATGATAATAAGCACTACAAACGTCCGGCTATGGCTTATGAAAATGAATGCAAGCTTGGGGGGGGGGGTTAGTCCTACGTTATATTTAAAATATCGTTCTCTACTGTTTTCTGTACAAAATTAAGTCAGACAGTAAGTTTCACTTATAACGAACCCGGTAATTGCGAACTTTCGGTTATAACGAACCAATATAAAAAGTACGAACCAAAGTTCTATAAGAACTGTGTTAGTTTTTTTCTTCATGTACCGAAGTCGGTTATAACGAACTTTTAACTATAAAATACAGGACTTGTCCGAAAGTGAAATCGAGAGCGATGAGATAATAGCAGTTGCAAGTACATCGATGCTATTAGAAGTACTGAAACCGTTATTTTCTTCAGTCAACTAGCCGAAATGGAGTTGCACTTTAACGAAATTAATTTTGCCCAGACAAAACAAATCAAAATATATGATTCGTTTTCAAGTAAGTAAGAATTTGTAAAATTGATTGTTACCTACTCGTATATCTAAAACTTTTCGTCTTTATTATGTTTCTTCGTTCTTATTTCATGTGTTTTTATATTAATATGAATGTAAAAAGTATAATAAGAGAGTTAAATCAGCCGCTAATGTTTTTTGCTAATCGGACGCTAAGGGCCGGTTTCTGAAAGCTTAGCCGAGTTTAATCTTTTGGTTAAATTCGGTTACAATATAACAATCCCGTAAGTAACCGTAGCAACCATTTTCTGACTATTTGGTTATAGTTAACTAGACTTCCAGAAATCGAATCTAAGTTGTCACTTGTACTGAACCTCGTTTATGACGAATCTTTTTTGTCGGTCCTTGGAGTTCGTTATAACCGACGAAATTCCACTTAGAGAACGGGCACGAGAAGCAGGCTCTCTCCTCTACCTCTGCTACCGAGCTCGGCGAAAGGTAGATCGGGTTCGTTTTCTAATTTTCAGATCCAACAAATCGCTCTACATTCTTATCAGATTTAAGTTAGCCACGAAACTCATTTATAGTTACATTGAGGGTGACAACCTCTACCCCGGGGCATAGATAAATATCATTGAAATCTACATTTTTTGCGATTGCTGCACCCCATATTAACTTACAAGCTCCGTAATGGCATCAATCGAAAGAGAATTTTTACCCTCTTCTAATGATTCTAAAAAAAATAGTAATCGATTTTGATGTTTTCAGTTTTTTTTTATTTCTTTTATTATGAAACGTGGCAAAATTTATAATAAATTTGTTTTGTATAACAATATCCCATTCTGTTATAATACATGAATTACGTACATTCGCTTATTGCCCATCTGTTATAGAGGTGCATGTTGTACAAATGCATTCCTCAAAGAATTAATATTTGGGTGACGGGTATTATAAATTTTGCTTTTAAGGTGATCCCACAAAAATAAATGTGACGGTGTGACAATTAGGAAACCTGACGGGCCACATTATTGTTCCGCCTCGACTGGTCCGTCGATTTGGAAACGAGTCATCTAAATATTCCCTTATGTTGGCACCAGACCTCCTGATTTTCACAAAAACAAATTCATTATGCGTTTCCCATTTTCGTAGTAAAAGAAATAAAGAAAACTGAAAATTAAATCCTCTTTCGATTGATTACGGAGCTGGTAAGTTAATATGGGGAACAGCAATCGCAAAAAATGTCAATTTCAATGTTATTCTCCTATATACCGGGGTAGCAGTTGACACCCTGACGTAATACAAACAGTATTTTCGTATTATATGAAGCAATAAATATGTGAAAACATTGATAAAAATAATACTCCTAATAAAATGTAACCCTTGTAATAACAATCAGTATGTAATTCCAAATTGATATTTTTATAATTCCGTATATTAGCATTTTATATTCGTTACAAAATCTTTTAGTTAATAGCCACATACGGTTGTCCAATAATTTTAACTAACCGGTACTTTTCCTTAAGGAAGTCCTGCGCTCAGAACGATTCGTGTGAAAACACCGGTCTAACTGATTATGCATTTGGTTAAAATGTTGGCGCACAGCATATGTGGCTATCAGCGTATATTACTGTCCATTTACTTGCTTAGACTAAAATAAAAAATACTTGCATGAACGATCGCAAATAAATTAGATAAATATCTTAAAGTTACTCTATAAACGGAGTAGGTGTATGTCCTTTCAGGCCAGGCTATAGAGGAGCAAACTGGCATCTAATATCCACAGATATACAGGCTGATTTTAACAGATTGTTATTACATAATAGGAAACGGTGCAAAATTTTGTGCCAGCTTGTAGAAGGTGTGGTATAAATTACACGACGCTAACGAAAAACTACAGCCATCTCTACGCATAAACATTGAACTAAAGGAACTGTCAAACTTATTCCTCTTTTATGTTTTATAAAATCATTAAAAATGTTATGTGTAGTAATTTATACCCAATGACAATTATTCATATTTTTTAAAAACAAATTTAATATTGTTCCTCGTGGCAATTTTAAGTGCGACTTGTGTAATCTCTTCACCCTCAAACTTGACAGCCGTCTGCGTAGACATGTGTTGAAATTACAGCATAAGGTTTTAAAAAAAAAAATTGTGAAGTGTGAATTTTCACACATTTCAGGGTTTTGCAGGTATTTAATAACTGAATGATGATTATTTGGGATGCCAAAACAAATTTTATGTCAAAATATTTTTTTATGAATTTTAATTCGAATGCCTAATACCATTATTTAAGTTTCTAAATATGTGCAGTATTTGTTTTACATAGCAAGGTTCATTAAGATTTTGAAAATTGGGCCTATGGCTTCTATTGGTTACTTAAATCATTAGCCCCGCCCTCTGATTTCATATACATCAAACAGAATTAAATTACAATTTCAACACTTCCCACTGGTTATTAAATTTACGCTTTTAAAAATTAAATGCAACATTTACCAAAATATAACTAGAATTTTGACAAAATAATTTAAACAAAAGAAAACTGCAAAAAAAAAACAAAAAAAATTAAAATTGACAGGATTCGAACTCTAGTTTGCAAGTTACCTGTTTGAAAAATTAGAAAACCAATGACTAAACGCACATCGCTATGAGCGCTGACGTATCAACTTGGTTACATAGCGAATTAAATATTTAACATATTTTGGTTAAAAATACAAAAAATGCATTATTTTCCGAAAACATAATCTGATCAAAAATTCCTGTTGTACTATTCCGGTTCACACCAATATACATTACTTAGAATTTTTTCAGATTTTTAGTTTAAACCATCTGAGCTACAGGTGTGGGACAAAAAATTTTTTGCACAATTTTGACAAAAATCGCTTCAAAATAATTTATTTTGCAAAAATAAAATTTTGATCGTTAATCCACGTACTAAGGGCTTTCATTTGATACCCTACTCAGAATTTAAAAAAAATATTTTTTTTTTGTTGAGCACATATTTGTTTATATTTTTAGAGGGATATGTTTTTTAGATGTTCTAGTATTTTTCCTATGTGCGGGTCAAAAAGTTGTACAAGCATGCCAAATTTCAACTCTCTAGGTTTAGCCGTTTGGCTACAATTTTTACCGAACAGACAGACAGACAGACGACAATATGACGGTATAAGGGTTTTTTGGTCATACCTACAAAACCCTAAAAACGTACGTTCTAATTTTTTGCTAAACCATATTTTCATAATTTGTAACAATTTACCTGCACACGTTGTGTCTTTGAATAGTGTGAACAGTTTAAGAACACTTCGGACTTATACTTAGCCTTAGAACAATACATTTATGTTTATCTTTAGGCTATGGCGGGTTACACACTTATACGACATGTCGCATGTTTTTTTTGTTTACGACATATCTCGTATGAAGATTTCGTAAACAAAAACTTGTACTTTGCACATCAGTACGACACGACATGTCGGATGAAGATGTACAGTGCGATCATTAATTCTTGAACGTTGTGCAATACTTGACAGAAACATTTAGTTAACAAACTTATTTCCAAGGACATGTACACATAGGCGTACATTCTATTTTTGTTACCTTATACGAATTGATTATTAAATGAACACTGTTTTTCTTTACACGCCAATAAGTTGATAACAAATATTAAGCTAGCAACACATTTTCGTTGTTCCTCGGGTGAGTCCGGGCGAACGAAGTATTCTGATTGGTTCTTTGTTAAATTGGGATTTTCAGCTGTGAATTAGAATACAGTTTTGATATTTTAAAACCCATTGTTTACCATTATGTAACGTTCAGGAATTAATGATCGCACTGCACTATGTTGACTGTGGCTATTGCGAAGAAGAAAAAAAAAAAAACATAAACGGAAATATTGGGTCCATCCTTATAGTATAGCTACTTTGCATCGAAGTATAGTCAAAAGTACTATTGGTGAAAAAATGATTGAAGATCCAGTAAAATTTCATTTTTTTTTTTTTTTTTTGTTTCCCGACATCGTTCCACACTTTCTCCTGAACTTGTCTGTTGGAATATCTTGCATTGTATGATCATACAGCACCTTGTACTTTTTTATTATTTGCACAAATATAATATTAAAAGTTGGACTGTCCAACATTTTTATGATTATTTTTTTTACACAATAATGTGTACTTGTCGACTGATAAACGACATTTGTCGTATGAAATTCGAGCATACAGTGTCGTATACAATTCGTTTACATCAAGTCTGCGACGTGTCTGCTTGGTGTGCAAGTCGTCATAAAAGTACGTGTGCTGGAAATGAAGCGACATGTCGTCGACGTGTCGTAAACAAATGTCCTATAAGTGTGCAACCCACCAAAGTTTACTGTTACGGATTAGCTTAACTTATTATTATTATTATTTATTTTATTTTTTTTCTCAATCTTTCTGTTTCAGTTTTTTTTAAAATATATATCTTGTTTTTATCACTGATTAACATCCTATGTTATTAAACACGTTTAAAGTATGCAAGTATTGAAATGTGTGATAAAATGTCGGATGGTTTGAGCAAGAAAACCAAACCAACAGATAATGCTTCCGTTTGTCTCTTATGTAAGGTGACCTCCTTCGGGCAGGACATTCTTCCTTTATATGATTTTGCCCTGCCCAACTTATATGTCCTCCTTTGGAAGTATTTGTCCCTCTTGTCCTGCTTTGTTTTGTTCAATGGAATTTATTCTTAATTTTGCGTTCTGACGATAGTACTATCTACCAGCTTTGTAGCGTTCTTTTAAGTAAGGTTAAGTTGTGCGAGCGTCTGGTGTGGACTGTTATTAAATTTGTGAGTGTGTGCACTTCCACGGTCTAGCAAAAGGAAATATTTTTTTTATTAAAAAAATACATCCTTAAAACGGTGCGTATTAAAAGTTATAGTTCTCATTTAAAATATTAACCATGGATCTGTAATTCCATTTTAGTTTCAACTAACCAAATAAATATCGAAAAAACTAAAAAAAAAGTGTAGTTATAAATGTTTAATATAATAATTACATATAATAAATAATAAGATAATAATTTATGTAAGAATATATTATTAAAATTCAGTACTATTGTTATTATTATTTATCATATTGGGTAGTGTTGTGAGGGGGGGGGGGGGTCCTCCCCATGCATTTTCAAATTTTGGGCACCTTAATGTATGTAAATCTTTGACCTTGCTCAGTCTGTTGACTTGTTTTTATTAAATACTAAATACTTACTCATGTAGTTACCGATAACGGCTATACCAACACTTTTAGAATTGAAGTTGGGTGAATGAGCACCATGAACTCTCCAGCCTCGACCTTCGTATATGTGATCGATATCATCCACCTGAAACCAAATATCTTATATACGCTCGTACAGCGTTACCAATCCTGGCTCCGCGACTTATGTCAAAGGGCTCCGTGACCCATAAGTGCAATAATGTTTTTTTTTTCCAAGCACCAGTCCAATAATAAATAACTTTGTTTTTGGGGTAAACCACAGTTAAATAAAAAATCATATATTTATTGTATCAGTGAATATTTATCAAATCTTCGCCTTTATTAAAATAAGTATAGTTACAAATTAAAAAAAACGAAAAAAAAAAAGCTTCAAGTGTTATTAATTTAATACATTTTTTTTAAATTTGGGGGGTCCAATTATAGACAAATACATGATAATAAACTTATTATAAACAAAAATTTCAATTTCAAGTGAAGACCTAAACAAAAACATCCTTACTTCTAAATTTTAAGTGAAGAGCATAAGTGATTGACAAAAACAAAAAACATTACAATACAATGTTTTTCGACGTAGGTACACTTAAAATTTAGTACGGGGGGGTCTGGACCCGTTGGACCCCCCCCCCCTTGTGTGCGCCAGGGATTGATAGTCAGGAGTTTTTTACCGTAACCTCAAAAATTGATGTGAAGTGTGAATTTTCACACATTTCAGGGTTTGCAGATATGTAGTAAGTGAATGATGATTATTTGGGATGCCAAAACAAATTTTATGTTTTTTTTTTTTTTTTGTTAATTTTAATTCGAATGCTTAATACCATTATTTAGGTTTCTAAATATGTGCAGTATTTTAATATATATATATATATATATAGCAAAGTTCATTAAGATTTTGCCCCTCTGATTTCGTGTATTCAATTTCAACAATTTCCACTGGTTATTAAATTTACGCTTTTAAAAATTAAATCGCTCAGCATTTGCCCAAATATAACTAGAATTTTGAAAAAATAATTTAAACAAAATAAAAATGCAAAAAAAAAAAAACAGAAAATAAAATTGCTTCGAGAGCGGAGCGAACCTTAGTTTGCAAATTAGAACGCGAGCATGCTAGCCATTACAATATCAAAGCGTGCTGGTTCACTGTGTTAGATAGGTTATTAAATATTTTAAGTGGTCAAGCAAAACACACAAAAAATGCGTTTTTTTCCGAAAACATAATCTGATTAAAAATCTTTCTACTAAAAATCCACTCCCTGGTCCACCATCTTCTCTTCTTTCTCGTTTTATTTATTTTCTTAATCAAAATATGGCTTTTTATAATTTCTGCGGCGATTATTTCGCAGGTTGAAATAGTAGCTTCTAGCACACACGCCGCCATTTTCACTACTGAAAAGAAAACCCTTTGACCAGTGTAAACACACAACGGTACTTTCACGACACGACTGCACGCAAGCGTATGATACGAATTTATTCTAAGCGTGAGCCACGTTCGTGATTCACTACCAATGTAAACCCGGCATAAAGCACGGATGGAGCGTGCTTTGTGCAACAGGCTCGGCGACCTGAGCGAGTTCGCGCAACTCGTACCTACCCCCACCTGCAACGTTACGTGAAAACAACTGTACATGTATAATATTATGGTAGTGGTAAGTCTAATGGAAGAGATGTGGACCCTTTAACGGCAATTTGAGCACGTTAGTAACCATAGAAAATGATAAGTAAGTAATACAGTATAAATAATAGTGATACAGTAATACAGAAAATTAAAACAGTTATAGCAAGACTAGAGACGCGCATCGGCCCGAACCGCCCCGTTTTTTTTTTTTTTTTTTCAATCGGCTGGAAATCGGATCATCAGTTTTCGAGTGAAAAGCGCATATACGAACAGATATTGTCTTATATATATATGATTACTCATGCAAACGAATATATTGTTAATTATGTGCTAAATATATGTATATGTTAATATTTCGTTACTTCTACTCATATAAATATATATTTTAAAAAATATGAATGTTGGTATTAAGTTGGTTATCATGACAACTCTTTTCTCATTAATGTGTAAAGGGAATGTTTGACATACTAGAGCTTTAAAGTTCCACTTTAGCACTAAGGCGTGCGTAAAGTGTCTACTTTACGCTTGGTGGTAGTAAAATATCTTTAGGTTAATAAAACATCATTTACCAAAAAATTGTATCCGATGTCATCCCACTTGCGCTTGATATGTTCGTTCTGAATCGAGAGAATCTGTGCCTGACACTCGGTAACAGTGTTGCATCGTCCGGTTGCAGTATGGTGTATCAACACGTACGGCACAGAAGCATTGACAGCTAATACACGGCTGGCACTTTTGCCACCCCATTCTGTTTTGGAGATGATCTTCGGGCAACCGCTAGAGTCCGGATTAGCTGCAGCTTCAGCTCTTAGGAAAACGGATAAACATAGTAGAAACAGTACTGACGCTTTTGTCATCTTGAACAACGCTTGTTTCTGTCGGTCAAATGTACGATGTCGCGACGAATCGATGCTCGCTATCACACTAGTACCCGCGTGCGCCTAAAAACTTGTTATTACTAGTTAAATGTCATCAGTGAAATCTGCCCCCGCCCAGAGCACACACGGCCTTGAAAATCATCGCGTTTATTTCTAGATTGATTAGCTCGACGTGAGTGACGTAATGATTGCTGATAATGGCGCTGGTACTGTAAGGTGATGAATACTCGTATATGTATGCTGAAAGAAGAGCAATTGGCAGCAGTTAGCACTCAGTTCAAACAAATTATTTCTCTCTTTATTTTTTATTACCTTATCAATCTGTTAGGAAATCGTCTCATCTTGGAAAATAGCTTTTCTTACTCCTACTTTTACGTACCACTTGGCAGGAAGATGCTTTCTATTCCATGATAATAGTAATATGACCTCAAGAGCACTTTCCTTGATGTTAGCTTATTATTATTAGTTTATTGCTGCCATTCATGGCATATTTTTTCACCGAAATGTTTTACCTCAATTTAACAAATAAACATTTTTTTTTTCAGGCTAGCGATTTCACAGATATATGTGACTGGCCTTCCTTGGGTACTAACGCAGTCACTATTCAGTCAGTAGAGGTATGGATTGTTACACTATTATTAAAAACTGTAATGTAGGTAAGAAAAACTAAGATTTTGCTAAAATAGCTCAATTTTATATTGAGTCAAATAAGTACTTATTAAATTATTATTTTATGCGTTCAAACTACGTAATAAACAAGCAGTACAGTTTATTGTTTCCAATATTTTCACTAAATTAGCAGAAAGGAAGTATGTACATGTTCATACGACCGTTTGCTTTATGTTTTACCATTTGATATTAATACATTAAGTACCAAAATGTTTAGTGTCGTTTTCGAAAGTCTTTTGCATATATACTGAAAACTCTTAACTTAAACTGTTAACTTACTTAAACCCATGCTGTAAACCCTTAATTGATACGATTTTATAATTTTTGCGAATTATGTTCATCGTTGATGAGTAGGGATTTTTTTTTATTCAGCTGCTGTACATAGTTGCCTATTGGAATATTTTTATTATAACTTGAAATTACATAAGAATCTAATTTGGTAATTATCAAATGTATAATATGTAAATATTAACGATTCCACTATTCAGTCACCATTTTATTTATATTTTTTGCTGACAGTAATACGTCGAGTAGCACTTCTTTAATTGCTAAAAGCTGTAAAAGCTATACTTGTAATTGTTATTTGTATAGTGGAACAGGTAGAAAGACTTTGTTTAGTGGCAGTGTAAGTTGACTTTATTATTAATGAAGCATTACGAAGATTTTTTATAAGATGTTTAATAGAACATGGACTGACATGAAGTATGTGCTACTTTTAAAAAAAGCATATCATCCAATACAACCATGTTATCAGTTATGCCGTGTAAAATACGAACATTCTAATTTAGAAAAATGTTTAAATGTAATAATGCACTAAATAAAGTAAATAACCGGTCATCGAATAGTTACACGATTCCTCAAATAACTGGTTCACGTACTGCCTGTTGTGGAGGTCGCAGCGTATGGAGGTGTGGTAGGGAAATTAACTAAATGTAGTAGCTTAAAGTCGATCCGCTGACTTAAAAATGTAAAGAGCGCGGCACGGCGCCTGGAGCAAACATTGTAAAAAAGCGCTAGCGCCAGCGTCAGAGTCCGTATCCATATTGATGTTTAATCTGATCGGCTCTGGCGCTTTCATGCCTGAGGTGCCTGAAGCACCTGCTCCACTCGCAGCTCCTTACAGTGAGCATTTGCGAGTGCAAACGATGTCATACACTGTCGGGGACACTGGAGAACAGCATGGGTAACTGTTGGTTGTCTTGTGAATGTCGTTGCAAGTTACCGCCATTTTCGCTTTCCTAGCTGTGTAATGCTTACACAATACAAAAGCATGTACTATGTAGATCAGTGTGTCGCAATCTTTAGCACTGAAAATCCCTATCAGTTAATCGCCTGTTGTTGTTGCCCTTACCCTATTTTATTAAAATTTGAAAGACCCGTTTAAGAGCATGTATTTTTCTTGTGAAGAACATACATATTGGTACAAAATAAAATATACAAAATGCAAACTACAAATATGGTTAGGAATTATCCTAAATCGCCAGTCTTACTTATTTGAGAATTGTTTCTTTGTTTTGTTAATAACAGAGTCACTGCGCTAAATCCACTATCTACTAAATTAGAAGTAGGAAAATCTAAAATTAACAATTTTTTATTCCTCGTATTTGTAATGTAATTATAGCTAAAGGTACGTACTGACATGGGCATTTGTGCGCGCACGGATTTTCGTTCACCTTTTCGCTCCACGTATTTCAGTTATCTCTACGCATATATTTATTTAAAGTAAGTAGTGTCAACGATGGTGGAAAGTAATGTTATTGCCTTAACAAGCGCAGCGTACATAGTAATGCACATACTTAGTAAAAAAAAAAAGAAAAAAAAACAAAACAAACTCTGGTAGATGACACAACTATATAGATGCAAGGAAATATATAATTGTTCAAGTATGCTAGCATATCTGCAAACGCAAGAAGTTAGTGGACAATTTCATAATTTTGTTCGAATGTCAGCGGCAGATTTTAAACTACTCGTTAATAAAGTTAACAAAATTGGGAAGAAAGATACAAGATTTAGAAAGGCTGTTTCCGTGAACGAACTATTAGCCTTAACCCTACGTTTTTTTGCAACTGCGTATTCAGGTATTCGTTTTTCAGCATGCAATATTTTTTTACTCCATTCCATGTGGAATGTTTACTGGTGTTTACCCAAATTTACGTATAAACCCGTACACAATGAGTACACAAGTTCTTTGATCTTACCGTTAAGACAGACAAGCTACGGATAGCATTCGTGCGCGTAAAAGTGTACGCGTACACAAATTGTACCTCGTACTCACCTGAGCAACATTACGCGCACAGCGTTCGTGCGCGCACAAATGCTCTAGTCAGTTACGCGCCTTAATAAAAAACTTTGATATTGCAACAACTTAATACTGTACCATGAACAGATGTTTTAAAATCTTACCTACAAGTTTATAGTTTTGAATTCTGAATTATCATAATTATTTTTATATTGCACAACCAATTTTGGAAACACCCCTTTCCAAATTAATTTAAAATTTAGCGCCCACTTAAGCGTTTTAATTACGCTGTTGTGTGCAGTGCTGTAGATGAAGTTTGACTTGTGGCATTTTACGAGGAGAACAATTTCGTTTGCGAATAAGCCACTAAAAGATTTTTTTTTTTTTTAATACAGTTTTTTGTTTCAAACTATATACATATATAATATCATAACTGACTCACCTAGTTAAACATAAGTATGTTCGCTGTTAACAGTTGCCGTTTTTGTCAGTTTTTTTGTTTCCCCTAACCTGTTATACATTGGGCGTAAAAAGCATCGTCCCCCCCGAATTTTTTACTAATGAGTTGTCATAACAAATTGCGAGTTTATATGGCTAGAATTTTTAAGAGTTAGGCCCTCGATTTGAATGTTATGTGTCCAGTGAATATGCTGTTCTATATGGAGTTTGGCTAATTGTTGGACAGTAAGAGTGCTCTAAGTAATTGTTGGTGGAAGAGTGCGCCTGTTAAGATTTTCTTTAGTTTACGCATGCTGACATGTAGTGGTATATATATGTATAGACTAAGCGGTATCAAGTGCTTTAATGTACTACTTGACTGCACTTGAATGCACTTGCAAATGTTGCTGTAGATAGGGAGGTCATTAACTGACGATTGCTCCTCTCAGTTGGCTGGAGACGTGGAAATGTACGAGCTCGTTGGAAATGCCCACGGACGTCCTCATCAACTGTTTCATTTGAACCACACCTCATTACGGTTATTTTCCTACACCGGTACAGAAGCTTGTGTGTAATCAGCAGTAACGTTAGGTTAGGTTAGGTAGTATGGTGCTTGATGGTTTACTGTTGGGATTGAAATGCTTCGGTAGTTTCTCTCGCTTTGCGTACTACATGAGGGAATGATCCACTACTTCCTTCGTCTTCGAACCATTTGTACAAGCTGGGTGTGAGTGCTTCGAAATCCTGATTGCTAAGTCTTTGAAGAAGTTATTCCCCCGTGCATTAACAGTATTGGAAAGTTTATGCACCCAGAGAATCTTTGGTTTTCAGGCATGCCTTATCCTTTCTTGGCATCTTTCACAATAAAGTGTAGACATTATTAGTGATATGGATAGTTATGCATGCTGTCTTAGACTAAGGTGCTCGGATAATTTAACAAAACATAGAGAACAATGTTTCTTTATATAAGTAATAATAATATTTTTGGTGGAGGTTTAAACTCTACAAGGGCTTTGAGGCCACGTTAATTAAGTCATCATCATCATTGGCGCGACAGCCCGAAGTTGAGCCTAGGCCTCCTGTTTCCAGGTTTCATGACCATGTTTTCAATCTGTGTACATTCAGGAGTAATATGGTCAGTATTACGTCCATTTCTTAGCGTACACAGAAAGGCACCTAGAGCTTATAGTCGGTTGCGAACGGCTAGGCAGAACCTGTAATTTGTATAAATATTTTTACACAAATTATTTGACATAAGCAGGAATTGAACTCACGTCCGGGCCCTTGCTCAGCGGCCATATAGCAGATTTAACGTTTGCAGCTACAGGCTTGCCGTTAATTAAGTAATAATCTTGAAAAAATGCATATATTACAAAAGAGAGATTGATTAAATAATAATAATAATAATAATAAATAATTTAATTAAGAAAAGAGAACATATTGTCTTTAAAGGAGCCCTTTGACCAATCTATAATAGACTCACTTATTTACTTAATCCTTTTGCCATTTTACCTGATGGTATAAGGCAAGTTAAGTCTTTGGTTAAGTTAATTATTTTCGGGCGTTGTTCTTCATTTGGCGTATTTCTCCCAACCGTGTTCTGTTCTTTATGTATTTTCTTATCTCCTCCTCCATCTTACACCCATCTTCGTTGCAGCTTCTTTTGTTTCTTATTGCCAAGTTTTTCTCGGTTTTCCTGGTCTTGGTTTTTCACTGTTCTTGCTTCAAAAACTGTATGATTTTACTTTCGCTTATTATGTGTATTTGTCCCAACCAGTGGTGGGATTCAAATAATTTAACATGTTCGCTGCACTAGGGATTGCCTTAAGAAGCTGTATAACAGCAACCAATATACCAGAAAGTCGTTGATTATTAGGTGTACTTAATACATACTTCAATATGAACAATAAAATTGGAAGAACAAATATTGCCCAACATAACAAAAAGAGTTATAAAAATATTACTTTTTTTAAAATTTAATTTATGCTTCATTTGGTAAAAAAGTTATTTTCTAATAATTGATTATAAGAACAATGCAGAAAAATTAAATAAACAAAAATAAAGATAATTTTATGAAATAAATTCCCTAAATAAATAGTACAAGTATCCTTTAATTTTAAAAACCGGTTCGCTTAACTAAACATTTCAGAATCCCACCACAGGTCAACCATTTTAGCTGTTCTGCTTCTATAATGGTCCCTCTGGTTTCGTATTTAGTTTTTCTCCGACTTTTCTATTTGTAATTATGTGTAATTTCGCTTATTTATTCAATATTTCATATACATCTCATTTGTGAGCTGCTTGTTTAGATGTGTTCTATGTTGTGACAGTACAGGATTATGGATGTATCCAAAGAGCTAATTGAGGACGCTGTTTTTTGTTCATTATACGTTTGGATGTGCATCCTGAATCCGACATCCTACCTAGAATGAATAAGGACTGAGAGTAGGCAGTAGCTGTAGGCTTGGAAGAAGCTGTTTTCATGGTTACGGTTAAAACAGTGTCCGTTTAGGACGGAATGTAGGTCGGCGGTACTCGCAGTGCGAGTGCTTTTCCTGGTAGAGATTACTTTCTAGTACTCACTGCCGGTACTAGATTCTTGAATAGCTTTTAAGCACGTTCAATTTGCACTTACCCTCTTAACTGTCAGTTGGACGGGACAGGGCTAACTCCTTCAGCAGTTCCTGCCTTGTTAATTTTATGATATTCGTGCTGTAATAGGATGGACTGTAATTCGCACTGCGCATTATCGGTACACGTGCCGTGGCTCAGCAATAAAATTGCGAAATTATACAATTGTTTATTCGAATTTACTTGGAATCCGTTTATTGTGTGATAGTGATTATTACTCAGAAAGTTATGAGGGATTAAATTCAGCCACTTTTCCATTTTAAAGCTTTTTTTATTACGTATTGTACTATGACGTTTGTATAAATTCAGTATTGTATTTGATATGAATTAATTTCTTAATTTTCTTCAACAGCTGTTGCAATTATTGACAATCTTTAATAGTCTTTCCATCCATCCCGTATACCAGTACTTGTCAGATCTTCGGTCAGCTGATCTCTCCATCTCCTACGAGGTCTTCCCACTGGTCGACGGGAGTTCAGTTTTCCTTCCCATATTTTCTTTACCATTCTGGCCTCATCTCGTGCACTGTCCACTGTAATCATCTACCTTTTTACCGTTCTTGTGTGATATTCGGCTTTGAGTACAGTTCTCGGATATCTTTGTTCTCGCAAATTCTCCATTCACCATTAATTTCAATGGGACCGAAGATTCGGTGTAATATTTTATTTTCGGAAACTATGAGATGTTGTCGATCTCGCTTCGTTAAGGTCCGTTTTTCGGAGCCATACATAACTAGGGTTGAGCTTGGTACAGTGGCCACTTTTCAACAGTGTCATCTGTAAATATGTATTTGCTGAATTATTATGTAATTTTTTTAAAGTAACCTGCGTTAAGGTAGATATTAATTAGTGCTGGGAACCGAAACCAGTTTTTCGGGTACCCGGTTCCGGTTTTCGGTTAAAACCGGGTTTGTAATTTAAGCGTTACCCGGTTCCGGATACCCGGTTTCGGATACCCGGTTCCAGATACCCGGTTTCTAATACCCGGTTCGGAATGCCCGGTTTCGGATACCCGGTTTCGGATACCCGGTTTCGGATAACCGGTTTCGGATACCCGGTTTCAGATACCCGGCTTCGAATACCCGGTTCCAGATACGCGATTCCGTGTTCCCTGATTCAAACTTGATATTTAGTACAGGAGTACCAGATGTTTAAAATTACAAAATTTTACGATAGTACCTACTTAGGAATTTCCAAATTCCAAACATCTTGTGTTACATGAAAACGAGATACCTATTTAGAATTTAGAGTATTCATTCATATTTTGTCTTTAATAATGACAACAAATCCTTGGCCTCGCAAATCCTAGCGCCAGCCCTGGTACAGAGTCTGACTATTGGAGAATTTTGATAAGAATTCGTGTTCGCAAAAGGTATACAAAGAAGCGAAGAAGATCGCGTATTGTACACTGGAACATTAATAGTGATTAAATTTTGAAGTTCAACACATGATAATAGATTATTAAGAATTTTATGCAAAATTTTCATGTCAGTCAAAGTCGTCGCACTTTGACTGACGTGTGAGAAAATTAAACTCGGCTTAACATATGTACATTATAATTGATATAGTCAGGGCCGGATTTAGTGCTAGGGCCTGAAGCACAAATGAAAAGTGGGCCTATAAAAAAAAATTTTCTTGACTTTAATTTATTTTTGTTAGTAGTTGTTTAAATACAATAAACTGAAAATTGTAATAAGTTATGAACTTACACCTATGAAATCTTTAAAGAAAATTGAAATAAAATCTTTTTCTAATTTTTTATTACAAAATCAAAGTTACTGAACGAGAACAGAAAATGTTTAAATTTAAAAAAATTACACCTATGAAATCTTTAAAGAAAATTGAAATAAAATCTTTTTCTAATTTCTTATTACAAAAACAAAGTTACTGAACGAGAACAGAAAATATTTAAATTAAAAAAAAAAAAAACAGAAAATAATATATAGATATATTACAATAGTACATTAGCGCGAGGGTTATAAACATCCGAAACAATAAAATAACTTCTTACGGTAAGAAGTCAATTTTTATTAAAAAGTAGACAATTTTATAATAATTATTTTTAAACCCTTACAGCATTTTTACCGACCGCCAACATATATAAGGGAGGTATTGTGATATTGTTTCGAGATTTCGATGGATCTCCACGAATTGAGGTCCCTACATAACGTTTTGACTATTTTTAGCATGATGTCTGTCGGTCTGTCTGTCCGTCCGTCTGTCTGTCTGTCTGTCTGTCTGTCTGTCTGTCCGTCCGTCCGTCCGTCCGTCCGTCTGTCTGTCTGTGTACACGTGCAGAGCAAATTCGGCTGAAAGGATTTTTATGAAACTTCATATTTAACCTTCTGCTATCAATGGCACGAGTTCATCAACTTTTGGTAAAAATCGGTTGACTAAAAATGGGAGTTTACTCGTGTCGATTTTAAGATTTTTGTGAATATTTCACAACAAAAAAATATTTCGAAAAAAATTATTGAACAAAAGTTGCTATAAAAGCAATAACTAATAACTTTTATTTGAGACGTTTTTTCATACTTATATGTAACATTTCCATGGTCATGATAAATAATATCTATGTTAGAAAATATTAGGCCAAGTTATTTCTACTCTGCTGCTAGAATGTATTTTTATATTATATAAGTACTTTACGATGGCGGTCGGTCCTGTGGTGGCCACAGCTGATTTTGTAAAATGCTGTAAGGGTTTACCATTTTTACCATCCATTCATAATTGTCGTATCAAAAAAATAATAAGAAAGTGATTTCAAGATATTTTGGCAGCTAGTTAAATTAGTGGTACTTGGGGATATTTATTTATTCTATTCATATTGTCACGTTCGATGTCCGATGCGGCCCTATTCTTCCCATCTGGTAACAGTTAAAGTCATATATAATAAAAACAGCCTATGTAGTCAAGTTGACCTTTTCCTTCCTGTTTGAAGAAACACTTGTTTCTTCAAACATTCGTAAAATAAAATATCAGATATTAACCAGAAATTGTAAAAAAAATTGGTAATTTTGAAATAAAACTAAACTAAGCTTGAACTCAGAACAGCACTTGAAAAAAAAAAAATGATGTATTTGTATTATTTTTCTAATGTATGTATTTTATACTGTAAAACAAATTTTGATTTTTTTTTTTCAAAATTTTTGGGCCCCACCGCAAAATATTATGTAAGTTGGTTAGAAGTGGGCCCCTCAGGCCTGGTGGGCTTGAAGCGGCCGCTTATCCCGCTTCTGCTAGAATCCGGGCCTGGATATAGTTGTAATATATCAAAAATATATATTATAAAGAAGTTGTTTAGAATTAAAATAAAGAAACGATTACTATTTTTTTTTTTATTTCTATTCAAAATTGAAAATGTATATAACAAAAACCGTACGTAGTAGATTCACGTCAGCAAGTATTACTTAACGTATCTCAATCACAATAACCATAACTGTTATGATGCTGGAAACCGAAACATGTTTAACGGGTATCCGGTTCCGGGTTTCGGGTAAAACCGGTACGTAATTTTTAAGTAACCCGGTTCCGATTACACGGTTCCGATTACCTGATTCCGGATACCCGATTACCTGATTCCGGATACCCGGTTCTGATTACCCGGTTTAGGATACCCGGTACCGATTACCCGGTTCCGATTACCCGGTTTCGAAACCGGGTAAACCCGAAACCGGTTTTTTTTTGAACCGGTTCCGGTTCCGTCAAGCTCGATTTCTGACAGCACTAATATTAATCTGCTAATTTAATATTAGATAAAGTTTATAAAACATGTTTTGTATCGCAACTAAAAATAATCCACATAAGTGACCACTGTACGTGATTGACTGTTATTATGGTCATGAGTGTATGGTACTTTGGACACCTGTTATTTCATTAGCAAAGTTAGTAGATTACTTTGATTAAGTAGAAGGGGTTTTGAATAAAATGCGTAATAAAAAATAGCAATGTTTCAAAAGAATTATTGACAAAGAACTATTGAAGTTTAAACATACATAAAAAGCAGACTAATTTATAGGGAAAACAAACAAATTGGATGTTCTAAAAGTATCACCTACTGTTTCGGTTTGGGTAAATGAATAATTATATCTTCGGCTGAAATTACAGCGCAATCAGCTATAGTAGGGCAGGAAAACTAACAAAAACCATGACGACGTAATAAGCAAATATTATATTCATCATATGCAAGATTTATTATTCGTGAGACATAATATTGACATAATAAAGTCTTTTTGGTAGCAAATTAGCCAAAATAAATGAGTTAGATTTGATGTTTTCTACATTCAATTCTAAATCACTATTTTTGTCCGTATCTGAAGCAAAGTTGACATCGTCGGAATGAGTGAGTTCAGACATTTCTAAATCACTAATACTTCCATCGCTACAATCTTTTCTTTTGTTCCCAGTAATCATTACATCTTTACAATAATCGAAATTAAGATTTCGTTTTATACCTTTTCGCCTTAATGGATCTGTTTTCCTTTACTTCTGTTTTCTCTTGTGGCCTTTTGTACACAGGTGTTCTAATTAATATTTCCGTAGTATTTTTGTTTCGCCCGCCTTTCTTTGTAGATGCCGAAGTTACCTTTGGATACGGTTTAATAATTTCTGGACAATAAATGTGTTTCTGGTGTTTCCCGACGATAACATTAACTAGTAGATGGCGAATTAATAGTAGACTGTTTGCGATTACATACACTTGAGCTACAGTTGCAGTCATAAAATTATCGTCACTAAATATTACTTTATTATATGGAAAATTTCCAGTTGCTCAAAACGCCGAAACGATATTTTTTGAACAAGAAACAAGAGGCTATGCGTCATCTAATATTTTTGCGCTATCAGAGCTGGAAATATTTGAAATAAAGTATTTGAAAAAGCATTTCGATTAGTTTCTGGTATTGGAAATATTGTAAAAAAAGTGCTCCTAGTATTTGGATTTAGATGATTCACAGAAAATGTGCCAAACTGTTGGATGGTATTGATGATAATCATGGAGATTGCGGCCGACTACATTAAGAAATAAAGAACAAAATATAATACTTCATTTTGAGTTTTGTTCTTATTAATTGATCATTTATGAGTACACCTAATAATTTATCATCTATTATTTAACTATTGTATGAAACAATTTTTTGATTAATCCAAAATCTTGATTTTTTTCTTACCAGCCATATCCTGTTTGAATTAATTTATTTCTAATTTACATCTACTTATTTCTTAAAAGATTTATTTTTCTATTGTTGCAGAGAAAGGATACTCCAGTGATAAATAACAGCGTCATAAATAAAAATAACGACAGTCAAGAGCAGAATCTACCAGACGATGTAGAGAATGATAAGAAAAAGAAACGTAAGTAAAGGGGTATAACATGTATATTGTTAATATCGTTTTTACGTTTTTATTGTTAGGTTTTTGTTGTTGTCGTGCCAAATGTTTTGTTTCAAATGAAGATTTTTTACAGCCCCTCGTCAAAAATGGGTACCTCTAGAAATAGATATTCCTAAAAGTAAACGTGATAATTCGCCTAAAATTAAAACTGATCACGGTGAGTAAATTACTTAAATTAATATTTAGAATAATATTTATTTATAGTGAATGTTAAATGTTTCATCAAACTTCAATCATACGATATTCGTAATTGCAATTTGTTGGTAAAAATAATTAGGGAGTTAGGTAGTACTTTCTCAAATTGAATCATACTTGGCCATTCCAACAGTTGGTAGCTTGTTCAAAATTAAATGAACTTAATGAAGAGGTGCTCCGCGAATTTAGCCTTTTAACTATTTTATAGCTTATTCATTCTTTTAGGAAATCATTTTTATATTTTGAATATAATAAAAAACGAGTTATTTAAAATAAACTTTTGCTAAGAAAATCTAAGTATCTGGAGGTAACTTAATGTGCCATAGCAGCAGTTATAAAATAAATAACGCATAAATCTACACAACGGCCCTCAAACACTAGCTTCTCAAACACTAAAATATAGGTATTATGTAAGCGTAGCGTTGAAATTCTTTCTAACTAAAAGAGTGATAACGGTTTAGAGCTATACTGAAAAAACTGTTATTTTTGTCCGTTCTCACTCGCCGAAACTTCCCCTTTAAATTGAAATTCTGATATGAAATATGGCTTGTAATCTGGCCCGGATTCACCTTAAGGTGTTTTGATAATTTTTCAGCCATTCTGGCGGGACGCCTGTAAAGACAGACTTTCACGCACACCCACCCTAAAAAAAAAACACTCATATTCTAAAAAGGAATATTATAACTCAATAAATACTGGAGATACGAAGTGTTCCATAATATACTCCGAATCTAGATTCGCCCCTTTAGCGGTTGATTAGGGCAAAATCTTGAATTATGTTCTTGTTAATGTATATGGGTAATCTTTGAAAGCAAAAACCACGTCGATATCTTATCTGGCGTAAATGATATCGAGGAATACATGAAAGAATATTTTACCTTCTTTAACCCCCTTAGGAATCGAATTTCGAAAATTCCCTTCTCAGTGGGTACTTAGACCATGGAAGGAATGTACTCCAAGAATTTCATGGGGTGAAAAAAATGGTCTAAGCACTTTCTAAAGACTAGAAAGACGCCTATATGCGAAAAAGGTACGTTATAACTGAACAAACACAGGAGACATAAAAAAATACTATAGTTCAACCCCCATAAGGCAAAAACCTGAAATATGTTTTTAAACATTTGTATGGATAACCTTTGTAAACAAAAACCAAATCGATATCGTCGTATTTTAAAATTGCGTGATCTTACTTTACGGTGGTTTCATAAATTAATATTTTGTACTACTTTTTATTCCATTTTAAAGAGATAGAAAAAAATAATAGTTTTGGAATAGTTTTCCATTAAAAGACATTTTCACACTGGTCACTCTAACTGTTAGAAAAGATTTGAATATATTTCTTTTAAGGAATTCGTAGGTAACATCATATATATTTATACGTGTGTCTGTACCGTAGAAATTGTGGCCAAACGGCTAAACTTTAGAGAGTTAAAATTTGGGATGCATATATAGTTCTTTCACCTGCAGGTTGGAAAAATACGGACACTTCGATAAACACATTTCAGAGCGTTGGTCATGCTTTATTGATGTGAACAGGAATATAGTAATAGTTATAAAAATATTGGGCCATATTCATAATGTTTTACTAAATCTTAGTAGCACTACTAAGACAAGTATACTAAGCGTTACTAAAAATGGGTGTTCATAATACAGAATTATTGTTAGTAGTGCTTAGTGCTTAGTAAATTGTAATTTAGTAGTACAGATTTAGAAGTGCGGAGAGGCTGTATTAAATACATTAAAATAGCAATTGTGTTCATAATACTGATTGTCTTTAATCATGTATATGAGAGATTTGCGTGATGTTCGTGAAATTCGTGAATTACGGGCACAATTGCCAAGAAAATTTTATAGTAAAAGAAAAAATGTATTAGAAAGTGAAGAAGATTTTTAAAAAAATTATAGATTTTCAAAAGACAGAGTTCGAAAATTAATTGAAATCTTACATGACGATATAAAACCGGTATCTTCAAAGGGTGGAAGTATTTCTACTGAACTCCAAATATGTATTGCTTTACGTTATTTTGCGAAAGGTTTATATCAACAAGATATAGGTAACTAGTTAATAACATGAATAATTAGTTACCATTATGTTTTTATTGAGAATTCTTTTAACATAACAATGCTTATTGTAGCTGATTTACATGGAGTCTAGTAACAATTAGCCTAGCTAGTAACACGCCTTCCATCTCTTTTAACATGTTGAACAGTGCATATGTCTATCTCTTTCTAATGCCAACAGCAACGTTGTCAAATTTACATCGATATTAGTTAAAATATCTTAGTATTGTGATTATGAACACTACTAACGATAGTATCGTACTTGCTTATTTTAACAAGTAACGCTTAATCGCAATATTTAGTAAAAGATTATGAACATGGCCCATTGATTTTTTTGTTGTTAACAAAATTAATTATCTTTATGGAGAGAAATTAAATAAAAGATCTTCAAGCCTATATTACGGAAAAGCGATTTTGAAAAAACTTTTTATTTTATATCTATTTTCATTAAAAATATTTCCAAAATGTCCTTTTTAATTTCATTTGAGACATTAAATTAGACCTCTTAATACTGAAATTAATAGATGTAAATTATTTAATAAAAAAATGTGTATATTTATATAATAATAATAATCTCTTTATACATAATAAAAACAAATACACAAGAGATACAAAAAAGTACAATGAAGTACAAAAGAAAAACAATAAAGAGCAATCGCACCCTAAAATGAAAATTCAAATATAAGGGCGTACATATATATTTATATGTATTTGTTTTTGATGGAAACTGGGTGTATATTTTTGGAAACGTTTATCGGTTCTTAATGCTGTTAATTATTTTGAGCCTGTTGTTAGTATTTCAAGTTTTTATGGATAGTGCGAGTAGAATTCATTTATGAAAAGGCAATATACTTCGATGGAGGCTAGAAAGTATGAGTTTTTAAGTTTAGCTATTTCAACGGTCAGATTATTTTTTAAGTTGGACGAAACACTTAATATTCATTTTGTGTTTAAACAGAAATTTGGAACATAATATCAGTGATTAGAGGGTATTAGTTATCATCTATTCGGAGGTAGGAGAAATATCATTTGACACCTTGTGTACAAAAGGCAGTTCAGCAACAAACTTACACAATGTAATTCAGCTGCTTTTGTCTAATCCGCTAGAGTAAAACAAGTTTTCTGTGATATACAACGCATGCTGTATTCATACTGCTTTATAACAAAATGGATGCTGTAAGAATGAGTCACTGATTAGGTTAGGTTGGCTCTATTAGGTAGGTACACTACAGCGCTCCTTAAATTCTATATGATGATCATCTATATATCGATCGCTTGTTTTGAAAGTGTTCGTACTCGTACATGCTGCAGTTGTTTTATTCGTACTCGAGCTTTGGCGTGTAGCATCGTACCACTTTTCCCCTATACCATTTTATTTGTCGATCCGATTTAAATTACTCCTCCGGTAAAAGTAAATGCATATTATACGTGTTGTTGGTTTCTGAGATGAATTGCGAAGTGTTACGCGCTCGAAGCGGTTTATAAAGGATACGTGTTTTGTAGCTGGATACAGACAGACAGCATCCCAAACCCATCTCAGAAATTATGCCAAATGCGGCGCACGGATAATTACGAGCAATATGGTTTTCTGTATCCTGTAATTTAGAGAGGTGGTAGATGTGATTTTCAGGCGGGAATGGTTTATATCTTCCTTGCAAAGGATGCCTGGAGGCCAATCGAAACACTGACAGTTAGGACGACGAGCTTCACTTTAAAACCTGGATATCGCTTTTCAACCTCGGACAAAGGATTGGAACCGTGCATTTGATTTCCTCCTTGAGAGAGGTGTAGAAGAGTGAAGACGGAATTATGCGAGCAAAAACCCGTGCACATATCTTGTGTTTTAAAAATAAAAGTAAAACAAATATAATTCAATGGAAAATGTACTCCTATTTTATATGTAACTACATATATAAATTTCATGAATATGCAATATTTGAAAAGGGATTTTTAAAGTGGCCCGTGCTACAAGAAATGTTTAGAAGATCCACGGACAAATCGTAACACCTCAGCCGCTTACAATTGTAGACAGGCTGTTCTGCATTGTAGATTCAACAAAGGAAGACGTAACTGTTTGGCAGAATCATGTGCACTAGAACGCATCGCATGTCTCTCACAAAGTTCTTTTGGATAAAGGCCTTATGCTGTCGGTGATGGCAATCACCGCTCAAAAATCATAAGCATGTACAGATGTACATGTCATAGTAATAATCAACTGAGCTAAAGGAATTATTATTATTGTTATATTATATTATGTAGCGTAATGTTAAGCTAGATACATACTATTTGAGGTCCAACTAATCTTTAAACTTTATTTGCTGTTTTACTGTCAACTGGTATCTTATTGTGTACACGTCTCGTTTATACTTCAATGTCTTTAAAACAAGGAACTTCAGACTATAGTCTGTGAAATGATTAATATTTCTAATATTTATATAAGAAGATTAAAGATTAGCAATCATTTTTGAAGAAATACTTCCATATGTAAAACTATTACCTGTTCTTGAAACAGCGTGTAAATGATTATAACCATAAAAATCTGCAATTGGGATTGTAACAGTTACCGAATAATATCATGCACTGTTAAAACTCGCACCATTTCGATATAATTTCAAAGAAATATGTGAAAAAGTATTAAATTGATGCACGTTGTGCATTCTTTGCGCCGTCTTGTTTATAGTAATTTTGTGAAAATAATAGTATAAATTTATATTTATATGAAAAATTATACAGGTCTTCGAAATAGAGATTATTTTCTGTTGTTTCAGATTTAAAAAGTGATTATGTGGTTTCAGATTTAAAAAGTAATTAAATTAATTTGAACATGCTGAATATAAATAAAAAATCCCTTTCCTGTATCATGTCGGGATTTTTGACAAATTACAATGGTATATTGTACAAGTAGCGCGGAGTGCCATATATTTCGCACGAGAATGTTTGCTGTACAGGCCGCAGGCGAGTGAAGCAGTTCATACGAGAGCGGGCTATGTATTCCGAGCAAAAACCTCCCCAGTTAGAAAAACAAAACACATGATCAGTGTTACCAGTGCTGACGTAAGAGTTCTAAAACAGTTTAGGGGTCTTGTCACATGAAATGCATGCAGCTTAATAAACAGAAAAAAGAAATATCCTTAGGCGGTTTAAATGATTTTAGGCGCAATGCGGTAGTACTATTATAACCCAACCAATACAGCATTTCACAGTATCCAGAAAATATAGAATTGCGATGGCGAAAAACAGATCTCATTTTTAAAATCAGCACGTCTGTTATGCCAAGAAACTAAATTTACCAAAGTACCAAAACCTTTGTATAAAATAGTCTATGCTATTACTCGCCCCGTACTATAATTCGTACCTGTTACTTTAAGTCACACTGTATGAGTTACGACTGTGTGTTATTTTCCAGCTTGTTATATTGTGGTGAGGTATAAGGAAGCCAAATTTGCTTCAAAAAAGCATTACTATGAAATTTTTAATCATCGACAGCACAGAAGTACATTCTAATCTTGCTTTTATGTGTCAAAATTCTATTTAAACTATAATAATTGTTGTACTGAAAAATGTAACTGTTAATGTATGCAGTGACAATTTTTTTAAGAAAATTCAATAATACTGCTTCTGTAACCTAATTAACTTATGGGGGATTTCTGTCGGAATGCCTGGCCATAATTTGATTTATATTTGATCCGATTCTTCCCGCTGTAGTTCATCAAATACGTAGTGATATTAGAATACGTTCAATGTATTGTTACGATATGTAAGCGTGCGGGTGTTCATAGGTGAACCGTCTGCCTTGTCGACAGTGAATGAGAACGAAGCGGAGTGGAAAGAGGTGCGCGGTGAAAACAACGAGCGACACGGCGGTGCGCGAGGTGCTAGGAACGGTATGCGAGGCCGAGGCGCCGCTCGCCTCAGAGGTTCCCGGCGCACAGGATTCAATCGTCCTTCCAACAGGATGCCGAGCGACCCAGATTATCCGGACTTCGCGTCCGACTACAGCACGCAGGCAAACGTAACGTATCATCCATCTTCATCGCTTATTCATGTCTTCACCCGAAACTCAGTATATTATCTTTGCAGATTAACAAGTTCGGTCTACCGTTGGACGCATCAAGTGCCTTCCTGGTGCCATACATGGGCACTTTTTATTACAACACTAACAACTATTTGAATTTGGATGGACCGACGTTAAAGGAATACATTAAAAAACAAATGTAAGTTCTCATTTTTACGTTTTAAAAGCAACGAATCGGATCATTCGTCCCGTTGATCGTCCGTTGCATTATAAATGAAAAGTTACAATGTTTCTAACATCTAATTTTCTTTTATGTTGATGTTTTAGTGAATACTACTTCAGTGAAGATAACCTAGTACGTGATTTCTTTATGAGACGCAAGATGGATGAAGACGGATTTCTGCCAGTGACGTTAATAGCTTCATTTCATCGCGTACAGGCACTAACGAACGATGTGGCGTTAGTGATTGGTGCAATTTCTGAGTCTGACAAGCTGGAGATGCAAGGCGGATTTAAAGTGCGTACTCGTGATAATCCAATTAAATGGCCAATCTACGATCCGACAGCGGAGAGTGCTGAGCTGCTGTACTGCGTGCCTCCGCCTCCTATGCCACGGAAATATCGAGACAATACGGCACACTTGGACAACTTAAATCCCAATGTACCGGAATTCGTTCCGGGAAACGATCCATATACGGATACGGAACCGTCTTCTTCATCTGAGTCGAGCAAAGAAGACACAAGCCAGTCGCTCGTCAACTCAAATAAGAGCAAGGTTAAAAGCAAGCAGCCGCAGAGGCAGACTACCGATGATGCCACTGAACTGTGGCAAGAGGTTAGACGAAGGAATAAGAACCCTACCTTGAAAAATAAGGAGAATCGTGATAAGATACGAGTTGAACGGGAGGAACTAGACTTTCAGTTTGACGAAGAGCTTGATGTACCTATGGGTAAAATTAACACATTCTCTTCAGACTGGACGGAAGAAGAGACGGACGAAGTGAGCGATAAAGATATAAACAAGTTGCTCATTGTCACACAATGTCATGGAACTTCCACCCGTGTGCCTAAACATGAAGGCTATGACCGCACCGGTGACTGGACCACAAGGGTTAAAATTACGCAGGATCTGGAACAAGAAATAAACGACGGCCTCTATTACTATCAAGAAGATTTATGGACTACAACGGATAGGGTAAGTAGAACAACATGTGTGCAAGCAACCCTCGAACACTGAAGGCGTCAGTATTGAGAATAAACATTACCTATAGAGGCGCTGTTGTCGCTTACAAAATGGCGATTGGAATATGATATTTTTGACATTTGCCATTTGATACACAACAATTCACATTGCAGTTAATTTTCTGTTGCGATTTTAAAGACATTTTATTAAAGTTTTCTTCGCTTTAACACATACAAACAATGCAATTAAATGAGCCACATCCAACAAAATCCTATTCCGTTAAGTTCCAAAATATTCGGCTAGGCGTCACTTCAGTTATTGTCAGTTCTTAATAGTAACTCGCTATTTGTTACGACAAATCGTTATCGAAATATTAAATCCACTCTTGTATACTCATAACATCGAATATACGACGGCTTTGTATTAAGTAAGGGCTACTAATTTACTTGCTAAATTACAAGAGCGATACAAAACTAAATTAGCGTCACTTTTCAACATACTCATCGAGATTTCACCACACGCGGCATACGGCACCTTGCGCAAGTCCGCAAATCTTAGGTTGCGCGCAAAGCCCCTGACATAATCGCATCTTCACTTCATGGTCCGAGGTAAAACGCCGTTAACCTAACGCTCGTTTAAGTGACACTAAATGGTGGTAACTAGACAGGGCCGAATCTGGATTGTATGGAGGATGAGAAAGAAACTTGAATTTCAGTTTCTTAACGATGTCCACCGTTTTCGGCACATTATGAAGTCGTGCGTTATCGAGACCCAAAATTACGCCTTGGCTTAATTAACTCTCCTTCGTTTATTGCGAAGCGCAGGCTTTATCTTCTTTGTACGCATCTTAGTGTAACGTTCACTACTGACAGTGAGCCCACGTTTTCGTTAATGTTTGAATTATCTCTGAAAGTCAAGTTAAAGATGTGGTGCATCGGTAGATTTACTCCCAACCAAATACATTTTTGTGGAAGGTATTGGCATGTCTGTGGACCGGTGAGCCACATATGTTGACAATCTAGGTGACCATGTGGAAAAGTGACGCTAATTTAGCTTTTGTATCGCTTTTGTAATTTAAGAATTCAATTAATTGCACTAACTTAATAATATGTCCTCGTATAATAGGTTTAAGTAAACAAAAAATAAATTGTATTTTTAATAAAAATAAAAAAGAATGACTTTACATATTTTAAAAAAAGTTGCCTTCTGATGTCTTGCATGCAAATGAAAATTTCTAGTCGCAAAATGCGACCGTGCTATTCATATATTCGAAGGTTGTCTGTGAGATTGTCATTTTATTGAAAGTTATTTTAATTGACAGGAACGCACTATTTCCGGTAGCTACAAGACCGTTACTATTATTTCTCAAGAGGATTTCGAAAAAATGGCTCCTCCTGCACCCAAAAAGCAAAATCCAGAGGTTCCCCCACCGCCTCCCCCTCAACAGTACGATCAGCAGAATGAGAAATCAGTTGGTGGAGGTGAAAACGAGGTTGAGAGGGAAAACCGACCTGGCGGATCTAGCGGCGGTCCACAAAGAAGAGTTCATCCTGTGTATCGCGGACCGCGATTCTATGCTGTCACTAAAGACGAATGCCCAGATCCGCGAACACCGCGCAAAAGAAAAACAAGGCATTCGAATAATCCACCAGTTGAACATCACGTCGGCTGGATCATGGATGTTAAAGAACACAGACCACGCACCTCTTCGGCAGGTAGTAGCTTCGGTACCTCACCGAGTGAGAGCCAGTTGGCAACTAGCTACGGCAGCGTACCTTCCGCACTGCCAACTTTCCAACACCCTTCACATGCACTTTTGCGCGAGAACAATTTCACGCAGCAAGTGTACCATAAGTACCGGCAGCGTTGCCTGAAGGAACGAAAACGTCTTGGTAGTGGTCACTCGAGCGAGATGAATACACTTTTTCGCTTTTGGTCATTTTTCCTGCGAGAAAACTTTAATCGTACTATGTACAATGAGTTCAGAAACATCGCCGTTGAAGATGCCAATGCTGGATACCGATACGGACTTGAATGCCTCTTTAGGTTCTACTCCTATGGATTAGAATGCAAATTCCGACCTCACTTGTATGCTGATTTCCAGACAGAGACCGTAGCCGATTATGAAAACGGTCAGCTTTATGGTCTAGAAAAATTTTGGGCTTTCCTGAAATACTATAAACACAGTTCCAATCTACAGGTAGAGCCTAAATTGAAACAGTACCTATCCAAATTTAAGAGCATTGAAGACTTCAGAGTTGTTGAGGTGAGTCATAAGTGCCAATGTCCTTTTTATCTTATCGTAAGCACTGTGTCAATTTCTTACCTTATTGTCTTAAATAGTGATGAGTGCAACAAATACAGAATGGTCATGTTGCCTTTAATGACATCTTGCCTTACTGTTTACAGCCCCAAATAAACGAGATGCTGAAGGGTTCGAGCAGTGGCCAAATGAAACATATGAAGAACAGAAATCGCAGTGTGTCCGAAAGCCAAGGTGTCAGCCAGTCATATGGAGCTAGTGGATCATTTAGTCGTGCTGATGAAAATAACCAGGGTAGACGCATGTCTGGTGGTCCCGCAACAAGAAAAAGGTAAAAGCAACTTGACATCCATTAATGTTAGTTCAAGCGCACAGCAACAATGGCTATTTGCGCCTTAGACAGCCTGTCTAAATGACTTCAATATGTATTAAAAAAATAAAACAAAATAAATAAATAAAATCTTCTACACATATTAATAAAAGAAATTTGGCACAGCCAGAAACAAATAAGTTAGATTAGAAGTCTGTTCGAAAAACTGAGTACAGACGCAGGGTGATGGTTATCACCTAAAGCAACTGACCGGTCATAGCACAGGCCTAACTTCTCCTTGATATCCTCGAGCTGTGCACACTCAGTTAAAATGTGTAACACAGACAAATCTGTGTTACACGTCTCACAGGTAGGAGGTTCTCTACCTCGAAGGAGGTGTCCATGCCAACAGTGGCCTAAACGGAGGCGTGTGATGGAGGTTTCCTCCCTGCGTTTAATCCTGCAGAAAGAACTCCACGGTTTAACGTCCTCCTCTCCTTTAATCTGTCTCAACTTTACATTTTGTATGCTGTTCCAATTAAGCTGCCGCATGGCTAACATCAGATGTTTCAGAAAAGTCTGCGTCATGGAAATATAAAACTCACATCAATCATAGGTCTGTGGGAGGTAGTTCTTGTAGCTACATCAGCCGCTTCGTTGCCTTTAATACTGACATGTTCAGGTATCCAAAACAGCTCTACCATCACATTCTGATCATTCAAATGGTAGAGCAGCAACCGGATCTTTAGTACAAGAAGATGCACTGGATCTTGGATACTGTTCAGCGCCCTAAGCGAGTCCATCAATGTAACACTTAGACGACTTTGCTCTGACGAAACAAAACATAGAGCCAGTATTACCACGCAAGTTTAAACTATTAAACTAAGTTAACAAAAAATGCGTATTATAATACAACCTTAAACTTGGTTTCAGTAAACGCCGTTTGTGTTTCAGTTGGTACACGTTTCCGTAGTGCCAACCGCTAAACACGGAAATCACACCAACCTCATATATTATTACTTTTAGGGTATATTAGATATTTTGAGGTTATATTAAACGTCAAACTTTGCTTACTGATTTGTTTAACTACCATTATGGATTTGTTACGTGGAGAATTAACTGATGATGAATATTTTTTAGAATTAGTTAAGAATGTGGCGTGAGAAACTGGTAGAGATGTTCATCACAATTTTGCAAATATTTGTAGGTGGTGTTAATAATATAACTTGATATTCTCTTTAGCTTTTATAGCATAATTAGCATTTTTGATTAAGTTTCGAAAAACTATTAGAAACTTTTATTTTTTTATTTCTCACGTGGAATCAAAACAGACAACGCAACAATGGTAATAAAAAAGTTTTAAATTTTGTTTTTGTATACTATTATTTAAAAAAGATATATAAATAAAAAATCACAATATTAAGTTTATTTTATGATACGAGTTTGTATATTTTCAATATATCAACTATGTAGAAGCAATTTTAGTTTTCAATAAACATCTCACGTTTATTATTATTAGTGATATTATTATTATGGGGTTTGTCAGGTCTTGACAAGCGTCCACTAATCTCAAACTTCAGCAACCTTTTGAGCCGCGTCATACTAGAGACTAGTGGAGCTAAATACACACGACTGCATCCCAAACCCTGGCGATATGCAGCCGCGGAAATTACGCCAGATCCAGTGCCCGCACAATGCGGAGCGACCCGTACAGCACTGCTTTCTGCATCCTGCAGATCAAAGAGTTGGCAGAAGATCTACAGGCGGGAATGGACTCGATTTCCCTTCGATAGGAGGCTTTCATGCCACCCAAAACACCAACTATCAGGACTACAAGCTTAACTTTATACCCGGGATACAGCTTTCTAAGCTCGGACAAGAGGTCCATATACTTGGACCTCTTTTCCTTCTCCTTGAGAGAGATATTCTTCTCAGCTGGACTTGAGAATTCGATCACAAACATCTGTTTGGTCTCGATATCCAGGAGGGTCATGTCCGGCTTAGTGGCTGTCAGTAACCTCGAGGTGGGGAAGGAGTAATTCCAATAAATTCGGCACTTGGAATTTTCCACCACCGATTCTATGTCAGAAGGGACGTACGGTATAACCGGTATTTGGTCAATAACATAGGCATGTCTAAGATAATAGTAGAGCACGCGGAGAGCAGCATTATGTCGAAACACGTAGCTCGACGCTGCAAGAGATGGACAAGCAGACAGAATATGCATTATCGTTTCAGAATGGTGGTGGCACAACCTACAGAGTGTGGACTCCGCTATTTGGAATATGCGGGCCCTGTATGCCAAAGTATTTATAACACCATCCTGACACGCAAACACAAAACCTTCTGTTTCCGATCTCAAACCAGCAGACTTAAGAAACGAGAACGTGAGTTCGGTGGACAACTCTAGACTTTTAATATGTTTGAAGAACACAGAGTGCATACTTTTACTCATGTGTTCTTTTGTCAACATGTCTGTCTCGCCTCGTTTCACCGAACCGGTAACTCTGTTGTACTCCTCCCGAGAGAGTTGTACTCCAGCGTTTTCCCTGACGGGACTCAAGTCTGCCAGGTTAAATCTCGTTGCTGCTCTTCGCGCTACCTGGTAAAGAAACGCCCCTTTGCCACTAAATTCGTGCTCACTAACGAATTTTAATAGTGGGTCCTGACTTCTGAGGATACTGTTAGCTGTAACCAGGACGAGTCGATCGTGCAAGCACTCCAGATTTAGTAATCCCCGACCCCCATTTTGACGAGGGAGGTAAATGCGCTGCACAGAAGATTTCGGGTGAAGACTTCGGTTGATGTTCATGATCTTTCTGGTTCTTCTGTCGAGATCCTTAAGATCATCAACATTCCATTTCATTACACCAAAAGTGTATGAAATTAATGGGACAGCAAGCATGTTTGTGGCAGCGATCTTATTCTTGCCAGACAGACATGATCTCCATATCTGCCTAAGTCGTGCCATATACTTGCTGCGAAGGGCCTGCTTAATAAGAGTGACATCTTGGACACCTCTCTCACTGATGCCTAAAAATGTGTAAGACCCTTCGGCATTAAGATGTTTTATAATGCTCTCATCAACCAATTGAACGTCTTCACCGTTGTCTAAACCTTTTCCTCTGTAGATATGAAAAACAGCGCATTTTTCCAACCCGAATTGCATACCTATCGCGGCAGTGTACTCAGCAACAGTATCTAAGGCGGTCTGCAGATTCCTCTCGTTCGAGGCGTAGAGCTTCAAATCATCCATGTAAAAAAGATGGGTAATTTTGTGCTTACACTTCGACGGGGGACCCGCCATGTAGCCACTGCCGCGCCTAAGCTCGATCGATAGAGGAAGAAGTGAGATGCAAAATAGTAGCGGGCTTAGGGAATCTCCCTGGAAAACCCCACTCTTGAAATATATCCACTCTGTCGACACTGCAGTTGATCCGCTTGGGACAACAAATTGTGTCTTCCAGAGGGACATAAGTTGCCCAATGCATCTCTCTATCTCCGGGTGGACTCGTAACATGCGCAATAATGTTAAAATGAGAGCGTGTGACGTAGTGTCATAAGCTTTTGCGTAGTCCACCCAAGCCATTGACAGGTTGCGTTTGAAATACGACGCGTCATGACAGACTGACCGGTCGATAATAAGGTTTTCTTTGCAACCTGCTTGGCCCCTCTTCGATCCCCTCTGTTCGTAGATGTCTGACCAAACAGAGGCAATGGAGCTCAGTACCCGCTCGTTTAATACGCTGGTGAAGATCTTATACAGCGTATTGAGACAAGTAATAGGTCTGTAGTTCTTCGGGTTGGTTAAATCACCTTTTTTGGGGATTAATACTGTACGCCCCTCTGGTAACCAAGATGGTATTGGTATTTCTCCACGGATAAAAGAAGTAAAATTTCGTGCAAGATGGCCGTGCACGCTTGTGAATGACTTCCACCAGAAAGCAATAATACCATCAACTCCTGGTGCAGCGAAATTGCGCGCTTTCGAAATAGCACGTGTAACTTCTTCCGTGGTAACAGGGGGGCATGCCTGAGGATCTGTCAGGTGTTGTGAACAGAATTCTTCAAATCTCTCCAAAACTGGAGTGTCCTGCACGATCGCCTCGTGTTCATAAAGTTCCCTCCAGAAAGTCTCTGTCCTGTCGACTGATAATGACGGTTCAGAAACCTCAGGTTTGGCCATGAAAAGGCGTGACGGGCTCGTGAGGAACATAGTATTTTCCTCCATGGTCCTAACCCGGTTGACCAGTTTCTTTCTTGCCAGGGCTAGTGCTCTCAATTTGTCCACCGCTTTCTGCTTTAGCAGAGAGAGAGTGGACAAATTCAGTGTGTGATGCTTTATGCGCAATTGATATAATATGCGCTTAGTATTCGCACTTAGCGGCTTAATACTTCGTAAAGCATCAATGCCACACTGAATATGAGAAGCTTCCTGACGTGAACGCGTCATTTTCTTCTCTAATTGCTGTATACGCAGTTTGCCGTTAAAAGCCTTAGCCCGCTTTGGCGTCAGCACAGCTGCTGCAGCGTATACAGCACAGTCGATACCCAGAGACTACTCTGAGGGGAAATTTGCTTGTCAATAAGTTCATGAAGTCGCGTGAGGTCATCAGCACGAACTTTGAACTTATTGTGTCCGAGTCGGGTACGTTCAGAATGAGGCGAGAGAAGGGCTAGAAAATCCTCGCGGAGATTTTTTTCCGGTGAAGAGGATGTTATTCCTGCATAAACTGGGGAAGACCCAGTGGCTACCTGCCCACCTCCCGTTGGTGGGCTTGCAGGTGTCGATGGCTGTACCGGTATTTGGGACAACCTTCTCGACTCTCTTCGTCTCGATCGCCTCATCCTGCGTCGCAGGCGTGCTACTTGGTCGCGCAGATTTTGTTGCGTCATGAAGTCCAGCTCAGGATGATTTTCACACCATTGTGAGTGGACTCTGACCATGTAGCCCCTGCGATGGGGTGACGCTGCCTCGTAAACCTGAAGCAGGTCTTCCTGCTCCTCGGGTGTCCACCTGTGGCGGGCCCGGCTAGCGGGATTGTAGCTTCGCCCAACTGTTTGTGGGTCCCCATCCGAGAAGGACCCGTTGTGGGAAGCTCTATGGTTTCTTATACTTTCTTGAACCATTTATACGTTTCATGGGAAGGTTGGCCCCATGAAACGGTGGCAGGATTCATCGACCCGATGATAGGGTCGACGTTACCCCCAATTGGTTCCTGTCGTGGTAACAGTGTGGTAGCGATCCGGGAGGAAAGGGCGCTAAGCCTTTTCGGTCAAAAGACCGCCGTACCCCGATTATTATTATTATTATTCAGGATACGTGGGATCATCAGGCCCAAAAGCTCGATATGGTCAGATGTTGCGACCATTGCGAACTTTCCTTGCGTGATTCAGGGTTCGCGGGATCATCAGGCCCGAAAGCTTAGCAAATAGCCAGGTGTTATGGCCATTTAGAACTTCCCCTGCGAATATATTATTATTATATATTATTATTATTATTATTATTATTATTATTATTATTATTATTATTATTATTATTATTGTATTACGTCTATGCGATGTGGGGCCCGCTACTCGACCGGGGACCCTAGGCTGGAGGCCTTTTAAGTTCATGCCTAATTCGGTACTAGTTTTATGTATTATATTTTTTACGGAACTATTAATTTATTATAAAATATGGTGACAATAAAATATCATATATAAAAGGTTTAATTATTCTAATTGTTTTATTTTAATAATAATAACAATTTTAATTTTATGCTCTATCGGTTTTTTTTTTTTTGTTTTTTTTTTTCATATTCATTTTGAATTATTTCATTTTTTTGTCATGTTCTTCCCTTCTATTTTTTAATTTAAATTGTTTTCTTTTGTAATACATTGTTTCTGCAATTTCACTAGATGTATCTTCACAGCCCTCCAATTTGTCATTTTATTAAAAAAAAATGATGTGAAGTGTGAATTTTCACACATTTCAGGGTTTTGCAGGTATTTAGTAAGTGAATGATGATTATTTGGGATGCCAAAACAAATTTTATGTCAAAATATTTTTTTATGAATTTTAATTCGAATGCCTATTACCATTATTTAAGTTTTTAAAAATGTGCAGTATTTTTTTTATATATCAAGGTTCATTAAGATTTTGAAAATTGCGCCTATGGCTTCCATTGGTTGTTTTTAGTCATAGGTCCTCCCCTTTGATTTCGTGTACATTCAAATATATAATTAAATTATAATTTCAACAATATCCACTGGTTATTAAATTTACGCTATTAAAAATTAAATGCAACAATTGCCAAAATATAATTAAAATTTTGAAAAAATAATTTAAACAATATAAAAATGCAAAAAAAATAAATTAAAAATAATATTGTCTCCTCACGTAGGACTCGAACTCATATTCTTGGGCAGAACGCTAGTATCTTAGCCACTGCACCAAGAAACACGTTACTGTTTAGCGTATTATATAACTATAAGTTGTCAACATTATTAGCAAAAAAACACAAAAAAATGCTTTTTTTTCCAAAAACACAATCTGATCAAAAATTCCTGTTGAACTATTCCGGTTCACACCAATGTACATTACTTAGAATTTTTTCAGATTTTTAATTTAAACCATCTGGGCTACAGGGTGTGGGACAAATTTTTTTTTGCACAATATTGGCAAAAATCGCTTCAAAATAATTTATTTTGCAAAAATAAAAATAGATCGTTAATCCACGTAGCAAGGGCTTTCATTTGATACCCTACTCAGAATTAAAAAAAAATATTTTTTTTTTTCGATGAGCACATATTTGTTTATATTTTTAGGGGGATATGTTTTTTAGATGTTTTAGTAATTTTCCTATGTGCGGGTCAAAAAGTTGTATAAGCATGCCAAATTTCAACTCTCTAGGTTTAGCCGTTTGGCTACAATTTTTACCGAACAGACAGACAGACGACAAAATGACGGTAAACTCCATTTACCGTAACTATGAAATGACGTCACAGTTGAAAAACTCACCTTGTTGCCAATTCGTAAAGTGTCAAAAAAAGTTAGGTTATATCGAACAACTTGTAAAAATATATTGAAAACCAATATTTCCTATGGAGGAAAAGAATTAATGTAAATTACGATGCACAGCAGTTCTTTCTAACCGATTTGTCGCGAAATTTATGGTTTATATTATATTAAGTGTGTAATGTAGTATTTTAAAAAAAATAAATAAATTTCAGTGTATAAGAATCATCAGAAATATTTGTTTTTAGAAATGTGTCGTGTTCTTTTAATACAATTTACTTCATTTTTTCGCCTGGTGTCACATTGACACAGCGGGTTCAGGAAGCAAACGCGGAGTGTTCCGAGTCACACTGTTTAACTCCAGACCGCTCAAATAAACGCATTTAGACCTTTTCTCGAACGCTCCGAGCTTGCTCACTAAATGATATCGAAAAGCAATGATAAAGAGTCAAATTTTTTATTATTCGAATAGAAATTTTTGAACTTCAGATGTTAGATACAATTTTGTTTCGAATAATGAATATTCAAATATTATTTCCAGTCAAACAGTTTATTGCCGCTAGCTGCAAGTGTAAATTTCATGAGTATGCTAAAATTACTTTTCGATGATAATAAACCGTTCTACGTAACAGACCTGTAGGTTAAAATTACAAAAAAAAAGAACGTAACAAATGTAAATAGAACATATTTTATTAATCATATATAATATTTGTTTATCGACCAAGATACAAAATTAAATATTGTTTTTGTTCACTTACATTACAAATTATAAAACCTTTTAAAATATACAAACACAATATACAGATAAAAGTATGTTATAGAAATATCACCCATCATATTTGATATCTAATACTCTTTTATAAGTTTTAAAAAACCCTTAAAGTTTGGTCTGAATCGCTCTGTAAGAAATGGTAGTTTACTAAGGTACCATTGCAGTTTTAAAAAATTAACTCTACCAATATCTCGAAAACTATTGCTATGATCAAGCTAAAATTTTATACCTAATGCTCTTTTATGAGTTTTAAAAAACCCTTAAGTTTTGGACTCAAACGTTTTGTTAGAAATGGTAGTTTACTAAGGTACGATTGCAATTTTTAAAAATTTACTCTACCAATATCTCAAAAACTGTTGGTACGATCAAGCTAAAATTTGATATCTACAACTCTTTTATGAGTTTTAAAAAACACTTAAATTTTGGTTTCAATCGCTCTGTTAGAAATGGTAGTTTACTAAGGTACCACTGCAATTTTTAAAAATTTACTCTACCAATATCTCTAAAACTGTTGGTACGATCAAGCTAAAATTTGATATCTACAAATCTTTTATGAGTTTCAAAAAACACTTAAATTTTGGTTTCAATCGCTCTGTTAGAAATGGTAGTTTACTAAGGTACCACTGCAATTTTAAAAAATTTACTCTACCAATATCTCGAAAACTGTTGGTACGATCAAGCTAAAATTTGATATCTACAACTCTTTTATGAGCTTCAAAAAACACTTATATTTTGGTTTCAATCGCTCTGTTAGAAATGGTAGTTTACTAAGGTACCATTGCAATTTTTAAAAATTAACTCAACCAATATCTCGAAAACTGTTGCTACAATCAAGCTAAAATTTAATATTGATTGAACGATTTGGGGAAGTTCCATTAGACCACGTCTTGGATCGTCCTTTTTATATTTAAAACCTATATTTCTTAAAATCTTCCAAAGGGAAGTCTTTCCACCATCATACAGTCTCCTTTCATGTAATTTTATATTAATAGTGTCGACAGTAACATGCTCTCCTAAAATCAAATTAATTTATTAAGAGGCCTCACGTAGAGATGTTGTGTCCTTACTATTACGGTAGATCTCATAAATTACATTACGTATCCCAACTGTTGTAAAATTGTCTAATTCTACAACAGATTTAGTATGTGTTCGTTTCTTTTTCGGGCTACTGACAGTTTCACCTCACGTTTGTTGTGCTATTTTATTTACTTTAGAAATACTGACATCTAAAGCAGCTGCAACTCTAAAAAGTTAATTAACAATTATTTGTAGAAATATATTCAAGTGAAAAGACCATAGATATAAACTAAATTTTATATTTACTCACATCTCTGACACATTTCACATCCATTAAAGGTCCACCATTATCTCGCTCTCTTTCAAAATAATTAATAAGAGACAAAACCATCCTTTGAGCACGGCTACTAAGAGCTTTGGGCATTTTTACTTTTAAATTACAAATAAATTTAAAAAGAATAAAATATAACCTCACTTAATTTGTACCTAAACGTCAACCTGACGTCAAAATAACGATTGTACAATACAATTTAAAACCGTCAACACTGTATAAAATTACCAACATGAAATAAATAAATGTACTAACTGAGTTATGGATTGATGTTGATTAAAACATATCATAACGTTGGTACTTAAATAAACCAAGTGTGACGTCATCTCACGTTTATTGTGAGTGTAGTTTATAAGGTTTTTTTGGTCATACCTACAAAACCCTAAAAACAAGAACTTAAACGGAAACCACAAACAAGAATCCACTCTTAAACGGTCGGCTAGCCGACCGACCCTTTTAAACTTAGATCAGCGCTAACCCCGAATGGTAATACACCTATTTTGAAGTCGATCTTTGTTTACCGTTAAACTTGGATTAAACTCTGATGGTAATACTGGCCCATAGGGTATTGAATATAGCGTACATATCAGCCATGTACACACTCGCTATGGAGTGCAACCGGTACAGAAACTGCTGGCGTCGATTCGAGACAACGAACGCAAACCCAGCCCTGGTTCGAAATTTTGATCCGTCAGTAAAAATAACAGTATCCTCGAACGCAGGGACCAGTGTTTTCTGTAACTCATGTTGTAGTAGTTAATGTGAGGTTCACAAGCGGACGCGGTAGCGTCCATGGTGGAACAGCACACAAAATTAAACCTGCCATTTCGGGCATATTAAAATCAATATCACCCAAAATGACGACAGCCCTCAGACAAAAGGCCTTATTGGCTCTTGGTTTTCTGTGATGAGACTATATGCATATGACCTTATACGCAGGATCTAGCTTGGCATGGTTCGCCTGCTTCACACGGCAGATTTGGTATTGGGTCGGTACGAAAAGCACCGGTGACCAATCTAGCCCCAGTGTGATGCACAGTGTCGAGAATTCGTGTCTCTAGGTGTTTAGCTGACTCATAAGCTAGACATCCATAGAAATCCTTAAATGGTATCTGTTTAACTTAAGATGTGCATCTTCATTAACTGCATGCAAATTAAGGATTATCGAATAATGGTAGTAATAAATGAGATAGAATGAAATTGAATACTTGCATTTTGTTTACAGGTGTGAGTCTATTGGCGTTGCAACTAGTGCACCATCCGGATCCAATATGCCGCCGTCCAGTCATTTCAACAGAAATAATATGGGACGTAGTCGCACACAGTCTTTCGGTTCTGGCCGTGTTCGTCACGCGTACCACAAATCCAAAGAGGCACCGCAGTCAGAGTCATGGCGCTCCACCAAGGAACTTAGTGACACTAAACAATCACGACCGTCTAATTAGACTTTGCAAGTTAACAGTTTACCAGCCGACCGATAGTCGCCTTATACTCTCCTCGCATACTGCATACTGCATTCTTTTCAAATGGTCTGATACTGACTTTGTCATAGTGTACATATTGGTTTAGTACGTGCAAGGCTACTTTTGAGGGGAGGATACCGTTTCGGAAACGCATATACAGAATAGCTCAAGCTTAATGATATTCGAGAATCGTGGACTTTAGTTTTTAAAAACAATAATATATATATTTTTTAAATATGTATAACAACGTATTCCGAAACTTTTTAGGTAAATATAATGTCCTTGTGTTCGCTTTTACAAAGTGTTAGCAGTGGGAGGTGCGGTGCTTGCACAATTTTATTTTATTAATGATAATTTTTGATAATAATCCTTTTCTTAATGTTTTGACTTCCTGTTTTTTTTTTTTTTTTTTATTAGACTTGTTTAATATTACGAACTACGTTGAAACACGTGCGTCGAAGTGTTCAACTGAGTAACTAAGAGTAGTTTTAATATCATGAAAGTAGAAATTGCAGAGTATCAGCAGTGTATAGAAATCTGGAACCTTTTTCAGAGTGTCGCTGTTTAAGAACATCGTGAATAAGTAAATAGCTTTTTTTTTACACTTTTTATACATCATGAATAAATGACTTTACAGTTTATTTAAAACATTATAATACCATGTTTGTTAAAATTTTACAGTTTATATAAAATATTAGTAAATCGGGTTTATTTTACAGTTTATTTCTAAATGTGGTACTAATTATAATAATTAAAATCAGTTGAAACCTGCTATAGTAAATTAATTTCCGGTAGGTCTGTATCAGGGAAGTAATACTTTGCGAATTTCGTTTGCAGAATTTGTAAATCTGTTTCTTTTACCTAATGAAATAAATAGTCAGTTTCAGTTTATCATGTCTTACTTATTACTGCCAACGGAAAATGAAGAACAAATAAATTTTTGTGTTATATACAACACAAAATTTATTTAAATTTCATTGTTTAAAATTATATTTTTATATATAAAGCTATTTTCATACGACATTGTTATCAGAATATTTGAGATATGAACAATAACTGAGATTAGATCACTGTGATAAACGTCTTATCAGTCACGATAGAAACTGTCTTCGAAATCTGCTTTCTGCGCAAATTTTGTAATATATAATCAAGAGTAGCATATTAAGTTAATGATAAGCATGTTTATATTATCTATATAGACAATTTCTTTGGAGTTATGCACTTTTATTTTGTAAATATAGTATACTTTAGCTCGTGTAGTATACATATGTAAAGCGGTTAATCATTCAAAAAATTACGACATAAAAATATAACTACTGTGTAAAGGCGGAGGCTTCACCAGGATTTAAAAAGATTGTTAGCTAATTCTTAGATTATTCAGCAAATGGCATATAACATTTAGTAAAATAGTACCACATGGGCAATTCTACATTACAAAAATGAGCAGATTAACATTATATATTAAACTAATCTAGAAATTAATATTTCGGTTAAGTTAAGTTCCTATTCGTTTATTTTAATGTATTCGCAATGTTCGTCATTGGTCCCCCTACCCTGTATATATCGATTAATGCTTTTCACCTTCTATAAGCATACGTTTTAATTTTAGTCGTAGCCAACGCGCCCTTGTATAAATCTGAAAATATTTCAAGATTTGAATAATGTTATATGTAAATTTCGTTATATTGTTTTTATTTTGATTTTATTTAATTTTGTTAAGTATCTAGTTTGCTGGAGTTTTCTGACATAAATGATTCACAGAATAAGTCACACTCTAAGAGACTTAATCTACCACTCTTCTGATAATCTGTAATTTCGTAAGAGATTACTAAAGAATTCGCAGGTTGCCAAGCAGATGTTTCTTCTTTATTATGTCAAATTTAGTTTTTTTTTTTTTTTTGACTTATTAAAATGTACATATGTATTTCTATTGTTTTTTGTTTTTTTTTTCTAAGAATAGCTTTTTTATTATTACTTTTGACTTGTGTGGGTTTTATAAAACATGCAAAAACATTGGTATAAGTTTTATATCGTGTTGTTCGTCGGACTTGTGATCGAGCTATCGACACTTACTTTTGCTCAGTCTTGCCGTGTCACACATGGGGCAACTGTCGGGCCTAGGCAACTAGCGGATCACCTAGCCGAACGAATAATGCTAACGTAAATCTTCATTAAGTAAATAACCGTATCGGTTGTTCTATGTTATTGATGGTTAATATGTATTATATTCTAATCAATCGCTGGTGTTAACATGATTGAATATAACCTTTTTGCGCAGTGTTATTTTATTGGGATGTATTGTAAATAATACGGTGAATTCGGTAGCATGTCACTAGTTCTGGCTCTCGATGGGACACGGGACACGGGCCTCTTTGCTGCCGCAGTAGTCTAATGAATATGATAAAGTTATAATTTGAAACTGAGACAGACCGGATGGTTTGCACTTTAGCATAAGTGTTGTGTGGGTCATAACCTAGGTTCTGTCTATCCATAAGAATTGCATATAATACAATTTTTGCTTATATTTTATAAGATACGTGAATGAGAGAGCTATTTAAGTGCTTTATATTGTAAATGGAAACAGCAAATACTATAGTAACTACAGATTGAAATTTACATTAAAGTTTATTATTGTAGAAATAAGATCTAACACAAAAATGTAAAAAAAAAAAATATTTTGTAAAGTGTTGGGGAGATGTAGTAATCTAATGTCTTCCATGTACACTAAAAAAATTACTAAAAAAATTATATATAAAAAACAAAAGCCACTTGATGAGTCTTATTTATACCCAGAATCCATTTATTGTATCTACTGCTAATGATAATGAATTGTAGGGAGTACAGCTCGCCATGCAGATATAATAATATCGAACAAGAGCAGATGAGGATAATAAGAAACGATCTTATGGATCATTATCCGACTTCCGGCCTTTCAGTATAGGTCGTTCATTTTCGAAACAACACAATGAGTCATCAAATAGACGCGAACTTCAGCTATTTTACCAGTGGCGGTCCGAAACACGAACAAGGTACCAAAAAAACAGCTGACTAATAAAATAATAAGTCATACAGCACGCTACTGCTTTGCGTGCGCGCAGACGCAGTAAGCTCTCAGTCAAAATCGCGTTTCTGCGCAATGTGTTGTTTCGAAAATAAATTGGAAGTGAACAGAAGAAATTAAACTGTGTTGTAATAATGAAGTTGTTATATTCTGCCCCATACCAAAATCTTCTATTTTCAGTTCAATCTTTGTTTGAAGTAGAGCACAAGGGAGCCCTTTGCTGGGTTAAGGTCCCTAGTTCCTTTAATCTGTTCCAATCTTGGCCGAGATGCAGCGCTTGTTTGAAGTGATGTTATAACATCACTTCAATTGGAGTATACTCCAATACATAACAAATGATTTTTCAAAATCAGCTAGATGATTCGTTTATCATATTAATAGTAAAAAATTTAATTATTTACTGTTTGCCATAAATGAATATATATATATTATAAGGCTTGTTGGAGTGATAGTCCGAATGTAATTTCGTATGTGAATATGCTAGAATCCGAGTGAGCGAGGCACTACGATCTACTTGCACTACGATCAAGCGCGGTGCTGTGCAGGTGAGCAGCGGGTGTACTATGATCAAATTAGTTTTTCTAAAACTATCGAGTTTTTTGTGTCGTAAGAAAAATATTTATTTTTTTAAAATTTATTGTGGGTATCAAAAGAAAAGTCCGAAAACACAGAATAAAGAACGAAAGTAGTTTTTTTAAATTCGTTTCTTTTAACACAATTCTAGCTAAAAATTGTCAAAAACGTTCTTGTTCCGCAACTTTTTAAGGAATGTACATTATTTTTATTTTTTTAGAAAATTGCAGTTTTTGACTAAATTATTATTATTTTTTTTTTAATTCATGTCTGATAATGTTATGGATTTCTTTGTGTGTATTTCTAAGGTAGTTTGTCTTTTTTTTATATTAAAAATAAAAAACATGAGAATCATTGAGCCTGTATAGTACAGGCAGAAAGTTGTTAGTATATTAAATAATAAAAGTCCGGTAAATTTATAAATTTTCTTCACCTCTGGTGAAGAAAACTTCCAACAACCTAAATTATATTATATTTCTCTCTCTCTCTCTCTCTCTCTCTCTCTCTCTCTCTCTCTCTCTTTATATTGGCATTTTCATCAAATGTGTATCATTAGTACAGACTTAAGGCCAAGACATATTTGACACGTTCGACACCTTTCGCTTACCTATATTTATCTGTGTATCTACAACCACCACATCAGTTACAGACTCAACTTGGTACTCCTGTATTATTGAACCTGGAAGAACTAAAAATTTAACATTCATTAGATTGAAAACATTATTATTTTTTAATTTGTAACTCTGTAAAAGCTAGTTCTCTGAAATTTCAAAACCTTTTCTTTTTAGAATACTCACAATAATAATAAACTATCCTGGGGGGGGGGGGCAAATGCCCCCTATTCCCCCCCTGGCTACGTCCCTGCCCCTCTATACTATAGATGTCATCAGTGACCGTTAATATTATCAGTGACATCTAATGAGCATAACTGCAACTATTATTATCTCGGTTTATTAGTTTTCGTTGACGATCGTTTCTTTCTCGCAACTTTGTTATCAGGAGTACATAGGTTTCGAGTGGTAATACTCAATGTATGTTGTTCTATATACAGTGGTGCAGTGGTGGTAGCGAGAGCACAAGGGGTTTTACTCCAGGTGTTTACATAATTACATACATTCAGACCAATTCTATAACTCAGTTACTATGATCATAGTAACTAAATTTTTCACTATGAGCAAGGTCAGTAACTATCATGAATGAAAGTCATTATACTTTTTATAATATTTTATCTTGTGGTAACGTTACTACACAGTAACTTTTTACAGAATTGATCTGTTTGACTACAGTGGGCGAAATATTTCTTCAGATTTAAATCCATTGCTCCAATGTTATAAAGCAATGCCGTGTAGTTCTGCTGAATGCGAAAAAGGATTTAGCTGTATGAATTTAATAATAATTTAATCTACATCTGCATTATTAATAAAGCATGTGCCAAATTTAATGTTCACAAAATTATGTGCAAGAGTGGATCAGAAACTATCGTTCATTAACAGACACATAAACATGTATAAACAAACTTCAAGAAGTTAAGGAGAATGCCATCTGGAAGCTTTTATAAGTAAAAATGAATTTTATGAATTTTGATTACAATTTAAAACAAAAGTTTTTATGCATTGTCACATTTGCAGTCGGTTCAATAATAAAATACCAAGCATTATATTTTTTTGCATTAAGAAATTCGCACGGCCAGTCCTGCCTACGGTTTATTTTTAAACTTCCTTAAGTGAGTGAGGGAGTGCTCCCGCGCTTTTTCTTTTAGCACTACAGTTAGTTAGTTAAAAAAAATTGGCGCACAGCAACAAAGGCTATTTGCGCCTAACGCAGCCCATCTAAATCACTACACTCTACACCAGCGTTTCTCAACCGGGGGGCCGTTAAGGCTTCGTGGAGGGGCCGCAAAGTCATACAAGATCTAAACATGAAAATATAATAAAAATGCACTCAATCTTAGGATAATATATAAATTTTATCATATTTATAAATATGAGTATCTTATATATGTATATTTACACACACACACACACACACACACACGCACGCACGCACGCACGCACGCACACACACACACACACACATACACGTAGAATAACACGTAGAATAACACGTAGAATAATATGCGTATAACACGCAGGGGATGATCATGTAGGCCTTAGAATAGTCTGAAACAGTCTTCAAAAAGATTAGAAAAGATTTAAGGCCCAATATCATTGACCTTTTAAGGTCCCTGACCATTTAAGATCCCTGATCGTTTAAGATCCACACCATTGACCATTTAAGATCCACACCATTGACCATTTAAGATCCGCACCATTGACCATTTAAGATCCACACCACATTCAAGGGTCCTCATTCTCACTACATACAGACCATGGTCTTAACCTACATTGACGATACCTGACCGTTCAACTGCTCTCAACTGGCAGAGACGGTCCCTTATCGTTCAGCTGGCAGAGACGATCCCTGACCGTTCAACTGCTCTCAACTAGCAGAGACGGTCCCTGATCGTTCAACTGCCCTCAACACGACCAGTGTGTCTTGCGGTACTCGACAAGCTATCAATTCTCAACTCAACTATCTATCAGTTTATTTCATTACAGATTGTCTACAGTACCCAACAAGCTCAGTGACTGTCGCTTCTATATACTCGGTGCCTTCACAAAGCAAAAACGACCAGTGTGTCTTGCGGTACTCAACAAGCTCAGTGACTGTCGCTGCTTCATACTCAGTGCCTTCACAAAGCAAAAACGACCAGTGTGTCTTGCGGTACTCAACAAGCTCACTGACTGTCGCTGCTTCATACTCAGTGCCTTATCATTTTATGAAAGCAATAAAATGTCTCTTACCATTCTAGTTATTCTCAACATAATCAGTTACCTTCGTGCGGTTTAAGCGCTTCATAAATAGCGATCGTTCGCCCTTATACAAAGATGTCGTACCAGTGTTTGTTTTTTTGTATTGTGATATTCAAGACCAATTGAGTTTTCTATATATCGCTCGATCATACTGACATTTTTTTTTTATTTCTCTTCAGATCATTTCATTTTCTATTTCAGGTAAACTGCGACTTTGTCTGTTATCAACCGCATTGTCAAAACAAGTAAAATTAATTTTCCCACTATTTTAGTCCTTGTTGGAGTTCTCCAAGGAGCAAAGAACAAATTTAATGAATTTACCTCCTGGCACTAATACCTGCAATAACTGTATCAAAAGATCTGCGCAAGCAATGTGCATTAATTTTAAATTCTCTCTCTCTCTCTCTCTCTCTTTATATTGGCATTTTCATCAAATGTGTATCATTAGTACAGACTTAAGGCCAAGACATATTTGACACCTTACGAGACACGTTCGACACCTTTCGCTTACCTATATTTATCTGTGTATCCACAACCACCACATCAGTTACAGACTCAACTTGGTACTCCTGTATTATTAAACCTGGAAGAACTAAAAATTTAACATTCATTAGATTTAAAACATTATTATTTTTTAATTTGTAACTCTGTAAAAGCTAGTTCTCTGAAATTTCAAAACCTTTTCTTTTTAGAATACTCACAATAATAATAACACTCTTTGAATTACCTTGTTAAGTCTTTATGCAAAATTTCTAAATTACCAAGGACGAATTAGAAATAGCATACCTCATTATTCTCTTATTATTTGGTGCCAAATTTCCATACCATCTTTCGTTTATCCTTTATTTTAGCCTTGCAGTGCTATCGGAAAATTTATTTGCGATATGAAATCTATTTCCGCTTTAACCAAAAAAACAGACTATAAGTAGATTATATCATAGCCAAACAATGTGTCGGTTGATGGGTTTCTCTGACAATGGTTGGCGTTGCAGGTACTTCAAGTATTTTCTAGTTGTACTTTGAAGTAGGTACAACTTGAAAGTGCAATATTTTTTATTATATATTTTTTTTAATTGCTCTCCAAGCTACAGATTAACTACAGAACTCAAGAGTAAGGATGCGAATGTGTCTAAATGAAAATGGAAGGCACTTTGAACACTTGTAAATAAAAATACTTTACTTCCGTTGTAGGGAATATAATCGTCATTTAAAAATATCCCGTTTTTGTCAATCGTAAAAGATATTAAAAAAATGTTTAAGTAAAAGTTGTTGAAAAGCTCTATCCCAGCGGTGGGCAAACTTTTTCGACCGCGCCACATTGACATAACAGGATGGCGCGGGCCGCACATAATATTCTGGTGCCCTCCCCATATGAAAGTGAAGAGCAAAAACAACGGCCTTACGTCTATTTTTAAAGTGCAGAGAAAAAAACATGATCTCGCCTCCATTTTCCAATTTTTTCACTTTAAAAAGCAATTGTTTGTGGGTATTGGTGGGCCGCATAAAATGCCTACCAGGACCACATGCGGCCCGCGGGTCGCGGTTTGCCCACCGCTGCTCTATCCAAAGATATCTAATAAGACATACGTTACCATTTAAAAATTCGAAATTGTACTTGATATCCTGTACTTTCAATACTACCATTCAATTTTGTGGATAAATTTTAGTTCAAAATTTTTCCCAACTTGCTCGCACGTCTCCTTTTCGAAAAAACTCGTGTTCCCGTTATCTTGATATACCATAATAAAGAGGGGCCGCAGACAATATTTACATAATTTCGGGGGGTCCCAGACCAGAAAAGGTTGAGAAACACTGCTCTACACTACACATTAAAAACAATAAATTAGACAATTTTTTAGCACACCACTGCCTATATATGTATATTACAATACATAAAGGGGGACGCCCCCCTTAACAGCATTAAACAGAAAGGAATAAATTATTTTCTCATATTCATATCCTCATATAAAGTATTGATGCAAAGTAAATAATAAGTGAGATATTTCAAGATTTTAGTTTTAGGAAGTATCCCCGTAAGCCCAAATATTCATTCAATCGAAAAATTATATTTAACAAAAATGATTTTTTTCCTTATTATAAACAAGCATGCGGCCGAAAAAAAAAGGAATAGATTTTTTAATTTTACTATTATAGATCAGCGATTCCCAAATTGTACGCCGCGGCGCTTTGGCTGGGCTACAGGGGCGCCGCGAAAATATTCGAATATTTCTCCAACTGCGTTAATTAGACCAATGTTTTGACTTGGGGCGCCGCAGAAAAATGCTGATACGTTAAGGGCGCAGTGAACCTAAAAAGTTTGGGAACCACTAGTGTAGATGATAGATACGAAGTAAGTATTAGTTTATAAAAATAGTTTAAAAAAAGGGGCAGGCTCACATTTCATCGGCTTTGAGCTTTTTTGTGGACTGTGTTTTTTTTTTACTTTTTTTGCCGCAAATGTCAAAATTTGAGACCATAACCCAAAAGCGACCATATATTTGTGATATAAGGCTAAAAATGTATAAGTATACCAATTTCTCAATAAATTTAAAAATAAATCCCCTAAAATTTAGAAATTTTGATCAAAAAATTTTTGAGTCCAATTTTAGCCAAAATATAGTTTTAAGCTAATTTTGGGGAGACGGTTATGAAAAAAATATTAAAAAAATTCATGCTTTCCTAGTTTTTGAGTTACTTTTATTAGTATAGATCAGCGATTCCCAAATTGTACGCCGCGGCGCCTTGGCTGGGATACAGGGGCGCCGCGAAAATATTCGAATATTTCTCCAACTGCGTTAATAAGACCAATGTTTTAACTTGGGGCGCAGCAGAAAAATGCTGATACGTTAAGGGCGCAGTGAACCAAAAAAGTTTGGGAACCACTGGTGTAGATGATAGATAAGAATTAAGTATTCGTTTATAAAGATAGTTTAAAAAAGGGGGCAAGCTCACATTTCATCGGCTCTGAGCCTTTTTGTGGACAGTGTTTTTTTTTTTTACTTTTTTCGCCGCAAATGTCAAAATTTGAGACCGTAACCCAAAAGTGACCATATATTTGTGATATAAGGCTAAAAATGTATAAGTATACCAATTTCTCAATAAATTTTTTAAAAAAATCCCCTAAAATTTTGATATTTTGATCAAAAAAATTTCCAATTTTAAGAGTCCAATTTTAGCCAAAATATAGTTTAAAGCTAATTTTGAAGAAAGGGTAATGAAAAAAATATATAAAAAATTCATGCTTTCCTAGTTTTTGAGTTAGAGGCGATTTGGATCAGTTTTTTGTCTATAAATCCAAAACTTTTGCCCAAACTTCAAAATGGACCAAATATTGTTGATCTATGACCAAAAATACATACTTGTACCAATTTTCAATAAAATCGGAGACAATCTTTAAAAGTCTTAAACATAATAACTGGTTTAGTAAAGCCCAAATTTTTCCAAAACTAAAACAATGCAGGAGAAATTTTAAAAATTTAAACCGCTGATTTCATTCCTGAAACCATTTTTAAGGGTTTTGTATAACTGCCCATTCAAAACATAATAACTGGTTTACTAAAGCTCAAATTTTTCGAAGACTAAACAATGCAGGAGAAATTTTAAAAATTCAAACCGCTGATTTCATTCCTGAAACCATTTTTAAGGGTTTTGTATAACTGCCCATACAAAACATAATAACTGGTTTACTAAAGCTCAAATTTTTCGAAGACTAAACAATGCAGGAGAAATTTTTAAAATTCAAACCGCTGATTTCATTCCTGAAACCATTTTTAAGGGTTTTGTATAACTGCCCATACAAAACGTATAAACTGGTTTAGTAAAGCCCAAATTTTTCGAAGACTAAAACAATGCAGGAGAAATTTTAAACATTTAAACCGCTGATTTCGTTCCTGAAACCATTTTTAAGGGTTTTGTATAACTGCCCATTCAAAACATAATAACTGGTTTAGTAAAGCCCAAATTTTTCGAAGACCAAAACAATGCAGGAGAAAATTTAAAAATTTAAACCGCTGATTTCATTCCTGAAACCATTTTTAAGGGTTTTGTATAACTGCCCATACAAAACATAATAACTGGTTTACTAAAGCTCAAATTTTTCGAAGACTAAACAATGCAGTAGAAATTTTAAAAATTCAAACCGTTGATTTCATTCCTGAAACCATTTTTAAGGGTTTTGTATAACTGCCCATACAAAACGTAATAACTGGTTTAGTAAAGCCCAAATTTTTCGAAGACTAAACAATGCAGGAGAAATTTTAAAAATTCAAACAGCTGATTTCATTCCTGAAACCATTTTTAAGGGTTTTGTGTAACTGCCCATACAAAACGTAATAACTGGTTTAGTAAAGCCCAAATTTTTCGAAGACTAAACAATGCAGGAGAAATTTTAAAAATTCAAACCGTTGATTTCATTCCTGAAACCAGTTTTAAGGGTTTTGTATAACTGCCCATACAAAACGTAATAACTGGTTAAGTAAAGGCCAAATTTTTCGAAGACTAAACAATGCAGGAGAAATTTTAAAAATTCAAACCGCTAATTTCGTTCCTGAAACCATTTTTAAGGGTTTTGTATAACTGCCCATACAAAACGTAATAACTGGTTTAGTAAAGCCCAAATTTTTCGAAGACTAAACAATGCAGGAGAAATTTTAAAAATTCAAACCGTTGATTTCATTCCTGAAACCATTTTTAAGGGTTTTGTATAACTGCCCATACAAAACATAATAACTGGTTTACTAAAGGCCAAATTTTTCGAAGACTAAACAATGCAGGAGAAATTTTAAAAATTCAAACCGCTGATTTAATTCCTGAAACCAGTTTCAAAGATTTTGTATAACTGCCCATACAAAACGTAATAACTGGTTTAGTAAAGGCCAAATTTTTCGAAGACTAAACAATGCAGGAGAAATTTTAAAAATTCAATCCGCTGATTTCATTCCTGAAACCATTTTTAAGGGTTTTGTATAATTGCCCATACAAAACATAATAACTGGTTTACTAAAGCTCAAATTTTTCGAAGACTAAACAATGCAGGAGAAATTTTAAAAATTCAAACCGTTGATTTCATTCTTGAAACCATTTTTAAGGGTTTTGTATAACTGCCCATACAAAACGTAATAACTGGTTTAGTAAAGCCCAAATTTTTCGAAGACTAAACAATGCAGGAGAAATTTTAAAAATTCAAACAGCTGATTTCATTCCTGAAACCATTTTTAAGGGTTTTGTATAACTGCCCATACAAAACGTAATAACTGGTTTAGTAAAGCCCAAATTTTTCGAAGACTAAACAATGCAGGAGAAATTTAAAAAATTCAAACCGTTGATTTCATTCCTGAAACCAGTTTTAAGGGTTTTGTATAACTGCCCACACAAAACGTAATAACTGGTTTAGTAAAGCCCAAATTTTTCGAAGACTAAACAATGCAGGAGAAATTTTAAAAATTCAAACCGTTGATTTCATTCCTGAAACCAGTTTTAAGGGTTTTGTATAACTGCCCATACAAAACGTAATAACTGGTTAAGTAAAGGCCAAATTTTTCGAAGACTAAACAATGCAGGAGAAATTTTAAAAATTCAAACCGCTAATTTCGTTCCTGAAACCATTTTTAAAGGTTTTGTATAACTGCCCATACAAAACGTAATAACTGGTTTAGTAAAGCCCAAATTTTTCGAAGACTAAACAATGCAGGAGAAATTTTAAAAATTCAAACCGTTGATTTCATTCCTGAAACCATTTTTAAGGGTTTTGTATAACTGCCCATACAAAACATAATAACTGGTTTACTAAAGGCCAAATTTTTCGAAGACTAAACAATGCAGGAGAAATTTTAAAAATTCAAACCGCTGATTTCATTCCTGAAACCAGTTTTAAAGATTTTGTATAACTGCCCATACAAATCGTAATAACTGGTTTAGTAAAGGCCAAATTTTTCGAAGACTAAACAATGCAGGAGAAATTTTAAAAATTCAAACCGCTGATTTCATTCCTGAAACCATTTTTAAGGGTTTTGTATAACTGCCCATACAAAACGTAATAACTGGTTTAGTAAAGCCCAAATTTTTCGAAGACTAAACAATGCAGGAGAAATTTAAAAAATTCAAACCGCTGATTTCATTCCTGAAACCATTTTTAAGGGTTTTGTATAACTGCCCATACAAAACGTAATAACTGGTTTAGTAAAGGCTAAATTTTTCAAAGACTAAACAATGCAGGAGAAATTTAAAAAATTCAAACCGCTGATTTCATTCCTGAAACCATTTTTAAGGGTTTTGTATAACTGCCCATACAAAACGTAATAACTGGTTTAGTAAAGCCCAAATTTTTCCAAGACTAAACAATGCAGGAGCAATTTTAAAAATTCAAACCGTTGATTTCATTCCTGAAACCATTTTTAAGGGTTTTGTATAACTGCCCATACAAAACGTAATAACTGGTTTAGTAAAGCCCAAATTTTTCGAAGACTAAACAATGCAGGAGAAATTTTAAAAATTCAAACCGCTGATTTCATTCCTGAAACCATTTTTAAGGGTTTTGTATAACTGCCCATACAAAACGTAATAACTGGTTAAGTAAAGCCCAAATTTTTCGAAGACTAAACAATGCAGGAGAAATTTTAAAAATTCAAACCGTTGATTTCATTCCTGAAACCAGTTTTAAGGGTTTTGTATAACTGCCCATACAAAACGTAATAACTGGTTTAGTAAAGCCCAAATTTTTCGAAGACTAAACAATGCAGGAGAAATTTTAAAAATTCAAACCGCTGATTTCATTCCTGAAACTATTTTTAAGGGTTTTGTATAACTGCCCATACAAAACGTAATAACTGGTTTACTAAAGGCCAAATTTTTCGAAGACTAAACATGCAGGAGAAATTTTAAAAATTCAAACCGCTGATTTCATTCCTGAAACCATTTTTAAGGGTTTTGTATAACTGCCCATACAAAACGTAATAACTGGTTTAGTAAAGCCCAAATTTTTCGAAGACTAAACAATGCAGGAGAAATTTAAAAAATTCAAACCGTTGATTTCATTCCTGAAACCATTTTTAAGGGTTTTGTATAACTGCCCATACAAAACATAATAACTGGTTTAGTAAAGCCCAAATTTTTCGAAGACTAAACAATGCAGGAGAAATTTTAAAAATTCAAACCGTTGATTTCATTCCTGAAACCAATTTTAAGGGTTTTGTATAACTGCCCATACAAAACATAATAACTGGTTTACTAAAGCTCAAATTTTTCGAAGACTAAACAATGCAGTAGAAATTTTAAAAATTCAAACCGTTGATTTCATTCCTGAAACCATTTTCAAGGGTTTTGTATAACTGCCCATACAAAACGTAATAACTGGTTTAGTAAAGCCCAAATTTTTCGAAGACTAAACAATGCAGGAGAAATTTAAAAAATTCAAACCGTTGATTTCATTCCTGAAACCATTTTTAAGGGTTTTGTATAACTGCCCATACAAAACATAATAACTGGTTTAGTAAAGCCCAAATTTTTCGAAGACTAAACAATGCAGGAGAAATTTTAAAAATTCAAAACGCTCATTTCATTCCTGAAACCATTTTTAAGGGTTTTGTATAACTGCCCATACAAAACGTAATAACTGGTTTAGTAAAGCCCAAATTTTTCGAAGACTAAACAATGCAGGAGAAATTTTAAAAATTCAAACCGCTGATTTCATTCCTGAAACCATTTTTAAGGGTTTTGTATAACTGCCCATACAAAACGTAATAACTGGTTTAGTAAAGCCCAAATTTTTCGAAGACTAAACAATGCAGGAGAAATTTTAAAAATTCAAACCGTTGATTTCATTCCTGAAACCATTTTTAAGGGTTTTGTATAACTGCCCATACAAAACATAATAACTGGTTTAGTAAAGCCCAAATTTTTCGAAGACTAAACAATGCAGGCGAAATTTTAAAAATTCAAACCGCTCATTTCATTCCTGAAACCATTTTTAAGGGTTTTGTATAACTGCCCTTACAAAACGTAATAACTGGTTTAGTAAAGCCCAAATTTTTCGAAGACTAAACAATGCAGGAGAAATTTAAAAAATTCAAACCGTTGATTTCATTCCTGAAACCATTTTAAAGGGTTTTGTATAACTGCCCATACAAAACGTAATAACTGGTTTAGTAAAGCCCAAATTTTTCGAAGACTAAACAATGCAGGAGCAATTTTAAAAATTCAAACCGTTGATTTCATTCCTGAAACCATTTTTAAGGGTTTTGTATAACTGCCCATACAAAACGTAATAACTGGTTTAGTAAAGCCCAAATTTTTCGAAGACTAAACAATGCAGGAGAAATTTTAAAAATTCAAACCGTTGATTTCATTCCTGAAACCATTTTTAAGGGTTTTGTATAACTGCCCATACAAAACGTAATAACTGGTTTAGTAAAGCCCAAATTTTTCGAAGACTAAACAATGCAGGAGCAATTTTAAAAATTCAAACCGTTGATTTCATTCCTGAAACCATTTTTAAGGGTTTTGTATAACTGCCCATACAAAACGTAATAACTGGTTTAGTAAAGCCCAAATTTTTCGAAGACTAAACAATGCAGGAGAAATTTTAAAAATTCAAACCGTTGATTTCATTCCTGAAACCATTTTTAAGGGTTTTGTATAACTGCCCATACAAAACGTAATAACTGGTTTAGTAAAGCCCAAATTTCTCGAAGACTAAACAATGCAGGAGCAATTTTAAAAATTCAAACCGTTGATTTCATTCCTGAAACCATTTTTAAGGGTTTTGTATAACTGCCCATACAAAACGTAATAACTGGTTTAGTAAAGCCCAAATTTTTCGAAGACTAAACAATGCAGGAGAAATTTTAAAAATTCAAACCGCTGATTTCATTCCTCAAACCATTATTAAGGGTTTTGTATAACTGCCCATACAAAACGTAATAACTGGTTTAGTAAAGCCCAAATTTTTCGAAGACTAAACAATGCAGGAGAAATTTTAAATATTCAAACCGTTGATTTCATTCCTGAAACCAGTTTTAAGGGTTTTGTATAACTGCCCATACAAAACGTAATAACTGGTTTAGTAAAGCCCAAATTTCTCGAAGACTAAACAATGCAGGAGAAATTTTAAAAATTCAAACCGCTGATTTCATTCCTGAAACCATTTTTAAGGGTTTTGTATAACTGCCCATACAAAACGTAATAACTGGTTTAGTAAAGCCCAAATTTTTCGAAGACTAAACAATGCAGGAGAAATTTAAAAAATTCAAACCGTTGATTTCATTCCTGAAACCATTTTTAAGGGTTTTGTATAACTGCCCATACAAAACATAATAACTGGTTTAGTAAAGCCCAAATTTTTCGAAGACTAAACAATGCAGGAGCAATTTTAAAAATTCAAACCGTTGATTTCATTCCTGAAACCAGTTTTAAGCGTTTTGTATAACTGCCCATACAAAACGTAATAACTGGTTTAGTAAAGCCCAAATTTTTCGAAGACTAAACAATGCAGGAAAAATTTTAAAAATTCAAACCGCTGATTTCATTCCTGAAACCAGTTTTAAGGGTTTTGTATAACTGCCCATACAAAACGTAATAACTGGTTTAGTAAAGCCCAAATTTTTCGAAGACTAAACAATGCAGGAGAAATTTTAAAAATTCAAACCGTTGATTTCTTTCCTGAAACCAGTTTTAAGGGTTTTGTATAACTGCCCATACAAAACGTAATAACTGGTTAAGTAAAGGCCAAATTTTTCGAAGACTAAACAATGCAGGAGAAATTTTAAAAATTCAAACCGCTAACTTCATTCCTGAAACCATTTTTAAGGGTTTTGTATAACTGCCCATACAAAACGTAATAACTGGTTTAGTAAAGCCCAAATTTTTCGAAGACTAAACAATGCAGGAGAAATTTTAAAAATTCAAACCGTTGATTTCATTCCTGAAACCAGTTTTAAGGGTTTTGTATAACTGCCCATACAAAACGTAATAACTGGTTTAGTAAAGCCCAAATTTTTCGAAGACTAAACAATGCAAGAGAAATTTTAAAAATTCAAACCGCTGATTTCATTCCTGCAACCATTTTTAAGGGTTTTGTATAACTGCCCATACAAAACGTAATAACTGGTTTACTAAAGGCCAAATTTTCGAAGACTTAACATGCAGGAGAAATTTTAAAAATTCAAACCGCTGATTTCATTCCTGAAACCATTTTTAAGGGTTTTGTATAACTGCCCATACAAAACGTAATAACTGGTTTAGTAAAGCCTAAATTTTTCGAAGACTAAACAATGCAGGAGAAATTTTAAAAATTCAAACCGTTGATTTCTTTCCTGAAACCAGTTTTAAGGGTTTTGAATAACTGCCCATACAAAACGTAATAACTGGTTAAGTAAAGGCCAAATTTTTCGAAGACTAAACAATGCAGGAGAAATTTTAAAAATTCAAACCGCTAACTTCATTCCTGAAACCAGTTTTAAGGGTTTTGTATAACTGCCTATACAAAACGTAATAACTGGTTAAGTAAAGACCAAATTTTTCAAAGACTAAACAATGCAGGAGAAATTTTAAAAATTCAAACCGTTGATTTCTTTCCTGAAACCAGTTTTAAGGGTTTTGTATAACTGCCCATACAAAACGTAATAACTGGTTAAGTAAAGGCCAAATTTTTCGAAGACTAAACAATGCAGGAGAAATTTTAAAAATTCAAACCGCTAACTTCATTCCTGAAACCATTTTTAAGGGTTTTGTATAACTGCCCATACAAAACGTATTAACTGGTTTAGTAAAGCCCAAATTTTTCGAAGACTAAACAATGCAGGAGAAATTTTAAAAATTCAAACCGTTGATTTCATTTCTGAAACCATTTTTAAGGGTTTTGTATAACTGCCCATACAAAACATAATAACTGGTGCAGTAAAGGCCAAATTTTTCGAAGACTAAACAATGCAAGAGAAATTTTAAAAATTCAAACCGCTGATTTCATTCCTTAAACCATTTTTAAGGGTTTTGTATAACTGCCCATAAAAAACATAATAACTGGTTTACTAAAGGCCAAATTTTTCGAAGACTAAACAATGCAGGAGAAATTTTAAAAATTCAAACCGTTGATTTCATTCCTGAAACCATTTTTAAAAGTTTTGTATAACTGCCCATACAAAACATAATAACTGGTTTAGTAAAGCCCAAATTTTTCGAAGACTAAACAATGCAGGAGAAATTTTAAAAATTCAAACCGCTAATTTCATTCCTGAAACCATTTTTAAGGGTTTTGTATAACTGCCCATACAAAACGTAATAACTGGTTTAGTAAAGCCCAAATTTTTCGAAGACTTAACAATGCAGGAGAAATTTTAAAAATTCAAACCGTTGATTTCATTCCTGAAACCAGTTTTAAGGGTTTTGTATAACTGCCCATACAAAACGTAATAACTGGTTAAGTAAAGGCCAAATTTTTCGAAGACTAAACAATGCAGGAGAAATTTTAAAATTCAAACCGCTAATTTCATTCCTGAAACCATTTTTAAGGGTTTTGTATAACTGCCCATACAAAACGTAATAACTGGTTTAGTAAAGGCTAAATTTTTCAAAGACTAAACAATGCAGGAGAAATTTAAAAAATTCAAACCGCTGATTTCATTCCTGAAACCATTTTTAAGGGTTTTGTATAACTTCCCATACAAAACGTAATAACTGGTTTAGTAAAGCCCAAATTTTTCGAAGACTAAACAATGCAGGAGCAATTTTAAAAATTCAAACCGTTGATTTCATTCCTGAAACCAGTTTTAAGCGTTTTGTATAACTGCCCATACAAAACGTAATAACTGGTTTAGTAAAGCCCAAATTTTTCGAAGACTAAACAATGCAGGAAAAATTTTAAAAATTCAAACCGCTGATTTCATTCCTGAAACCAGTTTTAAGGGTTTTGTATAACTGCCCATACAAAACGTAATAACTGGTTTAGTAAAGCCCAAATTTTTCGAAGACTAAACAATGCAGGAGAAATTTTAAAAATTCAAACCGTTGATTTCATTCCTGAAACCAGTTTTAAGGGTTTTGTATAACTGCCCAAACAAAACGTAATAACTGGTTTAGTAAAGCCCAAATTTTTCGAAGACTAAACAATGCAGGAGCAATTTTAAAAATTCAAACCGTTGATTTCATTCCTGAAACCATTTTTAAGGGTTTTGTATAACTGCCCATACAAAACGTAATAACTGGTTTAGTAAAGCCCAAATTTTTCGAAGACTAAACAATGCAGGAGAAATTTTAAAAATTCAAACCGTTGATTTCATTCCTGAAACCAGTTTTAAGGGTTTTGTATAACTGCCCATACAAAACGTAATAACTGGTTTAGTAAAGCCCAAATTTTTCGAAGACTAAACAATGCAAGAGAAATTTTAAAAATTCAAACCGCTGATTTCATTCCTGCAACCATTTTTAAGGGTTTTGTATAACTGCCCATACAAAACGTAATAACTGGTTTACTAAAGGCCAAATTTTCGAAGACTTAACATGCAGGAGAAATTTTAAAAATTCAAACCGCTGATTTCATTCCTGAAACCATTTTTAAGGGTTTTGTATAACTGCCCATACAAAACGTAATAACTGGTTTAGTAAAGCCTAAATTTTTCGAAGACTAAACAATGCAGGAGAAATTTTAAAAATTCAAACCGTTGATTTCTTTCCTGAAACCAGTTTTAAGGGTTTTGTATAACTGCCCATACAAAACGTAATAACTGGTTAAGTAAAGGCCAAATTTTTCGAAGACTAAACAATGCAGGAGAAATTTTAAAAATTCAAACCGCTAACTTCATTCCTGAAACCAGTTTTAAGGGTTTTGTATAACTGCCTATACAAAACGTAATAACTGGTTAAGTAAAGGCCAAATTTTTCAAAGACTAAACAATGCAGGAGAAATTTTAAAAATTCAAACCGTTGATTTCTTTCCTGAAACCAGTTTTAAGGGTTTTGTATAACTGCCCATACAAAACGTAATAACTGGTTAAGTAAAGGCCAAATTTTTCGAAGACTAAACAATGCAGGAGAAATTTTAAAAATTCAAACCGCTAACTTCATTCCTGAAACCATTTTTAAGGGTTTTGTATAACTGCCCATACAAAACGTATTAACTGGTTTAGTAAAGCCCAAATTTTTCGAAGACTAAACAATGCAGGAGAAATTTTAAAAATTCAAACCGTTGATTTCATTTCTGAAACCATTTTTAAGGGTTTTGTATAACTGCCCATACAAAACATAATAACTGGTGCAGTAAAGGCCAAATTTTTCGAAGACTAAACAATGCAAGAGAAATTTTAAAAATTCAAACCGCTGATTTCATTCCTTAAACCATTTTTAAGGGTTTTGTATAACTGCCCATAAAAAACATAATAACTGGTTTACTAAAGGCCAAATTTTTCGAAGACTAAACAATGCAGGAGAAATTTTAAAAATTCAAACCGTTGATTTCATTCCTGAAACCATTTTTAAGGGTTTTGTATAACTGCCCATACAAAACATAATAACTGGTTTAGTAAAGCCCAAATTTTTCGAAGACTAAACAATGCAGGAGAAATTTTAAAAATTCAAACCGCTAATTTCATTCCTGAAACCATTTTAAAGGGTTTTGTATAACTGCCCATACAAAACGTAATAACTGGTTTAGTAAAGCCCAAATTTTTCGAAGACTTAACAATGCAGGAGAAATTTTAAAAATTCAAACCGTTGATTTCATTCCTGAAACCAGTTTTAAGGGTTTTGTATAACTGCCCATACAAAACGTAATAACTGGTTAAGTAAAGGCCAAATTTTTCGAAGACTAAACAATGCAGGAGAAATTTTAAAAATTCAAACCGCTAATTTCATTCCTGAAACCATTTTTAAGGGTTTTGTATAACTGCCCATACAAAACGTAATAACTGGTTTAGTAAAGGCTAAATTTTTCAAAGACTAAACAATGCAGGAGAAATTTAAAAAATTCAAACCGCTGATTTCATTCCTGAAACCATTTTTAAGGGTTTTGTATAACTTCCCATACAAAACGTAATAACTGGTTTAGTAAAGCCCAAATTTTTCGAAGACTAAACAATGCAGGAGCAATTTTAAAAATTCAAACCGTTGATTTCATTCCTGAAACCAGTTTTAAGCGTTTTGTATAACTGCCCATACAAAACGTAATAACTGGTTTAGTAAAGCCCAAATTTTTCGAAGACTAAACAATGCAGGAAAAATTTTAAAAATTCAAACCGCTGATTTCATTCCTGAAACCAGTTTTAAGGGTTTTGTATAACTGCCCATACAAAACGTAATAACTGGTTTAGTAAAGCCCAAATTTTTCGAAGACTAAACAATGCAGGAGAAATTTTAAAAATTCAAACCGTTGATTTCATTCCTGAAACCAGTTTTAAGGGTTTTGTATAACTGCCCATACAAAACGTAATAACTGGTTTAGTAAAGCCCAAATTTTTCGAAGACTAAACAATGCAGGAGAAATTTTAAAAATTCAAACCGTTGATTTCATTCCTGAAACCAGTTTTAAGGGTTTTGTATAACTGCCCAAACAAAACGTAACAACTGGTTTAGTAAAGCCCAAATTTTTCGAAGACTAAACAATGCAGGAGAAATTTTAAAAATTCAAACCGTTGATTTCATTTCTGAAACCATTTTTAAGGGTTTTGTATAACTGCCCATACAAAACATAATAACTGGTGCAGTAAAGGCCAAATTTTTCGAAGACTAAACAATGCAAGAGAAATTTTAAAAATTCAAACCGCTGATTTCATTCCTTAAACCATTTTTAAGGGTTTTGTATAACTGCCCATAAAAAACATAATAACTGGTTTACTAAAGGCCAAATTTTTCGAAGACTAAACAATGCAGGAGAAATTTTAAAAATTCAAACCGCTAATTTCATTCCTGAAACCATTTTTAAGGGTTTTGTATAACTGCCCATACAAAACGTAATAACTGGTTTAGTAAAGCCCAAATTTTTCGAAGACTTAACAATGCAGGAGAAATTTTAAAAATTCAAACCGTTGATTTCATTCCTGAAACCAGTTTTAAGGGTTTTGTATAACTGCCCATACAAAACGTAATAACTGGTTAAGTAAAGGCCAAATTTTTCGAAGACTAAACAATGCAGGAGAAATTTTAAAAATTCAAACCGCTAATTTCATTCCTGAAACCATTTTTAAGGGTTTTGTATAACTGCCCATACAGAACGTAATAACTGGTTTAGTAAAGGCTAAATTTTTCAAAGACTAAACAATGCAGGAGAAATTTAAAAAATTCAAACCGCTGATTTCATTCCTGAAACCATTTTTAAGGGTTTTGTATAACTTCCCATACAAAACGTAATAACTGGTTTAGTAAAGCCCAAATTTTTCGAAGACTAAACAATGCAGGAGCAATTTTAAAAATTCAAACCGTTGATTTCATTCCTGAAACCAGTTTTAAGCGTTTTGTATAACTGCCCATACAAAACGTAATAACTGGTTTAGTAAAGCCCAAATTTTTCGAAGACTAAACAATGCAGGAAAAATTTTAAAAATTCAAACCGCTGATTTCATTCCTGAAACCAGTTTTAAGGGTTTTGTATAACTGCCCATACAAAACGTAATAACTGGTTTAGTAAAGCCCAAATTTTTCGAAGACTAAACAATGCAGGTGAAATTTTAAAAATTCAAACCGTTGATTTCATTCCTGAAACCAGTTTTAAGGGTTTTGTATAACTGCCCAAACAAAACGTAACAACTGGTTTAGTAAAGCCCAAATTTTTCGAAGACTAAACAATGCAGGAGCAATTTTAAAAATTCAAACCGTTGATTTCATTCCTGAAACCATTTTTAAGGGTTTTGTATAACTGCCCATACAAAACGTAATAACTGGTTTAGTAAAGCCCAAATTTTTCGAAGACTAAACAATGCAGGAGAAATTTTAAAAATTCAAACCGTTGATTTCATTCCTGAAACCAGTTTTAAGGGTTTTGTATAACTGCCCATACAAAACGTAATAACTGGTTTAGTAAAGCCCAAATTTTTCGAAGACTAAACAATGCAAGAGAAATTTTAAAAATTCAAACCGCTGATTTCATTCCTGCAACCATTTTTAAGGGTTTTGTATAACTGCCCATACAAAACGTAATAACTGGTTTACTAAAGGCCAAATTTTCGAAGACTTAACATGCAGGAGAAATTTTAAAAATTCAAACCGCTGATTTCATTCCTGAAACCATTTTTAAGGGTTTTGTATAACTGCCCATACAAAACGTAATAACTGGTTTAGTAAAGCCTAAATTTTTCGAAGACTAAACAATGCAGGAGAAATTTTAAAAATTCAAACCGTTGATTTCTTTCCTGAAACCAGTTTTAAGGGTTTTGTATAACTGCCCATACAAAACGTAATAACTGGTTAAGTAAAGGCCAAATTTTTCGAAGACTAAACAATGCAGGAGAAATTTTAAAAATTCAAACCGCTAACTTCATTCCTGAAACCAGTTTTAAGGGTTTTGTATAACTGCCTATACAAAACGTAATAACTGGTTAAGTAAAGGCCAAATTTTTCAAAGACTAAACAATGCAGGAGAAATTTTAAAAATTCAAACCGTTGATTTCTTTCCTGAAACCAGTTTTAAGGGTTTTGTATAACTGCCCATACAAAACGTAATAACTGGTTAAGTAAAGGCCAAATTTTTCGAAGACTAAACAATGCAGGAGAAATTTTAAAAATTCAAACCGCTAACTTCATTCCTGAAACCATTTTTAAGGGTTTTGTATAACTGCCCATACAAAACGTATTAACTGGTTTAGTAAAGCCCAAATTTTTCGAAGACTAAACAATGCAGGAGAAATTTTAAAAATTCAAACCGTTGATTTCATTTCTGAAACCATTTTTAAGGGTTTTGTATAACTGCCCATACAAAACATAATAACTGGTGCAGTAAAGGCCAAATTTTTCGAAGTCTAAACAATGCAAGAGAAATTTTAAAAATTCAAACCGCTGATTTCATTCCTTAAACCATTTTTAAGGGTTTTGTATAACTGCCCATAAAAAACATAATAACTGGTTTACTAAAGGCCAAATTTTTCGAAGACTAAACAATGCAGGAGAAATTTTAAAAATTCAAACCGTTGATTTCATTCCTGAAACCATTTTTAAGGGTTTTGTATAACTGCCCATACAAAACATAATAACTGGTTTAGTAAAGCCCAAATTTTTCGAAGACTAAACAATGCAGGAGAAATTTTAAAAATTCAAACCGCTGCTTTCATTCCTGAAACCATTTTTAAGGGTTTTGTATAACTGCCCATACAAAACGTAATAACTGGTTTAGTAAAGCCCAAATTTTTCGAAGACTAAACAATGCAGGAGAAATTTTAAAAATTCAAACTGCTAATTTCATTCCTGAAACCATTTTTATGGGTTTTGTATAACTGCCCATAAAAAACATAATAATTGGTTTACTAAAGGCAAAATTTTTCGAAGACTAAACAATGCAGGAGAAATTTTAAAAATTCAAACCGCTGATTTCATTCCTGAAACCATTTTTAAGGATTTTGTATAACTGCCCATACAAAAGTAATAACTGGTTAAGTAAAGGCCAAATTTTTCGAAGACTAAACAATGCAGGAGAAATTTTAAAAATTCAAACCGCTAACTTCATTCCTGAAACCAGTTTTAAGGGTTTTGTATAACTGCCCATACAAAACATAATAACTGGTGCAGTAAAGCCCAAATTTTTCGAAGACTAAACAATGCAGGAGAAATTTTAAAAATTCAAACCGTTGATTTCATTTCTGAAACCATTTTTAAGGGTTTTGTATAACTGCCCATACAAAACATAATAACTGGTGCAGTAAAGCCCAAATTTTTCGAAGACTAAACAATGCAGGAGCAATTTTAAAAATTCAAACCGTTGATTTCATTCCTGAAACCAGTTTTAAGCGTTTTGTATAACTGCCCATACAAAACGTAATAACTGGTTTAGTAAAGCCCAAATTTTTCGAAGACTAAACAATGCAGGAAAAATTTTAAAAATTCAAACCGCTGATTTCATTCCTGAAACCAGTTTTAAGGGTTTTGTATAACTGCCCATACAAAACGTAATAACTGGTTTAGTAAAGCCCAAATTTTTCGAAGACTAAACAATGCAGGAGAAATTTTAAAAATTCAAACCGTTGATTTCATTCCTGAAACCAGTTTTAAGGGTTTTGTATAACTGCCCAAACAAAACGTAATAACTGGTTTAGTAAAGCCCAAATTTTTCGAAGACTAAACAATGCAGGAGCAATTTTAAAAATTCAAACCGTTGATTTCATTCCTGAAACCATTTTTAAGGGTTTTGTATAACTGCCCATACAAAACGTAATAACTGGTTTAGTAAAGCCCAAATTTTTCGAAGACTAAACAATGCAGGAGAAATTTTAAAAATTCAAACCGTTGATTTCATTCCTGAAACCAATTTTAAGGGTTTTGTATAACTGCCCATACAAAACGTAATAACTGGTTTAGTAAAGCCCAAATTTTTCGAAGACTAAACAATGCAAGAGAAATTTTAAAAATTCAAACCGCTGATTTCATTCCTGCAACCATTTTTAAGGGTTTTGTATAACTGCCCATACAAAACGTAATAACTGGTTTACTAAAGGCCAAATTTTCGAAGACTTAACATGCAGGAGAAATTTTAAAAATTCAAACCGCTGATTTCATTCCTGAAACCATTTTTAAGGGTTTTGTATAACTGCCCATACAAAACGTAATAACTGGTTTAGTAAAGCCTAAATTTTTCGAAGACTAAACAATGCAGGAGAAATTTTAAAAATTCAAACCGTTGATTTCTTTCCTGAAACCAGTTTTAAGGGTTTTGTATAACTGCCCATACAAAACGTAATAACTGGTTAAGTAAAGGCCAAATTTTTCGAAGACTAAACAATGCAGGAGAAATTTTAAAAATTCAAACCGCTAACTTCATTCCTGAAACCAGTTTTAAGGGTTTTGTATAACTGCCTATACAAAACGTAATAACTGGTTAAGTAAAGGCCAAATTTTTCAAAGACTAAACAATGCAGGAGAAATTTTAAAAATTCAAACCGTTGATTTCTTTCCTGAAACCAGTTTTAAGGGTTTTGTATAACTGCCCATACAAAACGTAATAACTGGTTAAGTAAAGGCCAAATTTTTCGAAGACTAAACAATGCAGGAGAAATTTTAAAAATTCAAACCGCTAACTTCATTCCTGAAACCATTTTTAAGGGTTTTGTATAACTGCCCATACAAAACGTATTAACTGGTTTAGTAAAGCCCAAATTTTTCGAAGACTAAACAATGCAGGAGAAATTTTAAAAATTCAAACCGTTGATTTCATTTCTGAAACCATTTTTAAGGGTTTTGTATAACTGCCCATACAAAACATAATAACTGGTGCAGTAAAGGCCAAATTTTTCGAAGACTAAACAATGCAAGAGAAATTTTAAAAATTCAAACCGCTGATTTCATTCCTTAAACCATTTTTAAGGGTTTTGTATAACTGCCCATAAAAAACATAATAACTGGTTTACTAAAGGCCAAATTTTTCGAAGACTAAACAATGCAGGAGAAATTTTAAAAATTCAAACCGTTGATTTCATTCCTGAAACCATTTTTAAGGGTTTTGTATAACTGCCCATACAAAACATAATAACTGGTTTAGTAAAGCCCAAATTTTTCGAAGACTAAACAATGCAGGAGAAATTTTAAAAATTCAAACCGCTGCTTTCATTCCTGAAACCATTTTTAAGGGTTTTGTATAACTGCCCATACAAAACGTAATAACTGGTTTAGTAAAGCCCAAATTTTTCGAAGACTAAACAATGCAGGAGAAATTTTAAAAATTCAAACTGCTAATTTCATTCCTGAAACCATTTTTATGGGTTTTGTATAACTGCCCATAAAAAACATAATAATTGGTTTACTAAAGGCAAAATTTTTCGAAGACTAAACAATGCAGGAGAAATTTTAAAAATTCAAACCGCTGATTTCATTCCTGAAACCATTTTTAAGGATTTTGTATAACTGCCCATACAAAACGTAATAACTGGTTAAGTAAAGGCCAAATTTTTCGAAGACTAAACAATGCAGGAGAAATTTTAAAAATTCAAACCGCTAACTTCATTCCTGAAACCAGTTTTAAGGGTTTTGTATAACTGCCCATACAAAACGTAATAACTGGTTTAGTAAAGGCCAAATTTTTCGAAGACTAAACAATGCAGGAGAAATTTTAAAAATTCAAACCGCTAACTTCATTCCTGAAACCAGTTTTAAGGGTTTTGTATAACTGCCCATACAAAACGTAATAACTGGTTTAGTAAAGCCCAAATTTTTCGAAGACTAAACAATGCAGGCGAAATTTTAAAAATTCAAACCGTTGATTTCATTCCTGAAACCATTTTTAAGGGTTTTGTATAACTGCCCATACAAAACATGATAACTGGTTTAGTAAAGCCCAAATTTTTCGAAGACTAAACAATGCAGGCGAAATTTTAAAAATTCAAACCGTTGATTTCATTCCTGAAACCATTTTTAAGGGTTTTGTATAACTGCCCATACAAAACGTAATAACTGGTTTAGTAAAGCCCAAATTTTTCGAAGACTAAACAATGCAGGAGAAATTTTAAAAATTCAAACCGTTGATTTCATTCCTGAAACCATTTTTAAGGGTTTTGTATAACTGCCCATACAAAACGTAATAACTGGTTTAGTAAAGCCCAAATTTTTCGAAGACTAAACAATGCAGGCGAAATTTTAAAAATTCAAACCATTGATGTCATTCCTGAAACCATTTTTAAGGATTTTGTATAACTGCCCATACAAAACATAATAACTGGTTTAGTAAAGGCCAAATTTTTCGAAGACTAAACAATGCAGGAGAAATTTTAAAAATTCAAACCGTTGATTTCATTCCTGAAACCATTTTTAAGGGTTTTGAATAACTGCCCATACAAAACGTAATAACTGGTTTAGTAAAGGCCAAATTTTTCGAAGACTAAACAATGCAGGAGAAATTTTAAAAATTCAAACAGCTGATTTCATTCCTGAAACCAGTTTTAAGGGTTTTGTATAACTGCCCATACAAAAAAAAATAACTGGTTTAGTAAAGCCCAAATTTTTCGAAGACTAAGCAATGCAGGAGAAAATTTAAAAATTCAAACCGTTGATTTCATTCCTGAAACCATTTTTAAGGGTTTTGTATAACTGCCCATACAAAACGTAATAACTGGTTTAGTAAAGGCCAAATTTTTCGAAGACTAAACAATGCAGGAGATATTTTAAAAATTCAAACCGTTGATTTCATTCCTGAAACCATTTTTAAGGGTTTTGTATAACTGCCCATACAAAACATAATAACTGGTTTAGTAAAGCCCAAATTTTTCGAAGACTAAACAATGCAGGAGAAATTTTAAAAATTCAAACCGTTGATTTCATTCCTGAAACCATTTTTAAGGATTTTGTATAACTGCCCATACAAAACATAATAACTGGTTTAGTAAAGCCCAAATTTTTCGAAGACTAAACAATGCAGGAGAAATTTTAAAAATTCAAACCGTTGATTTCATTCCTGAAACCATTTTTAAGGGTTTTGAATAACTGCCCATACAAAACGTAATAACTGGTTTAGTAAAGGCCAAATTTTTCGAAGACTAAACAATGCAGGAGAAATTTTAAAAATTCAAACAGCTGATTTCATTCCTGAAACCAGTTTTAAGGGTTTTGTATAACTGCCCATACAAAAAAAAATAACTGGTTTAGTAAAGCCCAAATTTTTCGAAGACTAAGCAATGCAGGAGAAAATTTAAAAATTCAAACCGTTGATTTCATTCCTGAAACCATTTTTAAGGGTTTTGTATAACTGCCCATACAAAACGTAATAACTGGTTTAGTAAAGGCCAAATTTTTCGAAGACTAAACAATGCAGGAGATATTTTAAAAATTCAAACCGTTGATTTCATTCCTGAAACCATTTTTAAGGGTTTTGTATAACTGCCCATACAAAACGTAATAACTGGTTTAGTAAAGCCCAAATTTTTCGAAGACTAAACAATGCAGGAGAAATTTTAAAAATTCAAACCGTTGATTTCATTCCTGAAACCATTTTTAAGGGTTTTGTATAACTGCCCATACAAAACATAATAACTGGTTTAGTAAAGCCCAAATTTTTCGAAGACTAAACAATGCAGGAGTAATTTTAAAAATTCAAACCGCTGATTCCATTCCTGAAACCATTTTTAAGGGTTTTAAATAACTGCCCATACAAAACATAATAACTGGTTTAGAAAAGCCCAAATTTTTCGAAGACTAAACAATGCAGGCGAAATTTTAAAAATTCAAACCATTGATGTCATTCCTGAAACCATTTTTAAGGGTTTTGAATAACTGCCCATACAAAACGTAATAACTGGTTTAGTAAAGGCCAAATTTTTCGAAGACTAAACAATGCAGGAGAAATTTTAAAAATTCAAACAGCTGATTTCATTCCTGAAACCAGTTTTAAGGGTTTTGTATAACTGCCCATACAAAACGTAATAACTGGTTTAGTAAAGGCCAAATTTTTCGAAGCTAAACAATGCAGGAGAAATTTTAAAAATTCAAACCGCTGATTTAATTCTTGAAACCATTTTTAAGGGTTTTGTATAACTGCCCATACAAAACATAATAACTGGTTTACTAAAGGCCAAATTTTTCGAAGACTAAACAATGCAGGAGAAATTTTAAAAATTCAAAGCGTTGATTTCATTCCTGAAAGGGTTTTTCCTAAGGGTTTTGTATAACTGCCCATACAAGACGTAATAACTGGTTTAGTAAAAGCCAAATTTTTCGAAGACTAAACAATGCAGGAGAAAATTTAAAAATTCAAACCGCTGATTTCATTCCTGAAACCATTTTTAAGGGTTTTGTATAACTGCCCATACAAAACATAATAACTGGTTTAGTAAAGCCCAAATTTTTCGAAGACTAAACAATGCAGGAGAAATTTTTAAAATTCAAACCACTGATTTCATTCCTGAATCCGTTTTTAAGGGTTTTGTATAACTGCCGATACAAAACATAATAACTGGTTTACTAAAGGCCAAATTTTTCGAAGACTTAACAATGCAGAAGAAATTATAAAAGTTCAAACCGCTGATTTCATTCCTGAAACCAGTTTTAAAGGTTTTGTATAACTGCCCATACAAAACGTAATAACTGGTTTAGTAAAGTCCAAATTTTTCGAAGACTAAACAATGCAGGCGAAATTTTAAAAATTCAAACCGTTGATTTCATCCCTAAAACCATTTTTAAGGGTTTTGTATAATTGCCCATACAAAACGTAATAACTGGTTTAGTAAAGGCCAAATTTATCGAAGACTAAACAAAGCAGGAGAAATTTTAAAAATTCAAACCGTTGATTTCATTCCTGAAACCATTTTTAAGGGTTTTGTATAACTGCCCATACAAAACATAATAACTGGTTTAGTAAAGGCCAAATTTTTCGAAGACTAAACAATGCAGGAGAAATTTTAAAAATTCAAACCGTTGATTTCATTCCTGAAACCATTTTTAAGGGTTTTGTATAACTGCCCATACAAAACATAATAACTGGTTTAGTAAAGCCCAAATTTTTCGAAGACTAAACAATGCAGGAGAAATTTTAAAAATTCAAACCGCTGATTTCATTCCTGAAACCAGTTTTAAAGGTTTTGTATAACTGCCCATACAAAACGTAATAACTGGTTTAGTAAAGGCCAAATTTTTCGAAGCTGAACAATGCAGGAGAAATTTTAAAAATTCAAACTGCTGATTTCATTCTTGAAACCGATTTTAAGGGTTTTGTATAACTGCCCATACAAAACATAATAACTGGTTTACTAAAGGCCAAATTTTTCGAAGACTAAACAATGAAGGAGAAATTTTAAAAATTCAAACCGCTGATTTCATTCCTGAAACCAGTTTTAAAGGTTTTGTATAACTGCCCATACAAAACGTAATAACTGGTTTTGTAAAGGCCAAATTTTTCGAAGCTAAACAATACAGAAGAAATTTTAAAAATTCAAACCGTTGATTTCATTCCTGAAACCATTTTTAAGGGTTTTGTATAACTGCCCATACAAAACATAATAACTGGTTTAGTAAAGCCCAAATTTTTCGAAGACTAAACAATGCAGGAGAAAATTTAAAAATTTAAACCGTTGATTTCATTCCTGAAACCATTTTTAAGGGTTTTGTATAACTGCCCATACAATACGTATTAACTAGTTTAGTACAGGCCAAATTTTTCGAAGACTTAACAATGCAGGAGAAATTATAAAAATTCAAACCGTTGATTTCATTCCTGAAAGGGTTTTTCCTAAGGGTTTTGTATAACTGCCCATACAAAACGTAATAACTGGTTTAGTAAAGCCCAAATTTTTCGAAGACTAAACAATGCAGGAGAAATTTTAAAAATTCAAACCGGTGATTTCATTCCTGAAACCATTTTTAAGTGTTTTGTATAACTGCCCATACAAAACGTAATAACTGGTTTAGTAAAGCCCAAATTTTTCGAAGACTAAACAATGCAGGCGAAATTTTAAAAATTCAAACCGTTGATTTCATCCCTGAAACCATTTTTAAGGGTTTTGTATAACTGCCCATACAAAATGTAATAACTGGTTTAGTAAAGCCCAAATTTTTCTAAGACTACACAATGCAGGCGAAATTTTAAAAATTCAAACCGTTGATGTCATTCCTGAAACCACTTTTAAGGGTTTTGTATAACTGCCCATACAAAACATAATAACTGGTTTAGTAAAGCCCAAATTTTTCGAAGACTAAACAATGCAGGAGAAATTTTAAAAATTCAAACCGCTGATTTCATTCCTGAAACCATTTTTAAGGGTTTTGTATAACTGCCCATACAAAACATAATAACTGGTTTAGTAAAGCCCAAATTTTTCGAAAACTTAACAATGCAGCAGGAATTTTAAAACTTCAAACCGTTGATTTCATTCCTGAAACCATTTTTAAGGATTTTGTATAACTGCCCATACAGAACATAATAACTGGTTTAGTAAAGCCCAAATTTTTCGAAGACTAAACAATGCAGGAGAAATTTTAAAAATTTAAACCGCTGATTTCAATCCTGAAACCAGTTTTAAAGGTTTTGTATAACTGCCCATACAAAACGTTATAACTGGTTTAGTAAAGCCCAAATTTTTCGAAGACTAAACAATGCAGGAGAAAATTTAAAAATTCAAACCGTTGATTTCATTCCTGAAACCATTTTTAAGGGTTTTGTATAACTGCCCATACAAAACGTAATAACTGGTTTAGTAAAGCCCAAATTTTTCGAAGACTAAACAATGCAGGAGAAATTTTTAAAATTCAAACCGCTGATTTCATTCCTAAAACCGTTTTTAAGGGTTTTGTATAATTGCCGATACAAAACATAATAACTGGTTTACTAAAGGCCAAATTTTTCGAAGACTTAACAATGCAGAAGAAATTTTAAAAGTTCAAACCGCTGATTTCATTCCTGAAACCAGTTTTAAAGGTTTTGTATAACTGCCCATACAAAACGTAATAACTGGTTTATTTAAGGCCAAATTTTTCGAAGCTAAACAATGCAGGAGAAATTTTAAAATATCAAACTGCTGATTTCATTCTTGAAACCATTTTTAAGGGTTTTGTATAACTGCCCATACAAAACATAATAACTGGTTTACTAAAGGCCAAATTTTTCGAAGACTAAACAATGAAGGAGAAATTTTAAAAATTCAAACCGCTGATTTCATTCCTGAAACCAGTTTTAAAGGTTTTGTATAACTGCCCATACAAAACGTAATAACTGGTTTAGTAAAGGCCAAATTTTTCGAAGCTAAACAATACAGAAGAAATTTTAAAAATTCAAACCGTTGATTTCATTCCTGAAACCATTTTTAAGGGTTTTGTATAACTGCCCATACAAAACATAATAACTGGTTTACTAAAGGCCAAATTTTTCGAAGACTAAACAATGCAGGAGAAAATTTAAAAATTCAAACCGTTGATTTATTTCCTGAAATCATTTTTAAGGGTTTTGTATAACTGCCCATACAAAACGTAATAACTGGTTTAGTAAAGGCCAAATTTTTCGAAGACTAAACAATGCAGGAGAAATTTTAAAAATTCAAACCACTGATTTCATTCTTGAAACCATTTTTACGGGTTTTGTATAACTGCCCATACAAAACATAATAACTGGTTTAGTAAAGCCCAAATTTTTCGAAGACTAAACAATGCAGGAGAAATTTTAAAAATTCAAACCGCTGATATCATTCCTGAAACCATTTTTAAGGGTTTTGTATAACTACCCATACAAAACGTAATAACTTGTTTAGTAAAGGCCACATTTTTCGAAGACTAAACAATGCAGGAGAAATTTTAAAAATTCAAACCGCTGATTCCATTCCTGAAACCATTTTTAAGGGTTTTGTATAACTGCCCATACAAAATGTAATAACTGGTTTAGTAAAGGCCAAATTTTTCGAAGACTAAACAATGCAGGAGAAATTTTAAAAATTCAAACCGCTGATTCCATTCCTGAAACCATTTTTAAGGGTTTTGTATAACTGCTTATACAAAATGTAATAACTGGTTTAGTAAAGGCCAAATTTTTCGAAGACTAAACAATGCAGGAGAAATTTTAAAAATTCAAACCGCTGATTCCATTCCTGAAACCATTTTTAAGGGTTTTGTATAACTGCCCATACAAAACGTAATAACTGGTTTAGTAAAGGCCAAATTTTTCGAAGACTAAACAATGCAGGAGAAATTTTAAAAATTCAAACCGCTGATTCCATTCCTGAAACCATTTTTAAGGGTTTTGTATAACTGCCCATACAAAATGTAATAACTGGTTTAGTAAAGGCCAAATTTTTCGAAGACTAAACAATGCAGGAGAAATTTTAAAAATTCAAACCGCTGATTTCATTCCTGAAACCATTTTTAAGGGTTTTGTATAACTGCCCATACAAAACGTAATAACTGGTTTAGTAAAGGCCAAATTTTTCGAAGACTAAACAATGCAGGAGAAATTTTAAAAATTCAAACCGCTGATTTCATTCCTGAAACCAGATTTAAGGGTTTTGTATAACTGCCCACACAAAACGTAATAACTGGTTTAGTAAAGGCCAAATTTTTCGAAGACTAAGCAATGCAGGAGAAATTTTAAAAATTCAAACCGTCGATTTCATTCCTGAAGCCATTTTTAAGGGTTTTGTATAACTGCCCATACAAAACGTAATAACTGGTTTAGTAAAGGCCAAATTTTTCGAAGACTAAACAATGGAGGAGAAATTTTAAAAATTCAAACCGCTGATTCCACTCCTGAAACCAGATTTAAGGGTTTTGTATAACTGCCCATACAAAACGTAATAACTGGTTTAGTAAAGCCCAAATTTTTCGAAGAGTAAACAATGCAGGAGAAATTTTAAAAATTCAAACCGCTGATTCCATTCCTGAAACATTTTTATGGGTTTTGTATAACTGCCCATACAAAACATAATAACTGGTTTACTAAAGGCCAAATTTTTCGAAGACTAACAAATGCAGGAAAAATTTTTAAAATTCAAACCGTTGATTTCATTCCTGAAACCATTTTTAAGGGTTTTGTATAACTGCCCATACAAAACATAATAACTGGTTTAGTAAAGCCCAAATTTTTCGAAGACTAAACAATGCAGGCGTAATATTAAAAATTCAAACCGTTGATTTCAGTCCTGAAACCATTTTTAAGGGTTTTGTATAACTGCCCATACAAAACGTAATAACTGGTTTAGTAAAGCCCAAATTTTTCGAAGACTAAACAATGCAGGTGAAATTTTAAAAATTCAAACCGTTGATGTCATTCCTGAGCCATTTTTAAGGGTTTTGTATAACTGCCCATACAAAACATAATAACTGGTTTAGTAAAGCCCAAATTTTTCGAAGACTTAACAATGCAGGAGAAATTTTAAAAATTCAAACCGTTGATTTCATTCCTGAAACCATTTTTAAGGGTTTTGTATAACTGCCCATACAGAATGTAATAACTGGTTTAGTAAAGCCCAAATGTTTCGAAGTCTAAACAATGCAGGCGAAATTTTAAAAATTCAAACCGTTGATTTCATTCCTGAAACCATTTTTAAGGGTTTTGTATAACTGCCCATACAAAACATAATAACTGGTTTAGTAAATCCCAAATTTTTCGAAGACTAAACAATGCAGGAGAAATTTTAAAAATTCAAACCGTTGATTTCATTCCTGAAACCATTTTTAAGGGTTTTGTATAACTGCCCATACAGAATGTAATAACTGGTTTAGTAAAGCCCAAATTTTTCGAAGACTAAACAATGCAGGAGAAATTTTAAAAATTCAAACCGTTGATTTCATTCCTGAAACCATTTTTAAGGGTTTTGTATAACTGCCCATACAAAACATAATAACTGGTTTAGTAAAGCCCAAATTTTTCGAAGACTAAACAATGCAGGAGAAATTTTAAAAATTCAAACCGTTGATTTCATTCCTGAAACCATTTTTAAGGGTTTTGTATAACTGCCCATACAGAATGTAATAACTGGTTTAGTAAAGCCCAAATGTTTCGAAGTCTAAACAATGCAGGCGAAATTTTAAAAATTCAAACCGTTGATTTCATTCCTGAAACCATTTTTAAGGGTTTTGTATAACTGCCCATACAAAACGTAATAACTGGTTTAGTTAAGCCCAAATTTTTCGAAGACTAAACAATGCAGGAGATATTTTAAAAATTCAAACCGTTGATTTCATTCCTGAAACCATTTTTAAGGGTTTTGTATAACTGCCCATACAAAACGTAATAACTGGTTTAGTAAAGCCCAAATTTTTCGAAGACTAAACAATGCAGGCGAAATTTTAAAAATTCAAACCGTTGATTTCATTCCTGAAACCAGTTTTATGGGTTTTGTATAACTGCCCATACAAAACGTAATAACTGGTTTAGTAAAGCCCAAATTTTTCGAAGACTTAACAATGCAGGCGAAATTTTAAAAATTCAAACCGTTGATATCATTCCTGAAACCATTTTTAAGGGTTTTGTATAACTGCCCAATCAAAACATTATAACTGGTTTAGTAAATCCCAAATTTTTCGAAGACTAAACAATGCAGGAGTAATTTTAAAAATTAGAACCGCTGATTCCATTCCTGAAACCATTTTTAAGGGTTTTGTATAACTGCCCATACAAAACGTAATAACTGGTTTAGTAAATTCCAAATTTTTCGAAGACTAAACAATGCAGGAGTAATTTTAAAAATTCAAACCGCTGATTCCATTCCTGAAACCATTTTTAAGGGTTTTGTATAACTGCCCATACAAAACGTAATAACTGGTTTAGTAAAGCCCAAATTTTTCGAAGACTAAACAATGCAGGAGTAATTTTAAAAATTCAAACCGCTGATTCCATTCCTGAAACCATTTTTAAGGGTTTTGTATAACTGCCCATACAAAACGTAATAACTGGTTTAGTAAATCCCAAATTTTTCGAAGACTAAACAATGCAGGAGAAATTTTAAAAATTCAAACTGCTGATTTCATTCCTGAAACCATTTTTAAGGGTTTTGTATAACTTCCCATACAAAACGTAATAACTGGTTTAGTAAAGGCCAAATTTTTCGAGGACTAAACAATGCAGGTTAAATTTTAAAAATTCAAACCGCTGATTTCATTCCTGAAACCATTTTTAAGGGTTTTGTATAACTGCCCATACAAAACGTTATAACTGGTTTAGTAAAGGCCAAATTTTTCGAAGACTAAACAATGCAGGAGAAATTTTAAAAATTCAAACCGCTGATTCCATTCCTGAAACCATTTTGAAGGGTTTTGTATAACTGCCCATACAAAACGTAATAACTGGTTTAGTAAAGCCCAAATTTTTCGAAGACTAAACAATGCAGAAGAAATTTTAAAAATTCAAACCGCTGATTTCATTCCTGAAACCAGTTTTAAGGGTTTTGTATAACTGCCCATACAAAACGTAATAACTGGTTTAGTAAAGGCCAAATTTTTCGAAAACTAAACAATGCAGGAGAAATTTTAAAAATTCAAACCGCTGATTTCATTCTTGAAACCATTTTTAAGGGTTTTGTATAACTGCCCATACAAAACATAATAACTGGTTTACTAAAGGCCAAATTTTTCGAAGACTAAACAATGGAGGAGAAATTTTAAAAATTCAAACCGCTGATTTCATTCCTGAAACCATTTTTAAGGGTTTTGTATAACTGTCCATACAAAACATAATAACTGGTTTACTAAAAGCCAAATTTTTCGAAGACTAAACAATGCAGAAGAAATTTTAAAAATTCAAACCGTTGATTTCATTCCTGAAACCATTTTTAAGGGTTTTGTATAACTGCCCATACAAAACATAATAACTGGTTTAGTAAAGCCCAAATTTTTCGAAGACTAAACAATGCAGGAGAAATTTTAAAAATTCAAACCGTTGATGTCATTCCTGAAACCATTTTTAAGGGTTTTGTATAACTGCCCAATCAAAACATTATAACTGGTTTAGTAAATCCCAAATTTTTCGAAGACTAAACAATGCAGGAGTAATTTTAAAACTTAGAACCGCTGATTCCATTCCTGAAACCATTTTTAAGGGTTTTGTATAACTGCCCATACAAAACGTAATAACTGGTTTAGTAATGCCCAAATTTTTCGAAGACTAAACAATGCAGGAGAAATTTTAAAAATTCAAACCCCTGATTTCATTCCTGAAACCATTTTTAAGGGTTTTGTATAACTGCCCATACAAAACGTAATAACTGGTTTAGTAAAGGCCAAATTTTTCGAAGACTAAACAATGCAGGTTAAATTTTAAAAATTCATACCGCTGATTTCCTTCCTGAAACCATTTTTAAGGGTTTTGTATAACTGCCCATACAAAACGTTATAACTGGTTTAGTAAAGGCCAAATTTTTCGAAGACTAAACAATGCAGGAGAAATTTTAAAAATCCAAACCGCTGATTCCATTCCTGAAACTATTTTGAAGGGTTTTGTATAACTGCCCATACAAAACGTAATAACTGGTTTAGTAAAGCCCAAATTTTTCGAAGACTAAACAATGCAGGAGAAATTTTAAAAATTCAAACCGCTGATTTCATTCCTGAAACCAGTTTTAAGGGTTTTGTATAACTGCCCATACAAAACATAATAACTGGTTTACTAAAGGCCAAATTTTTCGAAGACTAAACAATGGAGGAGAAATTTTAAAAATTCAAACCGCTGATTTCATTCCTGAAACCATTTTTAAGGGTTTTGTATAACTGTCCATACAAAACATAATAACTGGTTTACTAAAGCCCAAATTTTTCGAAGACTAAACAATGCAGGAGAAATTTAAAAAATTCAAACCGTTGATTTGATTCCTGAAACCATTTTTAAGGATTTTGTATAACTGCCCATACAAAACATAATAACTGGTTCAGTAAAGCCCAAATGTTTCGAAGACTAAACAATGCAGGCGAAATTTTAAAAATTCAAACCGTTGATTTCATTCCTGAAACCATTTTTAAGGGTTTTGTATAACTGCCCATACAAAACGTAATAACTGGTTTAGTTAAGCCCAAAATTTTCGAAGACTAAACAATGCAGGAGAAATTTTAAAAATTCAAACCGTTGATTTCATTCCTGAAACCATTTTTAAGGGTTTTGTAAAACTTCCCATACAAAACGTAATAACTGGTTTAGTAAAGCCCAAATTTTTCGAAGACTAAACAATGCAGGCGAAATTTTATTCATTCTAAACAATGGAGGAGAAATTTTAAAAATTCAAACCGCTGATTTCATTCCTGAAACCATTTTTAAGGGTTTTGTATAACTGTCCATACAAAACATAATAACTGGTTTACTAAAGGCCAAATTTTTCGAAGACTAAACAATGCAGAAGAAATTTTAAAAATTCAAACCGTTGATTTCATTCCTGAAACCATTTTTAAGGGTTTTGTATAACTGCCCATACAAAACATAATAACTGGTTTAGTAAAGCCCAAATTTTTCGAAGACTAAACAATGCAGGAGAAATTTTAAAAATTCAAACCGCTGATTTCATTCCTGAAACCAGTTTTAAAGGTTTTGTATAACTGCCCATACAAAATGTAATAACTGGTTTAGTAAAGCCCAAATTTTTCGAAGACTAAACAATGCAGGAGAAATTTTAAAAATTCAAACCGCTGATTCCATTCCTGAAACCATTTTTAAGGGTTTTGTATAACTGCCCATACAAAACGTAATAACTGGTTTAGTAAATCCCAAATTTTTCGAAGACTAAACAATGCAGGAGAAATTTTAAAAATTCAAACCGCTGATTTCATTCCTGAAACTCTTTTTAAGGGTTTTGTATAACTGCCCATACAAAACGTAATAACTGGTTTAGTAAAGCCCAAATTTTTCGAAGACTAAACAATGCAGGAGAAATTTTAAAAATTCAAACCGCTGATTTCATTCCTGAAACCAGTTTTAAAGGTTTTGTATAACTGCCCATACAAAATGTAATAACTGGTTTAGTAAAGCCCAAATTTTTCGAAGACTAAACAATGCAGGAGAAATTTTAAAAATTCAAACCGCTGATTCCATTCCTGAAACCATTTTTAAGGGTTTTGTATAACTGCCCATACAAAACATAATAACTGGTTTAGTAAAGCCCAAATTTTTCGAAGACTAAACAATGCAGGAGAAATTTTAAAAATTCAAACCGCTGATTTCATTCCTGAAACCAGTTTTAAAGGTTTTGTATAACTGCCCATACAAAATGTAATAACTGGTTTAGTAAAGCCCAAATGTTTCGAAGACTAAACAATGCAGGCGTAATATTAAAAATTCAAACCGTTGATTTCAGTCCTGAAACCATTTTTAAGGGTTTTGTATAACTGCCCATACAAAAGGTAATAACTGGTTTAGTAAAGCCCAAATTTTTCGAAGACTAAACAATGCAGGAGAAATTTTAAAAATTCAAACCGCTGATTTCATTCCTGAAACCATTTTTAAAAGTTTTGTATAACTGCCCATACAAAACGTAATAACTGGTTTAGTAAAGGCCAAATTTTTCGAAGACTAAACAATGCAGGAGAAATTTTAAAAATTCAAACCGTTGATTTCAGTCCTGAAACCATTTTTAAGGGTTTTGTATAACTGCCCATACAAAAGGTAATAACTGGTTTAGTAAAGCCCAAATTTTTCGAAGACTAAACAATGCAGGAGAAATTTTAAAAATTCAAACCGTTGATTTCATTCCTGAAACCATTTTTAAGGGTTTTGTATAACTGCCCATACAAAAGGTAATAACTGGTTTAGTAAAGCCCAAATTTTTCGAAGACTAAACAATGCAGGAGAAATTTTAAAAATTCAAACCGTTGATTTCATTCCTGAAACCATTTTTAAGGGTTTTGTATAACTGCCCATACAAAAGGTAATAACTGGTTTAGTAAAGCCCAAATGTTTCGAAGACTAAACAATGCAGGCGAAATTATAAAAATTCAAACCGTTGATTTCATTCCTGAAACCATTTTTAAGGGTTTTGTATAACTGCTTATACAAAAGGTAATAACTGGTTTAGTAAAGCCCAAATGTTTCGAAGACTAAACAATGCAGGCGAAATTATAAAAATTCAAACCGTTGATTTCATTCCTGAAACCATTTTTAAGGGTTTTGTATAACTGCCCATACAAAACGTAATAACTGGTTTAGTTAAGCCCAAATTTTTCGAAGACTAAACAATGCAGGAGATATTTTAAAAATTCAAACCGTTGATTTCATTCCTGAAACCATTTTTAAGGGTTTTGTATAACTTCCCACACAAAACGTAATAACTGGTTTAGTAAAGCCCAAATTTTTCGAAGACTAAACAATGCAGGCGAAATTTTAAAAATTCAAACCGTTGATTTCATTCCTGAAACCATTTTTATGGGTTTTGTATAACTGCCCACACAAAACGTAATAACTGGTTTAGTAAAGCCCAAATTTTTCGAAGACTTAACAATGCAGGCGAAATTTTAAACATTCAAACCGTTGATGTCATTCCTGAAACCATTTTTAAGGGTTTTGTATAACTGCCCAATCAAAACATTATAACTGGTTTAGTAAATCCCAAAGTTTTCGAAGACTAAACAATGCAGGAGTAATTTTAAAAATTAGAACCGCTGATTCCATTCCTGAAACCATTTTTAAGGGTTTTGTATAACTGCCCAATCAAAACATTATAACTGGTTTAGTAAATCCCAAAGTTTTCGAAGACTAAACAATGCAGGAGTAATTTTAAAAATTAGAACCGCTGATTCCATTCCTGAAACCATTTTTAAGGGTTTTGTATAACTGCCCATACAAAACGTAATAACTGGTTTAGTGATGCCCAAATTTTTCGAAGACTAAACAATGCAGGAGAAATTATAAAAATTCAAACCGTTGATTTCATTCCTGAAACCATTTTTAAGGGTTTTGTAAAACTTCCCATACAAAACGTAATAACTGGTTTAGTAAAGCCCAAATTTTTCGAAGACTAAACAATGCAGGCGAAATTTTAAAAATTCAAACCGTTGATTTCATTCCTGAAACCATTTTTAAGGGTTTTGTATAACTGCCCATACAAAACGTAATAACTGGTTTAGTTAAGCCCAAAATTTTCGAAGACTAAACAATGCAGGAGAAATTTTAAAAATTCAAACCGTTGATTTCATTCCTGAAACCATTTTTAAGGGTTTTGTAAAACTTCCCATACAAAACGTAATAACTGGTTTAGTAAAGCCCAAATTTTTCGAAGACTAAACAATGCAGGCGAAATTTTATTCATTCTAAACAATGGAGGAGAAATTTTAAAAATTCAAACCGCTGATTTCATTCCTGAAACCATTTTTAAGGGTTTTGTATAACTGTCCATACAAAACATAATAACTGGTTTACTAATGGCCAAATTTTTCGAAGACTAAACAATGCAGAAGAAATTTTAAAAATTCAAACCGTTGATTTCATTCCTGAAACCATTTTTAAGGGTTTTGTATAACTGCCCATACAAAACATAATAACTGGTTTAGTAAAGCCCAAATTTTTCGAAGACTAAACAATGCAGGAGAAATTTTAAAAATTCAAACCGCTGATTTCATTCCTGAAACCAGTTTTAAAGGTTTTGTATAACTGCCCATACAAAATGTAATAACTGGTTTAGTAAAGCCCAAATTTTTCGAAGACTAAACAATGCAGGAGAAATTTTAAAAATTCAAACCGCTGATTCCATTCCTGAAACCATTTTTAAGGGTTTTGTATAACTGCCCATACAAAACGTAATAACTGGTTTAGTAAATCCCAAATTTTTCGAAGACTAAACAATGCAGGAGAAATTTTAAAAATTCAAACCGCTGATTTCATTCCTGAAACTCTTTTTAAGGGTTTTGTATAACTGCCCATACAAAACGTAATAACTGGTTTAGTAAAGCCCAAATTTTTCGAAGACTAAACAATGCAGGAGAAATTTTAAAAATTCAAACCGCTGATTTCATTCCTGAAACCAGTTTTAAAGGTTTTGTATAACTGCCCATACAAAATGTAATAACTGGTTTAGTAAAGCCCAAATTTTTCGAAGACTAAACAATGCAGGAGAAATTTTAAAAATTCAAACCGCTGATTCCATTCCTGAAACCATTTTTAAGGGTTTTGTATAACTGCCCATACAAAACATAATAACTGGTTTAGTAAAGCCCAAATTTTTCGAAGACTAAACAATGCAGGAGAAATTTTAAAAATTCAAACCGCTGATTTCATTCCTGAAACCAGTTTTAAAGGTTTTGTATAACTGCCCATACAAAATGTAATAACTGGTTTAGTAAAGCCCAAATGTTTCGAAGACTAAACAATGCAGGCGTAATATTAAAAATTCAAACCGTTGATTTCAGTCCTGAAACCATTTTTAAGGGTTTTGTATAACTGCCCATACAAAAGGTAATAACTGGTTTAGTAAAGCCCAAATTTTTCGAAGACTAAACAATGCAGGAGAAATTTTAAAAATTCAAACCGCTGATTTCATTCCTGAAACCATTTTTAAAAGTTTTGTATAACTGCCCATACAAAACGTAATAACTGGTTTAGTAAAGGCCAAATTTTTCGAAGACTAAACAATGCAGGAGAAATTTTAAAAATTCAAACCGTTGATTTCAGTCCTGAAACCATTTTTAAGGGTTTTGTATAACTGCCCATACAAAAGGTAATAACTGGTTTAGTAAAGCCCAAATTTTTCGAAGACTAAACAATGCAGGAGAAATTTTAAAAATTCAAACCGTTGATTTCATTCCTGAAACCATTTTTAAGGGTTTTGTATAACTGCCCATACAAAAGGTAATAACTGGTTTAGTAAAGCCCAAATTTTTCGAAGACTAAACAATGCAGGAGAAATTTTAAAAATTCAAACCGTTGATTTCATTCCTGAAACCATTTTTAAGGGTTTTGTATAACTGCCCATACAAAAGGTAATAACTGGTTTAGTAAAGCCCAAATGTTTCGAAGACTAAACAATGCAGGCGAAATTATAAAAATTCAAACCGTTGATTTCATTCCTGAAACCATTTTTAAGGGTTTTGTATAACTGCCCATACAAAAGGTAATAACTGGTTTAGTAAAGCCCAAATGTTTCGAAGACTAAACAATGCAGGCGAAATTATAAAAATTCAAACCGTTGATTTCATTCCTGAAACCATTTTTAAGGGTTTTGTATAACTGCCCATACAAAACGTAATAACTGGTTTAGTTAAGCCCAAATTTTTCGAAGACTAAACATTGCAGGAGATATTTTAAAAATTCAAACCGTTGATTTCATTCCTGAAACCATTTTTAAGGGTTTTGTATAACTTCCCACACAAAACGTAATAACTGGTTTAGTAAAGCCCAAATTTTTCGAAGACTTAACAATGCAGGCGAAATTTTAAACATTCAAACCGTTGATTTCATTCCTGAAACCATTTTTATGGGTTTTGTATAACTGCCCACACAAAACGTAATAACTGGTTTAGTAAAGCCCAAATTTTTCGAAGACTTAACAATGCAGGCGAAATTTTAAACATTCAAACCGTTGATGTCATTCCTGAAACCATTTTTATGGGTTTTGTATAACTGCCCACACAAAACGTAATAACTGGTTTAGTTAAGCCCAAATTTTTCGAAGACTTAACAATGCAGGCGAAATTTTAAAAATTCAAACCGTTGATTTCATTCCTGAAACCATTTTTATGGGTTTTGTATAACTGCCCACACAAAACGTAATAACTGGTTTAGTAAAGCCCAAATTTTTCGAAGACTTAACAATGCAGGCGAAATTTTAAACATTGAAACCGTTGATGTCATTCCTGAAACCATTTTTAAGGGTTTTGTATAACTGCCCAATCAAAACATTATAACTGGTTTAGTAAATCCCAAAGTTTTCGAAGACTAAACAATGCAGGAGTAATTTTAAAAATTAGAACCGCTGATTCCATTCCTGAAACCATTTTTAAGGGTTTTGTATAACTGCCCATACAAAACGTAATAACTGGTTTAGTGATGCCCAAATTTTTCGAAGACTAAACAATGCAGGAGAAATTTTAAAAATTCAAACCGTTGATTTGATTCCTGAAACCATTTTTAAGGATTTTGTATAACTGCCCATACAAAACATAATAACTGGTTTAGTAAAGCCCAAATGTTTCGAAGGCTAAACAATGCAGGCGAAATTTTAAAAATTCAAACCGTTGATTTCATTCCTGAAACCATTTTTAAGGGTTTTGTATAACTGCCCATGCAAAACGTAATAACTGGTTTAGTTAAGCCCAAAATTTTCGAAGACTAAACAATGCAGGAGAAATTTTAAAAATTCAAACCGTTGATTTCATACCTGAAACCATTTTTAAGGGTTTTGTAAAACTTCCCATACAAAACGTAATAACTGGTTTAGTAAAGCCCAAATTTTTCGAAGACTAAACAATGCAGGCGAAATTTTAAAAATTCAAACCGTTGATTTCATTCCTGAAACCATTTTTATGGGTTTTGTATAACTGCCCATACAAAACGTAATAACTGGTTTAGTAAAGCCCAAATTTTTCGAAGACTAAACAATGCAGGCGAAATTTTAAAAATTCAAACGGTTGATGTCATTCCTGAAACCATTTTTAAGGGTTTTGTATAACTGCCCATTCAAAACATTATAACTGGTTTAGTAAATCCCAAATTTTTCGAAGACTAAACAATGCAGGAGTAATTTTAAAAATTCAAACCGCTGATTCCATTCCTGAAACCATTTTTAAGGGTTTTGTATAACTGCCCATACAAAACGTAATAACTGGTTTAGTAAATCCCAAATTTTTCGAAGACTAAACAATGCAGGAGAAATTTTAAAAATTCAAACCGCTGATTTCATTCCTGAAACCATTTTTAAGGGTTTTGTATAACTGCCCATACAAAACGTAATAACTGGTTTAGTAAAGGCCAAATTTTTCGAAGACTAAACAATGCAGGTTAAATTTTAAAAATTCAAACCGCTGATTTCATTCCTGAAACCATTTTTAAGGGTTTTGTATAACTGCCCATACAAAACGTTATAACTGGTTTTGTAAAGGCCAAATTTTTCGAAGACTAAACAATGCAGGAGAAATTTTAAAAATTCAAACCGCTGATTCCATTCCTGAAACCATCTTGAAGGGTTTTGTATAACTGCCCATACAAAACGTAATAACTGGTTTAGTAAAGCCCAAATTTTTCGAAGACTAAACAATGCAGGAGAAATTTTAAAAATTCAAACCGCTGATTTCATTCCTGAAACCAGTTTTAAGGGTTTTGTATAACTGCCCATACAAAACGTAATAACTGGTTTAGTAAAGGCCAAATTTTTCGAAAACTAAACAATGCAGGAGAAATTTTAAAAATTCAAACCGCTGATTTCATTCTTGAAACCATTTTTAAGGGTTTTGTATAACTGCCCATACAAAACATAATAACTGGTTTACTAAAGGCCAAATTTTTCGAAGACTAAACAATGGAGGAGAAATTTTAAAAATTCAAACCGCTGATTTCATTCCTGAAACCATTTTTAAGGGTTTTGTATAACTGTCCATACAAAACATAATAACTGGTTTACTAAAGGCCAAATTTTTCGAAGACTAAACAATGCAGAAGAAATTTTAAAAATTCAAACCGTTGATTTCATTCCTGAAACCATTTTTAAGGGTTTTGTATAACTGCCCATACAAAACATAATAACTGGTTTAGTAAAGCCCAAATTTTTCGAAGACTAAACAATGCAGGAGAAATTTTAAAAATTCAAACCGCTGATTTCATTCCTGAAACCAGTTTTAAAGGTTTTGTATAACTGCCCATACAAAATGTAATAACTGGTTTAGTAAAGCCCAAATTTTTCGAAGACTAAACAATGCAGGAGAAATTTTAAAAATTCAAACCGCTGATTTCATTCCTTAAACCATTTTTAAGGGTTTTGTATAACTGCCCATACAAAATGTAATAACTGGTTTAGTAAAGCACAAATGTTTCGAAGACTAAACAATGCAGGCGAAATTTTAAAAATTCAAACCGTTGATTTCATTCCTGAAACCATTTTTAAGGGTTTTGTATAACTGCCCATACAAAACGTAATAACTGGTTTAGTAAAGCCCAAATGTTTCGAAGACTAAACAATGCAGGCGAAATTTTAAAAATTCAAACCGTTGATTTCATTCCTGAAACCATTTTTAAGGGTTTTGTATAACTGCCCATACAAAACGTAATAACTGGTTTAGTTAAGCCCAAATTTTTCGAAGACTAAACAATGCAGGAGAAATTTTAAAAATTCAAACCGTTGATTTCATTCCTGAAACCATTTTTAAGGGTTTTGTATTACTTCCCATACAAAACGTAATAACTGGTTTAGTAAAGCCCAAATTTTTCGAAGACTAAACAATGCAGGCGAAATTTTAAAAATTCAAACCGTTGATTTCATTCCTGAAACCATTTTTATGGGTTTTGTATAACTGCCCATACAAAACATTATAACTGGTTTAGTAAATCCCAAATTTTTCGAAGACTAAACAATGCAGGAGTAATTTTAAAAATTCAATCCGCTGATTCCATTCCTGAAACCATTTTTAAGGGTTTTGTATAACTGCCCATACAAAACGTAATAACTGGTTTAGTAATGCCCAAATTTTTCGAAGACTAAACAATGCAGGAGAAGTTTTAAAAATTCAAACCGCTGATTTCATTCCTGAAACCATTTTTAAGGGTTTTGTATAACTGCCCATACAAAACGTAATAACTGGTTTAGTAAAGGCCAAATTTTTCGAAAACTAAACAATGCAGGAGAAATTTTAAAAATTCAAACCGCTGATTTCATTCTTGAAACCATTTTTAAGGGTTTTGTATAACTGCCCATACAAAACATAATAACTGGTTTACTAAAGGCCAAATTTTTCGAAGACTAAACAATGGAGGAGAAATTTTAAAAATTCAAACCGCTGATTTCATTCCTGAAACCATTTTTAAGGGTTTTGTATAACTGCCCATACAAAACATAATAACTGGTTTACTAAAGGCCAAATTTTCGAAGACTAAACAATGCAGAAGAAATTTTTAAAATTCAAACCGTTGATTTCATTCCTGAAACCATTTTTAAGGGTTTTGTATAACTGCCCATACAAAACATAATAACTGGTTCAGTAAAGCCCAAATTTTTCGTAGACTAAACAATGCAGGAGAAATTTTAAAAATTCAAACCGTTGATTTGATTCCTGAAACCATTTTTAAGGGTTTTGTATAACTGCCCATACAAAACGTAATCACTGGTTTAGTTAAGCCCAAATTTTTCGAAGACTAAACAATGCAGGAGAAATTTTAAAAATTCAAACCGTTGATTTCATTCCTGAAACCATTTTTAAGGGTTTTGTATAACTTCCCATACAAAACGTAATAACTGGTTTAGTAAAGCCCAAATTTTTCGAAGACTAAACAATGCAGGAGAAATTTTAAAAATTCAAACCGTTGATTTGATTCCTGAAACCATTTTTAAGGGTTTTGTATAACTGCCCATACAAAACGTAATAACTGGTTTAGTAAAGCCCAAATTTTTCGATGACTTAACAATGCAGGCGAAATTTTAAAAATTCAAACCGTTGATTTCATTCCTGAAACCAATTTTAAGGGTTTTGTATAACTGCCCATTCAAAACATTATAACTGGTTTAGTAAATCCCAAATTTTTCGAAGACTAAACAATGCAGGAGTAATTTTAAAAATTCAAACCGCTTATTTCATTCCTGAAACCAGTTTTAAGGGTTTTGTATAACTGCCCATACAAAACGTAATAACTGGTTTAGTAAAGGCCAAATTTTTCGAAAACTAAACAATGCAGGAGAAATTTTAAAAATTCAAACCGCTGATTTCATTCTTGAAACCATTTTAAGGGTTTTGTATAACTGCCCATACAAAACATAATAACTGGTTTACTAAAGGCCAAATTTTTCGAAGACTAAACAATGCAGGAGAAATTTTAAAAATTCAAACCGCTGATTTCATTCCTGAAACCATTTTTAAGGGTTTTGTATAACTGCCCATACAAAACATAATAACTGGTTTACTAAAGGCCAAATTTTTCGAAGACTAAACAATGCAGGAGAAATTTAAAAAATTCAAACCGTTGATTTCATTCCTGAAACCATTTTTAAGGGTTTTGTATAACTGCCCATACAAAACATAATAACTGGTTTACTAAAGGCCAAATTTTTCGAAGACTAAACAATGCAGGAGAAATTTTAAAAATTCAAACCGCTGATTTCATTCCTGAAACCATTTTTAAGGGTTTTGTATAACTGCCCATACAAAACATAATAACTGGTTTACTATAGGCCAAATTTTTCGAAGACTAAACAATGCAGGAGAAATTTAAAAAATTCAAACCGTTGATTTCATTCCTGAAACCATTTTTAAGGGTTTTGTATAACTGCCTTAACAAAACATAATAACTGGTTTACTAAAGGCCAAATTTTTCGAAGACTAAACAATGCAGGAGAAATTTAAAAAATTCAAACCGTTGATTTCATTCCTGAAACCATTTTTAAGGGTTTTGTATAACTGCCTTAACAAAACATAATAACTGGTTTACTAAAGGCCAAATTTTTCGAAGACTAAACAATGCAGGAGAAATTTAAAAAATTCAAACCGTTGATTTCATTCCTGAAACCATTTTTAAGGGTTTTGTATAACTGCCCATACAAAACATAATAACTGGTTTAGTAAAGCCCAAATTTTTCGAAGACTAAACAATGCAGGAGAAATTTTAAAAATTCAAACCGCTGATTTCATTCCTGAAACCAGTTTTAAGGGTTTTGTATAACTGCCCATACAAAACGTTATAACTGGTTTAGTAAAGGCCAAATTTTTCGAAAACTAAACAATGCAGGAGAAATTTTAAAAATTCAAACCGCTGATTTCATTCTTGAAACCATTTTAAGGGTTTTGTATAACTGCCCATACAAAACATAATAACTGGTTTACTAAAGGCCAATTTTTTCGAAGACTAAACAATGCAGGAGAAATTTTAAAAATTCAAACCGCTGATTTCATTCTTGAAACCATTTTAAGGGTTTTGTATAACTGCCCATACAAAACATAATAACTGGTTTACTAAAGGCCAAATTTTTCGAAGACTAAACAATGCAGGAGAAATTTTAAAAATTCAAACCGCTGATTACATTCCTGAAACCATTTTTAAGGGTTTTGTATAACTGCCCATACAAAACATAATAACTGGTTTACTATAGGCCAAATTTTTCGAAGACTAAACAATGCAGGAGAAATTTAAAAAATTCAAACCGTTGATTTCATTCCTGAAACCATTTTTAAGGGTTTTGTACAACTGCCTTAACAAAACATAATAACTGGTTTTCTAAAGGCCAAATTTTTCGAAGACTAAACAATGCAGGAGAAATTTAAAAAATTCAAACCGTTGATTTCATTTCTGAAACTATTTTTAAGGGTTTTGTATAACTGCCCATACAAAACATAATAACTGGTTTAGTAAAGCCCAAATTTTTCGAAGACTAAACAATGCAGGAGAAATTTTAAAAATTCAAACCGCTGATTTCATTCCTGAAACCATTTTTAAGGGTTTTGTACAACTGCCTTAACAAAACATAATAACTGGTTTTCTAAAGGCCAAATTTTTCGAAGACTAAACAATGCAGGAGAAATTTAAAAAATTCAAACCGTTGATTTCATTCCTGAAACCATTTTTAAGGGTTTTGTATAACTGCCCATACAAAACATAATAACTGGTTTAGTAAAGCCCAAATTTTTCGAAGACTAAACAATGCAGGAGAAATTTTAAAAATTCAAACCGCTGATTTCATTCCTGAAACCATTTTTAAGGGTTTTGTATAACTGCCCATACAAAACGTAATAACTGGTTTAGTAAAGCCCAATTTTTTCGAAGACTAAACAATGGAGGCGAAATTTTAAAAATTCAAACCGTTGATTTCATTCCTGAAACCATTTTTAAGGGTTTTGTATAACTGCCCATACAAAACGTAATAACTGATTTAGTACAGCCCAAATTTTTCGAAGACTAAACAATGCAGGCGAAATTTTAAAAATTCAAACCGTTGATTTCATTCCTGAAACCATTTTTAAGGGTTTTGTATAACTGCATATACAAAACATAATAACTGGTTTAGTAAAGCCCAAATTTTTCGAAGACTAAACAATGCAGGCGAAATTTTAAAAATTCAAACCGTTGATTTCAATCCTGAAACCATTTTTAAGGGTTTTGTATAACTGCCCATACAAAACGTAATTACTGGTTTAGTAAAGCCCAAATTTTTCGAAGACTAAACAATGCAGGCGAAATTTTAAAAATTCAAACCGTTTATTTCATTCCTGAAACCATTTTTAAGGGTTTTGTATAACTGCCCATACAAAACGTAATAATTGGTTTAGTAAAGCCCAAATTTTTCGAAGACTAAACAATGCAGGAGAAATTTTAAAAATTCAAACCGTTGATGTCGTTCCTGAAACCATTTTTAAGGGTTTTGTATAACTGCCCATACAAAACATAATAACTGGTTTAGTAAAGCCCAAATGTTTCGAAGACTAAACAATGCAGGAGAAATTTTAAAAATTCAAACCTTGATTTCATTCCTGAAACCATTTTTAAGGGTTTTGTATTGTTGAGGCTGATGCTCTTTTTTGAGAGGTTTAATACTGATTTGTAAACACTGATTTCAAGTTTTACGTGTTTTTATTTTGACATACAAAACGCTCTGTTTTTATTCGGTTCCATGGTTATATGATAGTAGGGTGGGCTCAGAGCCACCTATCATATAAACCTTAACATGCTGCCACCTTGGAATGCCTAAAAGGCATTACAACATATATAAAAAAAAACATAAGAATACATGCTACATATTTACAAAATTGAACAAAATAGATTGTAATTATAATTAATATAGTTTATGGCAAAAGAGGTTATTAGCACTTAACAGGGAGAACACTTATTTTTGCAAATGACCGTTTCACTACACCACTTGCACATTGCACACTGGCGACTCTTACAATACTGTCTTTGCCTGGATGAACGCTGACGATTCTTCCTAGTGGCCATCTAGATGGTGGCATGTTTTCTTTCTTGATAAGAACTAACGAACCAATTTGTAAATTGTTCTTATTTTGTTTCCATTTTGTTCTTTGTTGGAGTTGTGCGATGTATTCTTTCGACCAGCGGTTCCAGAAATGCTGGTTGATTCGTTGTAAATACTGGAAGCGATCGAGGCGAGATAATTTTATGTCTCTTATATCTGAATCAGCTGCTGATGTAAATGATCGTCCAGTCAGAAAGTGAGCTGGCGTGAGTACTTCGAGATCGTTCGGATCGGAAGTCATTGGAGTTAAAGGACGGGAATTTAGCACAGACTCTATTTGTGTCAAAACAGTATATAGTTCTTCAAATGTTAAAGAAGCATCATACATAACTCGCTTTAAATGAAATTTGGTACTCTTCACCCCTGCCTCCCAGATACCACCAAAATGTGGTGAATAGGCTGGAATGAAGTGCCAATTTACGTCATGACACGAGATTTTTTCCGCTATTGCAGCATTATTGTTTAAAAGAAATTCCGACAATTTCATTAGTTCAGTGTTAGCACCGACAAAGTTTTTTCCGTTGTCGCTGTAAACATGCAATGGCTTTCCGCGTCTAGCAATGAACCGTCTAAATGCAGCTATGAACGAATCAGTAGTGAGTGACGTTACTGGTTCCAAATGGATTGCCTTCGTGGCGAAGCAGATAAAAAGACAGATAAAACATTTTGAAGTTTTACTTCCACGACCGTGTTTGTTCTTTATTTGTAGAGGGCCAGCGTAATCAACACCTACTACATGGAATGGGGGCATTGCTGTGATTCTATTTTGTGGCAAGTTACCCATGAGAGGGTTGATGACCCTTGAATTATATCTGAAACATTTGACACATTTTCTAACTGTGTACTTTGCTATATTAAGTCCGAAAATAGGCCAGAATTGGTTTCTTATTGAACTTAATAACTGGGTAGGACCGGCATGGAGCAGTCGTTTGTGCTCCCATTCAAATATTAGTTTTGTTAAATGATGCTTACTGCACAATAAGATAGGATGCTTTTTATCAAAAGAAAATGAAGACAGTTGTAATCTACCTCCTACTCTTATCAGACCGATTCTGTCCATGAATGGACTTAAGCTGAGAAGTTTACTCTTTGTGTGAACATGACCTCCGCATTTTAAATCATTATATTCCAAGGGAAAGGACACTATTTGAGATATACGAGCTAAAGTCATTAGTGCATTTTGCAGTTCGTCAGTTCTAAGAGAGCCGTAGATTCTTTCAGATTTGGGTTTAGTACAATTAGATTTGAATCTCAAGCAATAGCTAATTATTCGTTGTAGTTTATGCAACGATGAATAATTTTGAAATGGAAATGTATCCTTGACGACGGTGTGCAAGGATTTGATCTTTTTCCGAGATTCTGGCAAGTTAGAATCTTGAAGGGTTATATTTTGCTCGGGCCATTGGGAATGGTCTAGTGCGAGGCACGCTGGACCTTGCCACCAAAGATTCATGTTGTATAGTTTGTTTGGCAAACATCCACGCGATATTATATCTGCGGGATTGTCAGCAGATTTTACGTGATACGAAGACTCAGAATTAGTTAATGATTGTATTGATGATACTCTATTGGCCACAAAGGTTGACCATCTATTGGGTTCAGATTTTATCCAAGAAAGAACTATTTTGGAATCTGTCCAATAATATTCCTTAAAAATGGTTAAGTTTAGGATGGTTTTGAATTTATGTGATAAATTTGCTAGTACTACTGCAGCAAGTAGTTCCAGCCTTGGTAAAGAAATTGTTTTGAGGGGTGCAACACGTGATTTTGATGCGAGCAGTTTGACAGAATACTTATGTTGGTTTTTACAAGATCGAACGTAAATGCAAGCTCCGTAACCGCGTTCAGAAGAGTCAGCAAAGCCGTGAAGTTCGATATAACAACAATTTGTGTTTAAGACAAACCGAGGAATCTGAATTTTGTTAATATGTTTAAGCTCACTTTTAAATTGCAACCAACTCGTGTGAATATCACTTGGTAATGATTCATCCCAACTTATGTTAAGTTGCCAGATTTGTTGCAACAAGAATTTGGCTACAACGATAATTGGAGACAGCAAACCGAGCGGGTCAAATAATTGTGCGGAACTGGTACCGTATGTGACAGTGTTGAGTTGAAAGGTTTTGATATTGTGATCAGAATTATTGCGCCAAAGTATTTGTTGAAACTTGCGGTCATCAGGATGGACCCATATTTGGCGATACATCTTAGCTATGTCGGCAGTTAAAACAAATTCGTGAGTACTAAAGCGAGCAATTATAGAAAAAAGATCGTCTTGAATAGTGGGACCAACATGTTGCGTCGAATTTACGGATAAACCGTTTTTGAGTTTACATGAACCGTCAAACACGACTCTCAATTTTGTTGTCAGACTATCTTCCTTCACAACAGGGTGGTGTGGAAGATATAAGGATCTTTCACGATCTGTCACTGTGACAGCTGTCATGTGTTTGAGGTTCTCGTATTCCTGCATAAATTCAACGTACTGTGAACATAATGAACTATTTGATTTAAGACGTTTTTCTAAGAAGTTGAATCTTGTTTTAGCAACCGGAAATGAATCACCTAAATTAATAATATTTTGCTTGAAAGGGATTCTGACCATAAAATGACCATCAGTATGGCGGGTTGTAGTTTTAGTGAAAAAGGTTTCACAATATTGTTCCTCTGCACTCAATGGCCTTTTATCAATGACAAACTCATCAGTTTTCCAAAAATTTTGAAGATCGTTGTGTAAGGTTTCCAACGAGAGATAAGTGTTAGTTCGTTCGACTGAACCGTGAAGCAAGTTACCCGCTACTATCCAACCGAATTTGGTTTTATGGAGGATTAGCCCATTTTCTAATTTAAATTGCCCAATGGAAAGCAATTGATAAAATAGATTAACCCCTATGAGTACGTCTATATCGCCTGGCGCATCGAAACAGGGATCTGCAAGTCTTATGTGTGGAGGAATATTAAAATTCGTTGTGTCAATTGTGACACTTGGTAGTTGACTGGTTATTTGTGGTAAAATAAAACAGTCAATATTGACCTTAAAATTATTGTATAATGAACAAATTTGTACATTTGTTTTGAAATTCAAGTTGCAAGACGATTGGTTAATACCTGAAACTACAGTTTTCGTTTGTACTTTTTCAAGATTAAGTTTCTTGCATGCGTTTTCTGTTATAAAATTAGCTTGTGATGCCGAATCTAATAGAATTCGCATCGTTTGGTATGTACCATTTGCATCACGACATTTCACCTTAGCAGTAGGCAAAATTGCATGATTTGTTGTGGCTTGATTAAATGAAGAACAGCTTGTGGTATGGTTTGCGTTCTTATCGTTACTTTCTACTGAATTTATTGATGTTTGCAAATGTAGTAAGATATGATGAGAGCCATGGCAAACTCTGCATTTTGACGATTTGCAATCATTGGAAATATGACCTTTACGAAGGCAGTTCACACAAAGTTCTAGTTTTTTGACAAGATCAATTCTAGAATTTATGTTTAATTGTTTAAATGTATTACAATGGTATATAAAATGGTTCCCATTGCAATTTGCGCAAGTAACATTTGATGTGTGATATGTTTTTGAAGATGTTAACTTGAAAGGGATATTGAGTTTATTGTTATAAACTGACTGTTTTTTGGACGATACAGCTTCTAGTGTATTTAGTTTAGCGTTTAAGAAATGCATAAGCTCTGCAAGTTCGGGCAAAGTTTGGTTTGCATCACTTTTTAAATTTAATTTTGACTCCCAGTCATGCACAGTTTGTGGGTCTAATTTGTTTAAAATTAGTAAAATGATAATTGAATCTCAGGAGTCAATGGGTTGGCCTAGCGAGGAAAGACATTCCATGTTTATTTCGACGGAATTTAATAACCGTTGTAAACTATTGTGACATTGTTTGTTAACACATTCTAAGTTTAATAAATTTTGAATATGTGTTTGGACAATACGGCGTTTGTTGTTGTATTTCTTGTTTAAAGAATCCCACGCTATTTGATAATTTTTGTCTGAAGTTTGTATCGCACGTAATTTGTTAGCTGGTTCACCCTTTAGACAAGAGCGTAAATAAAATAATTTTTGACTATTTGATAAGTCATTTCGGACATGAATTAGTGACGTAAAAGAATCACGGAACTCCTGCCATTTCGTAAAATCTCCTGTAAATGTTGGCAAATCGATTGATGGTAACTCAATGTTTTTCTGATTGCAAGAATTTTTAGAACATGAATGAGACACTTGCGAATGAGACGAATGACCATTGCCACTGTCATCGTATTCAGATAATATGAGCGCAGCCTGCGTAGTTAAATCAAAATAAGTATTTTGAAAGGTATCTCGCTCTAAGTTTTTTGTTTCATCACCTTCTAAAATTTCTATTTCAGTTTGAATTGAGTTAAATTCAGCAAGTAACGGAATTATTTTTTCTTGCCGTGCAGTTAAATTTTTAACTGCCCTAACATCTAGATTTTTTTTATCTAATCCGTCCAAATGTTTTTTAAATAAAGTTAGCTGAGCTTGTATGCTTCCTCTTTTGTAGTGATATGACTTTAGTTCATTTTTTTCTGTCATAATTTTACTGTTTTGACACAAAAAAAGAGATATAAAAAAAAAGGGATACAACTTACGGGGTTACTCACGCCAGTACTATACTTTACAATATGGACGACCATACACTGCTGTTGTCCGTTGGCTCGTACGATCGGCGAGACGCTTGCTAGGGTGAGCAGGAAAATGACTGTTGTTCTAGGAGGATCCAAACGTTGCCAGTATTTTCCAGGATCACATCCGTGTTCGAAGGACCAAATGTTGAGGCTATGCTCTTTTTTGAGAGGTTTAATACTGATTTGTAAACACTGATTTCAAGTTTTACGTGTTTTTATTTTGACATACAAAACGTTTTATTCGGTTCCATGGTTACAGGAATATATGATAGTAGGGTGGGCTCACAGCCACCTATCATATAAACCTTAACATGTATAACTGCCCATACAAAACGTAATAACTGGTTTAGTAAAGGCCAAATTTTTCGAAGACTAAACAATGCAGGAGAAATTTTAAAAATTCAAACCGCTGATTTCATTCCTGAAACCATTTTTAAGGGTTTTGTGTAACTGCCCATACAAAACGTAATAACTGGTTTAGTAAAGCCCAAATTTTTCGAAGACTAAACAATGCAGGCGAAATTTTAAAAATTCAAACCGTTGATTTCATTCTTGAAACCATTTTTAAGGGTTTTGTATAACTGCCCATACAAAACATAATAACTGGTTTAGTAAAGCCCAAATTTTTCGAAGACTAAACAATGCAGGAAAAATTTTAAAAATTCAAACCGTTGATTTCATTCCTGAAACCATTTTTAAGGGTTTTGTGTAACTGCCCATACAAAACGTAATAACTGGTTTAGTAAAGCCCAAATTTTTCGAAGACTAAACAATGCAGGCGAAATTTTAAAAATTCAAACCGTTGATTTCATTCTTGAAACCATTTTTAAGGGTTTTGTATAACTGCCCATACAAAACATAATAACTGGTTTAGTAAAGCCCAAATTTTTCGAAGACTAAACAATGCAGGAAAAATTTTAAAAATTCAAACCGTTGATTTCATTCCTGAAACCATTTTTAAGAGTTTTGTATAACTGCCCATACAAAACATAATAACTGGTTTACTAAAGGCCAAATTTTTCGAAGACTAAACAATGCAGGACAAATTTAAAAAATTCAAACCGCTGATTTCATTCCTGAAACCATTTTTTAGGGTTTTGTAGGTATGACCACCAAATAACCCTTATAACGTCACTCATGTGTCTGTATGGTAGAATTTGTAGCCAAACGGCTTAACATAGAAATTTAGAAAATTAGAAAGTTAGAAAAGTAAGAAATTTGGCATGCTTATACAACTCTTTGACTCACATATAGGAAAAATACTGAGAGTTCAAAAAAACACATCTCGAGATAAATATAAACAAATATGTATTTAATTAAAAAATAAATATTTTTTTCAAAATTTATTGTTTGGTATCAAAAGAAAGCTCTTAAGACGTTGATTAAGAAGCGATAAGTAGTTTTTTTTTTTTTTTAATTCGTTTCTTTTAACGCGATTTTAGCTAAATATGTGCTAAAAAAGTTCTTGTCCTGCGCCCTGTTACCCAAAGGGGTTAAACCAAAAATCTGAAAAAATTACAGGTAATGTACATTGATTTGAACCGGAAACGTACGAGAGAAATTTTTTATCAGATTGTGTTTTTGAAAAACATTGCAGGTTTTGTGTCTTAGACAAAATTATTTTTTTAATTCATGGTTAAATTGTGGCTAATAATGGATTTTTTGTATTTATAGCTAAGATAGTACGTGTATTTTTTTGAAATTAAAAATATAAAAAAAATAATATTTTTTTTAAATAGTTGCGAACCGAGTTACACACCACATCACACTACACTCAGTGTTGAGTGTAGTGTGACTCAACACTTCAGTTCAGTTAGGAGTTCAGGAGTGTTCAGTATCTTATTATACTATTACTAGGTTATTACCCGTCAACAATGACGGATTTATAATGTAAAAATTTCAATTATTTGTATGTGTATTTGGTTTATTTTTTAACGTATCCTAATTTCGTCGCCAGTCTGCGAATCATGGGACAGGATATCACCAGTTAGCTAATCACGGGAGAGGGCGTCACTTGTCAGCCAATCAAGAAACAGGGTGTCCCCAGTTAGTCAATCACCAGAACTTTAGAAAAATTGACGTCATAATGTTACCGACACTACATAAAGACACTTGCTAATTATATAGTTAGATTATTTATTCATTAACTTTTTAATATGAGAAAACGATTCATTTTTACTTAGTAAATTACATTTACATTGTTAAAACAAAATAATTTGAGACGTTAATTTATGCCTACGAAACCCTAGACATTTCTATATGTAATTATATTCGTAGATACTTATAAGACAATAAATCTGCAAAATATTGTTCATATCGGTTAAAGGATATAGGCTTGTCTAGAGTTTCTCGTTTATTCCTACGAAACCCAAAAAATTTATATATAAAATTTTATCCGCAGTTTCTTAGAGAATAAATCTGCAAAATATTGTTCATATTGGTCAAAGGAAACAGGAGTATCTACAGTCTCTTGTTTATGCCTACGAAACTCTACACATTTATTTATGTAATTATATTCGTAGATTCTTAGAAAATAAATCTGAAAAATAGTGTTCATATCGGTCAAAGGATATAGGAGTACCTTAGGGTTTCTTGTTTATGCCCACGAAAGCCTATACATTTCTATAGCTTATTTTATCCGCAGATTTTTAAGTAATAAATCTGCAAAATATTTTCCATATTGATCAAAGAATATAGAAGTGTCTACAGTTTCTAATTTATGCCTACGAAACTCTAGATATTTCTATACGATGTTTTATCCGCAGATTTTTAGAGAATAAATTTGCAAAATGTTTTTCATATCGATCAAAGAATATAGGAGTGTCTAGACTTTCTTATTTATATCTACGAAATCCTAGATATTTCTGTATGTTATTTTATCCGCAGATTCTTAAAGAATAAATTTGCAAAATATTGTTCATATCGGGCAAAGGATATAGCAGTGTCTAGAGTTTCTTGTTTATGCCTACGAAACCTTAGATATTTCTGTAAATAATTATATTTGTAGATTCTAAGAAAATAAATCTGCAAAATATTATTAATATTGGTCGAAGGATATAGCAGTGTATATAGTTTCTTGTTTATGCCTACGAAACCCTAGACATTTCCATATGTTATTTTATTCGCAGTTTCTTGGAGAATAAATCTGCAAAATATTGTTGATATCAGTCAAATGATATAGGAGTATCTAGAGTTTCTTGTTTATGCCTACGAAATCCTACAAATTTCTATATGTAATTATATTCGTAGATTCTTAGAGAATAAATCTGCAAAATACCTGTCAATCAAGTCAAACACCCTGTTCCCAATTAGCCAATCACGAGAACCTTGACGAGAAAAATGACGTCACAGTGTTACAAAATCACTAACATACGGTAGCTAATTATATATGTACGATAGGCTTGTGAATTAACCTATTTTTTTAATTACATTAGATATTTGTTTTTAAATTATCAAAGAGGAATAAATCATTTGTAGTAATAAAATACTTATAAATCAAATAACACATTGTTAATAGTGAGAAATACGTTTCTGAAACTAAAGAAAAGCCATTTATCAATATATTTTTTATTAATCTAATGGAGACTTGAACACGGAGCAAATGCAAAAAAACACTCTGGGATTTTTTGCAAATGATTTAAATTTTGTTTAAAAAAATTAAATGGAATCTCAGTTCTCAAATAACGAATAAAAATGATTATGAAAAAACTTTTGATTTTGATGTGATTATAGACCAGTACCTATTCCTAGACGTCCAGTATTATGTTGCTTCTTACAATTATTAAATACCTTCAAAACCCGGAAATGGGTGAAATCACACTTAATATCATTTTTTAGTTGGGATGTATCAACATTTTTAAAAAGATTTAAAAAAAAACGAAAAATTTTCAAAACATTTTTTTGTTTCAAAATATGGTTACAAGTCAATTAGGACTATCAAGATTTAAAAAATTTCAATCGTTAGTTTTTACTGTATTTTGTTTTTGAGAAACGTCCATACGAAGATAAAAATTTCTATAAATCACTCCATATTAAAATTTGTCATAATTTTAAAATACGCAAAACGAATAACACTTCAAATTTCTTGTAGACTAAATAAACTACGAGGAATCCAAAAATTCTAACCTCAGATCGTTTTCTCTAACCGTTTTTGAGTTGTGCTTCTTTTTATTTCATAATTTTCACAAATTCAATGTCAGAATGGTGTCATCCACTTTATATAGTCCGTACCAAATTGGTTTTGAAGGTCGCAATAAAATAATAAAAGTTAGGGAACTCATAAAATTACAATAGAAGTGATATAACTAGGCGTGTCAACCCATAGCCGTAGGGATTAGTTTTTCACATTACGCATCTTACTTAAAGGATTAACAAAAACAAGTATACTTATTTATAGTTAGTACTTAAACGTATGTATGCGCCACTGCCCGTTGACTGTTTACAACGTAGTTGGGGGGGGGGGAGACAAAAAAAAAGTTCCTCGCTTTTGAAATACAAGTGATGACCTAAAAAAAGGTCCTCACTTGTAAAATACAAGTGGTGACCAAAAACAAAAAAGGTCCTCATCTCTTTTTAAATCCATATATTTACCTAAGAAATAGAGATAAAAAATTAAAAAATTTGGTATTTCTCTCCTTCTTGGTGCGCCACTGTGTTCTATAAGTTCTTCGCTATTAAAAACGTTAAAATTGCAATTTCTTGCAATACATATTGCATACGTTGTATAATGATCCCATGAACTTGTCAGCTTTCAGTTAATTTGTCTATTATTTTAGGTGTTTTTTTTTTTTTTATTATTATAGTAGACTATTATACGCTAGAGGCGATTTATTACATGTTAATTTATGGGTAATTCGTGTTTTCGGGTTTTGTTGAAACACATTTTGACACTTCGTGAATACAATCAACACGTGACCTGCCGCAAAAATAGTCACACGTGAACCGCAAGTCACATCGTGCATGAACCAAAATTTTATACTCGTGAACGTGCGTAACGTAAACTTTATTTTTCCAGTGTGCGTGATTGGGAATGAGTTACGATTTCAGTCTCGTGAGCGAGCGTGAATGGGACACAAAAATCGCTCATGCGCTCATCTCTAGTTCACGGCATTGAAATAAGGGAAATTTGTCAGTGGAGAAACAATCAGTGCTGTAGTAGTAAAATCTGCGGTGGGTACACGGTACACGGACAACTGACATGAAATAAAAGTCACAGGTCTAATAAGGGGAATCAAGAATAAGCTCGTTTAAGGCAATACTTTTTCCATATCTCAATATTTTTGCTATATACGGGCCAAAGAGTAGATAGTAGAGAAAATATGCATACGAAATTTGAGGCTCTCTTGGTCCAGGCGAATGGCGTATGGCCAGAATGTCTACCGTACAGACAGACAGGTAGATAGGTATACATGAGTGACGAATTATGTAAATGGTTCTTATATCTAAGCCCTAAAAACCAGGGATGGGGAGTCGGAGTCGGGAGTCGAAAAAAATTATCGACTCCCGACTATTTAATTCAATTTTTATCAAGGATGAGAACAAACCGAAAAATATACATATTACTAGAATTTTTTAAAGCACGGAGACAGGAACGACATTTTGTTCTTTCAACTTCATTTGTGTTCAAGAACAAAAATGCAATTAAAAACATTCAATACCGGTTTTACTCGGTTTCTTTCATGCTTCCCAGTTTAATATTTGATCAATACTGCTCGCATTAACAGATTAATACGATGCAGTAAAGATATTTGTTTTTACTTATGCATATGTACTGTAATAATATCTGACAATGCAGGTAATTGCCACCGTAGTATCTTGCAATTGGTAATATGCTACATTGCTATATCCAATATACATTGTCAGCAAATATACAGTATACAGAATAACACAATAGGTATAGTAGCCAGTAGTTAGACATAAGTCATTAGTGTAGATGTTAGGGTGACCATTCGTCCCGCATTTTAACATTTTGTCCCGCATTAAGATGCGTCCCGCAAAAGTCCCGCATTTTAACATTTTGTCCCGCATTGTCCCGCATTTTAACATTTGGGAGGTGAGGACCTTTTTTTGCTCTTCACCTGGATTTAGGAGGTGGAGACCTTTTTTTTTGCTCTTCACTTGGATTTTGGGAGATGAGGACCTTTTTTTTGCTCTTCACTTGGATTTGGGAGATGAGGACCTTTTTTTTGCTCCGTCCCGCATTAAGAAAATGGTCACCCTAGTAGATGTTAGAGATAAATAAATAATGTTTAAACTCTAATTGATGATTATTATTTCTCAAACCTAACCGGACACTACAATATCCACTTTATCTTTTTCTGTATACTATGTTTATTTTTGTTTTATTATAATAATAATAATTTATTCAATGGTAATTACAACATAAACATTGTTAAACCAGGTCAAAACAAAAGTACAATGATGTGTAAAAAATACAGTGATCAAATAAGCAACAAAATATACAGTGATGCCTAAACATTACGTATACATATATCTCTTATTGTCTCAAAGAACTCTTATATTAAACAAATTTGACATAGCCTCATTGATAGTATAGGGAGGAACAGCCAATAAATGATTTTTAATCAATCCCTTGAAACGAAGAGTGGGTAGGCCACGTACTTCTTCCTTCAGGGAATTAAACATTTTAAGACCCACATAAATATTGTTCGATTGAGTTCGAAGTAAACGGCACTTAGGGAGAACCAAATTGTTCCTGTGTCGGGTTAAATGATCATGAAGTTCATGGTGAGAGTTTCTACTCTCACCAAGATTGGATTTTATATAGAGAAGACATTCTAGTGTGTATACAGCTGGTAAGGTAAGAATACTTAATTTAAAGAAAAACGGTTTACAGTGGTCCCTGTATTTGGCTGAAGCTAAAATTCGAATGGCTTTTTTTTGAAGTCTAAAAATAGGTAACACATCGGGTGAGCTGCCCCAGAATATTATAGCAAATTGAAGGATGGAATGAAAAAAAGCAAAATATGTAATTCTTAAGATGTTATAACTGACAGAATTTGCTAACTGTCTTAATAGAAACAAGGCCGAATTTAATTTTTTTACAGTGGATTCAATATGAAACTTCCAGTTTAAATGTGGATCTAAAAATACTCCCAACAGTTTCACTGGACTGTTGACGAAAAAGGGCAGTCGTTCGGGTCTGGTACCGAATATTATTTTCTGAGTTTTGTCTTTATTTAAACATAATTGGTTAGCGTTGAACCATACTTCCGCTTCAGTAAGTGCAGTTGAAATTTCTGTGGGGGGGGGTGTTGATATCGGCATTGCGGCAAATCCGAGTGGTATCGTCCGCGAAAAGTACACAGTTGGCATGTGATATATTACTTGGAAGATCGTTGTTATAAATGAGAAAAAGTAACGGTCCTAAGGTGCTTCCCTGAGGAACACCATATTTCAGGACTTTGAGATCAGAAACTTCGTTGTTGTAGGACACACACAGACTATTATTGTTTAAGCGGAACTTAACTGGATTTTTAGTTTCTCAAGTTGTAACGAGCTTCGTGATTCTTTCATGCTTCATGTTGGCAGCCAAAATGTCAAAAGGAAAAACTGACATATTATGAAAAATAAAGTATATAAAATACAACAAAAATTTATGAAAACGAATACATTCATAAATTAAAAATGACGCAAAATGTCAAGATGAAATATAAATGACTTATTTATAAAAACAGCTCACCCCAACCCAAGATAATTAATATAAGTATGGTCTAGTTCTTTAGCTTCAGCGGAACTACATATTGAAATTTTCTAAATTTAAACGATTGTATGAGGCTGTTTATCATTTTGTTTAACAAAAGCCCACTTCGATCATTAAAAAGTACGCTTAAATGATACCTTAAGAAAATAAAAAATACATTTAGTCCCGCTTAAACAATTGAAATAGACTTTACTATTTACTGGTGAAAGGTGTCGGGAGTCGGAGTCGGAGTCGGAGTCGGAGTCGGAGTCGGAGTCGGAGTCGGAGTCGGAGTCGGAGTCGGAGTCGAAGTCAGAGTTGGCAGTCGGAGTCGGCAATTTTTCTACCGACTCCCCATCAACGCTCCTTCTAAGCTGCGCGCGTGCACGCGCGCGCTGTTTCTTCATCCCTGCCGCGCACTTAAAATATCACTCGCGCACGTAATGCAAGTAATTGTTATAAAAGTTTTTGGGCTTAAATGCCTATTGTTAATTACAACATTACAATTTGTAATGTATACATATATACAGGGCCGGAGCTAGGCATGTGCGGTGGCACATGGCCTCGCAGCCCAATAGGCCTCGCGCATGGTGCGAATTTTCTGAACCGCGCGTACTCGCGTAGTCCAAACTCCCATCTAAATTGTATAATATGTAGTTTTCGAGCGCGCTGAAATTAGAAAGAAGGAAACGGGTGGGGTGCTTTGCATCAGCTGTGAAGCGCTGTGATTCCCCGAATACGAGAGAAAATCACACAGCCGAAAGTTGTTATTGATAGATGCCACAGAAAATAAATAGTGTAACATTCACTAAATGTATCCCTCATTAAAATATATACATTTGAAACATTATAGGAGTATCTAATATGTAAACATAGCGTTGTAGCGGACAGCACCAGGTAAGGAAAATTACATTTTGACTGATGTATCTTGTTCATTCCGTCATTTTTGGTGGTGGTCCATCATTATTGAACCAGCCCTTTTGACCACCGCGTCAATATACATTTTTCTTGTCAATCCCGCACATGGCCTCGCGCCTGTCCTGGCACATGGCCTCGCGCCCTCCCTGGCACATGGCCTCGCAAATCCTAACGCCGGCCCTGCATATATATGTTAATTAAAAACTAAAATGTATAAATTTCAAAATGATTTCCTCCTCTAAAATTCTGCCCACAAGAATTTTATAGCTGCTCAGTCAATTTTTTTAGGGTCCAGTGCCCATTGCGGCTTAGAGGGAACATTGCTTCCCATCCCTGCTAAAAACGTTCAGTGGTCATACGCCAGAAATCATGAATTGTTCGTAGTTTGTAACTTAGTGAGTGTGACTGACCCATTTCTATAATATCGAACGCATTTTATAACGAAATGTAAAAACATAGTTTTATACACACTTACATATATTGATTGTCGTTCAGGTAGTTGGTGGCTTGCACGAAGTACCACCGCATTCGGAGCCATCGTGACCGCGGGTCCGAATGCCCGAGCTTTCCGCCGAGCTCTCGTCGCTTGTCGCCCGTCGCCCGTCGTCCGTCCTCCGTTCTACCCAGCACCTCAATACTCACACAGTTCGTACCGTACAGTCACGCACATTTTTGCCGTTTCGAGTGAAATAAACGTGAAAACTTACTACGTCTTACAACTGTGCAGAGGGAACATTTTGTCAGAACATTATGGAGGCAGACCGCAAGGTGAGGGATTTAACTGACGGACTTCCGTATCGGAGAACGGAAAACATTAATATAAGTGTGAAACGTGGTTCATTGATGAATAACTATGATTTATCCGCTTCGTGCCTCGTAGCAACAGATAATTCTATTGTTTTCAGAGTGCCAAAAGATTCAGATTTACAAGAGCGTTGTGTGAATTTAACTTGTCAGAAATAGGTCTGTCTTCCCCTTCTGCTTCTGCATATCGTCCTTCTTTTGGGAAGAAGTTTAAAGGGACGAAGACGGAATCTGGCCTCTGCAGCACTGAGCGTAGACGGCGAAGCGCTAGCCTGTGCGGAAGGCGACGCAGTAAGGCCCCAGGACATCGGAGAGCTCATAGTCTCGTAAGCTATTTAACAGGTAAATAACTTCTAGTAAATGATACTCGTGTATTTTGAACGCCGGTGCACTTAAATGTTTTCACCGTACTCGCGTATTGGCTCTTTATATATTGAAGTGTTTCCATACCGGATCTCTAAAAATTAACAAATGACATGGGAATTTGGGCCACAGCTACCATTTGCTAAATTCTTTTTTTTATCATTAGATTTTTCAGCGTTCTCATATCAGTAATAAAATTAAAATAAATCAGTCCGATAGGTGGCCAAGTAGTGGTCAGACCCAAGGCCAATAAAGTAATTAAAAAAAATAAAAAATAAAAATAAATCAGTCGTGCTTATTATTATTATTTGGCACAAAAATATAATTTTTTATTTTTATATTAATAAACATATTTACATAATTAAAATCATAGACGTACACATTTATTGATTATATAATAATACAGTCTTCCTTTGGGGTTGTGTTAATTTTTTATATTAAAAAACAAATAAATTACATTAAAAAAAAATTTCTGACCTAATGTTTTTAAGACGATTAACGAAAAAGTAGAAAACGATCGGTCAGCAGTATTAGCAGTACATGTTGTTTTTAGTGATGTTATTAACATTTTTAACTAGTTTTATGCGAGTAAATTTGGATAAACTCTTTATTAGGTACATATTTGCAAACATTCTATAGCTGGTTTTGGTGGCATGTTTATATTAGCAAATTTACGTTGCCAAAACTAGTGTTCAGGAATTAAAATACTTAAATTACAATCATCTAAAACAAAAAAAAATACATGTAAATTTTTAAAATATATTTCCTTATTTCTATCGATATTGTTGTCCTTGAACAATTTTTAGGGGTTCGCGTGCACCCAAATCTTCCCTTCGGTACACCACTTACTAGAAAGTCAAATTATATCTCCACGAAAAACATGATTTTATTTTGTTGATAGGTGATAGGTACGTAGCTAGGTACTAGGTAGTATATTAGTAAATATGACGTCGATACACTGACCGTACAGTGTGATGGAGAACATTCATCGACCTCTATGACGCGCTCGATCAATAGACGCATACCCGTACACTGTCATGTTAATTTCATTGTATTATGACGTACAATTTATAGTAGGTACATATTTCTTTCCAGAAAGCTACTTGCAGCAAGTTGCTAAGAGGACGGTGCAACTGCCCCAAGTAGTAGAAACTGTCCAGGAGGCTTGGATACCGCAACCGGAACTGGATTATTCTTCCGCCGGGTATGTAATCCCTACATACATCAAGCCCACCAGTGGCGCACCCAGGAATTTTTGTTGGGGGGGCCGGAAGACAAAATTATTTAAATTATCAATAAGGTTCACACTTCTTAATTTCAAATGATGATCTAAAAAAAAAGGTCCTCGCTTCAGAAATACAAAGTGATGACCTAAAACAAAAAAAGGTCCTAAAATAATAGTGATGACCTAAAAAAAATTGTCCTTGCATCGGAAATACAAAGTGATGACCTAAAAAAAAGATCCTCACTTCTAAAATACAAGTGACGACCTAAAAAAAAAGATCCTCATCTCTATTTTTAAAATTTTCTAGTGTGTTTGTGTGTTTTTATTTTTATTTCCTTCCTTCTTAGGGGGGGGGGGGTTCCGGGCCCCTCCACTGGGTGCGCCAATGAAGCCCACCTTAAATACCTCCCCCATATACACAACACCACCAATTGGACAAGTTTCAACGTATTTTTACGAAAAACTAATAATAGTAAAGAATTTATTACGTATATGTAATATATCGAGATTTTAAAAAATCGAGTTAAAATATAATACACTTTGAAGTTTTACTTTCAAGTACGACTTGAAAGTAAAATATTTTTAATTATATTTATTATGCTCAGAGCTACAGATACCACAAGAGTAAGGATGCCAGAGTTTTTAAATCGAAATGTAAGCACTTTGAACACTAGTAAATAAAACTATTTTACATTCAAGTGGTTACGGAAAATACAATTTTTGTGAACCGTAAAAGATATCAAAGAATTGCGTAGGTAAAAGTTGTTTCTATTTAAAAAGCTCTATCCAAAGACACCCAACACGACATACATTCCCGTTTAAAAAATCAGCGTTGTCCTTAATATCTATTCGATTCTTTGTTAAAAGATAGGTTTCTAATTAATTTAACGTAGAAAATTATCATTCAGCAGTACATGTTGTAACTAGTATCGTTACTATTATTTTTAACAGTTTTTGATTAAAACACATTCACACTGCAAACATTCTCTGGCTGTGACGTACATCCAATCCCCTCTTCGATACGACACTGGCTTTGCTCCGGGCGCCGAAAGAGCTTGAGCCGGCTCTGACTGTGTGTCGCGGGTCGGGCGATGGCGGCGCAAACCTGAAACTGTATTTCGCCAGGAGGTTATCTGTGCATCTCTTACAGGAAAGCTGCGTTTCACAGAATTAGCTTTGGCACACATAAATTAAGATAAAACCGTCAGGAACGATCTAAACATGTTAGCTCTTATATGCCCCCATAATTATAATTATCTTGAACAAAATACTTATAAAATTAGATAATTAGTATAGTTATATACCTACATAGTATGTATCGTATCATTTACAAATAGAATTAAATGTTGAGTGGGTTCGGGAGAAAACAGACTTTATGATGACCGGGGATATTTGTTTATAGTCGCCGAGTCGCTGTTTAACGTTGTAGTGTAGTATGTTGGGAGTAAAGTATCAGAGATCTACTGTAGTCTACCTGGTGCATTGCAGATCTGAAGTGGGAGCCAAACAAATTAGTACGATGTCGACCTCTTCCAAATATTCAACAGTGTTGCTACGCAGAAGGCTGTCGGCGCCAGAAATCATCATGAGAAGGTGAGTTCTTGAGCGGAGGCGCGGCCTCATTGTAATGACACTCGCTTTGTTTTGCAGACATGTACTTGCACAACAGAAACAGAGCTCTATTGATAGTGAAACGGTGTCGACTGACAAGTCGACATCGTCAACGTTACGACGCTGTTATGATCATTCATTTTGGAACCGTATTTCGAGCATCGCTATGAACGAAACTAGAAATTCAAATATATCCGATGATCGTCCTCTCGAACTAACAGAACCACCGGAACTACTCAATGAAGTGAACTGTTTGCATCAGGAAAAGGACACGTGGTCAAACGGCGGCAGTCCTGCACGTAAAACAACAACCGCTTCCATATCCTCATCCGGAACCATCCAAGAATCTCTCTATTCGCAAACAACGCAATCGCGCGTTTCTACGTCTGCTAGTATTAATTCGTCCTCGTGCTTTAGTAGAAGTGGTGCTGCAACTTCCAACAGCAGCGACTGTCAGAATACGACACACACGGCTGTTACCAGTTGCGAGTCTGATCGCCTTATGAACCAAGAAAAGACTGCAGGCACACCGAATACTGATCCGACAGAGGCGAATCCGACTATGAATGATCCGACCGAAAGGGATGGCAGTTTTTATCTACCGCGCACAAAACAAGCTGCAGAAAAGTGCCGCTTGATCAGGTGTATGATCAGCAACGTACGTGCGGGAAGTATGTATGGACGGCCCTTTGGAGAGGGACCATTAGTGATTCCGCGTTATTCGGCACTTCCGCGCTCCACCTCTATGGAGGTGAACCCATCTTCGCCTTCTTCGAGCGGTTCGCGGCGTACCAGTCCAGACAGGGGCTCGGATTCTGGCAGTCTAGTGGATAGTTTGGACGAGCGAGACACACCGCGACATTCAACGAACGTAACGAGATCCACCCCCATGTCACACAGCCATGATGATAAGCCGGTACGTGGTGACCTACTTGCATTGCTCCCGGATAACAGCGTGAACGGTCACGAACGGAGATCTGTCGCTCATCAGAAACCAGCGGCTTTTTTTATACCTATGCTTTCAGAAGACAGCCTGGAGAAAGATACAAAGAGTGTAGCTGAGCGGATGCCGCTTAAAGTGCGTGATAAACTTGACAGAAGGAAACAGAACATGGATCGTAAGAAGTGTGATACGGGAGTGGGGTTACGGACGGAACAATTTACCGATGAGAACGCTAACAACCCACTTGCAAGTAATTACCTTATTAACTCTGAAAGACGCTCCAGCCGTGACCGAAGAAATCGAGAAACACATTCAAAGTTACTACCGCTGCCCCTAAGAACTTATGGTTCTACAGAAGCCGGTCAGAATACAATAAACACTGGTTCACTATCAGGACGCAGAGCTAGACAATCTAATCGATTGACGGTGAAAAAGGGGCAGCGCGATGAAGATAACATAGAATATTCTCCCTTACAGAACTCATTGCGTCATCCACAATGGTTAACACAAATTCCTAACAGTACCGTTAATGAATCTTACCAAAAATCAAACTGTCGTAAACCCGACTCGCGTATTTCTGACAGAAAAATAGAAATATTGGAAATAACCGAGGAAACAATCAACGGACAACTTTTCCATCACAGTCCAAAATCACGAATACCCATTCTTGTCCATAACAGAAACACTCCAGAAAAACAAGAAAAACATTGCATCTATGATCGTATAAACATTCAAAATACTGAACAGCAAGATCAAAAAACGGACCAATTAATTGCAAACTTATTAATAGATACATTAAACAAACCTGAAACTCATGCAATACCTGTGCGTACGTTGAATTCAGGAAAAAGGGACTGGCAAGTAAAAACCAATAGTCATCAGATCGCTGATAAACGTTGCTCGGTTTATCAGCAACGCAAATTTGAAATTATACCGGAAGAGAAAAGCTTATCGCGAGGATCTTCTGATGACCAACTGTATAAGGTCAATAGTTTTATAGACGCTTCGTCGCAAACCGATGATCGTCCTCTGCAATGCAGTCCGCTCAGTAAAGGCAAAGCAGCCCTCGGAAAGACGCGGGATGATGACACCAGTACCATTCCAAAAGGTTGGATAACATTTTATATGTTGCGAAAAAATCCAGGCTCTTCCACTAGCAGCACGGATGAAGGTATTAACATTTAATTATTAACTGTATAAATTAATTTGGTGATTTTTTAAGCTTTCGAAGATATAACCAAAAAACTGTCAGGCCGTTTTCACACGCACCGGCGAAACCAGTGCTCACACACATCGGCGCCAGATAAAATGTATTCGAATGGACGTTTCCACAGATAGCCCGGCCTGGCAGATTTGCGAGTCCGGCCGCTAGCACCGGTGAATGCAGCTGGCGTTGATTTCGACAAATCGGATGCCGAGCCGACGTTTCATTGCTCTCATTGCAGTATCTTGGTGCTTAATACTATTTTCTACTCATTGCGACGAAAACAAATGAATTAGTACTCATTCGAAAGTTATTCACGAATTTAGACTGACCATTTCCAAGTTTTCCACACAGAGTGTAAAAACTACTTTCCAAGAATCTGAGAGTCAAAAGGGTATGCACCCGGTGTCGTCTTTTGTTTTTGCCTCTAAAATTCTTTCTTCTAAGGTACAATAACTCAAGAGATAAAATAACGCGTATTTCTCTGGTCATGTAAAAAATATAATATGTTAAGAGTTTTGTAGGTATGACCACAAAACCCTTATACCGTCACTTATGTGTTTGTCCGTCTGTTTGTACGGTGAAACGGTTTAACCTAGAGAATTGAAATTTAACATGCTTGTACAGTTCTTTGACCCGCATATAGGAAAAATACTTTTCTTGATACATAGAGAAACGAGCAAAATTTTATTTTTGAAAAAAAAATTATTTTTGAAAAAAATACAAATATTTTTACATGATTTTCGCTACAAATTTCAAAAAACATTTGTCCCTCACCGGGTTTTCCAAAAGGGTTGATCCAACAAAATTCTCAACAATGTACACTGATGGGAACCTGAATATTTCATCAAGAATTGTTGATCAGATTAGTTTTTCGAAATATATCGAATTTTTTGTGTCGTTGAAAAAAAATATTATTTTTTTAAAATTTGTTGTGTTGTATCAAAAGAAAGGTCTCAAGTCGTAGACTATGAATTATTATATTTTCATAAATACATACATCGATAAAAAAAATTGCACTCGAATTTTTTTTTTCCTGGTACCAGCTGCCCCCTACTCAAATTTCAAAAGCGAGCGCCGTTATTGCTATTGGTTTCGAATTACAATACCTATTTGAGACACCTAAGCAAAAGAACGTATAAGTATGTATTAAAAATGTAATGTTATGCGATTATTTTGGCTCAAGGTGCTATCAAATCCGTGGCAGCAGAGAATCAAAAGAAAAACGTACCGAATGCAGAGCTGCAACTAGTACAGCTGAAACCATCGCTAGCAGAGAATGCCGAGATCGCCAACCGAGATCACCTGCCCGTCGCACAGAGAGATTCATCCAGAGATGCAAACGCGCAACGAGAGATGGATAACAAGAGCGCAAGATTAGCAAGCGAACAGGACAGTGACGGGAAACAAATGTGCTCATCGCTGCCGCTCTCCTCGTACCTGCCTCTTCGCAAGAACAAACGCCTCAGTCAAAGGCAGCGTCGGCTGAGAGTCACACAAACCGCAGCCGGCTGGTCGAAAGCCAATAAGTTACCGGGCGAATGGTCAGTTACAGTAAGTGGAATAAACACTTGCGGTCAGCCTGTGCCCGATGTCGAGATGAAACTAAAATTCCCCTCCTCCCAAACAAACACTAGGCCCGAGTTGGGATTCGCTAATAAGCAGTTTGATGCTGTGCATTTTCAACACGCTGACAAGCCTACCAAAAATATCCTACAAGATGGTTATCTTTTGGGGGGAAGAACGTTCCAATATCTCCCAGAATTGATTAGAAGCGGAAGGAATCAAACACTCACAAAGGTAAATGAAAATTAACCTTAATACCTTTTTTAGGATTGCGTAGGCTAAACCAAGAAACCCTGATACTGTTTGCCTGTACGGTAGAAATTATGACTAAACGACTAGTGGCGGTATTCTGAAGTTTCCATCGTAACACCAATGAAAATAACACTGCTCTATTAAATCAGATTTAACATCGCTGAAAAAATCAGTATTCTGAACAACCCGATGTAAAATCCAATGTTACAATTTGTTTCCGGTGTAGAATTAACACTGGGGTTAACTTCACGTTTTTTTTTGACAACCGTGTAAGAATTATGTTTTGTTGGGTTAACGTTTTTAAAACGGTTAAATAATTATTAATAAATTAGAAATAAAAACAGAAGACATTCAAAATGTAACTACTATTGCAGAAAAATCTAATTTGAAGGTTAAACCAAATGTTACTGCAGGATTAGATACGGGTTATAATTATTAATGGAATTCCAGTGTTTGATGTCATTCATATTACTACAAAACCTGTTTCTTTTGTTTTGAATTGTAAATCAACATGGGTTTTTACAATTCAGGTAATTTTAACACAGGTGATTTCGACCCTTTTTAATGAGAGTACTTTCTCAGAAAAATGTTCTAATCTGTAACATATGTAATCACAGGGATTGAGGGGTTGTTTAACCCCGGTAATTCCTACCAAAGATCTCTTACATAAATAGGATAGTTTGCAAAAATAGATCAGTCACACCGTTGAGTTACCTGAAAACAGTATATATTGCAAAGTTCCAGAATTTAAAAAAATGAGTGAATCGCTTCAAAATGCATCGTTCGAACAGTAAGTATTTTACATGTTAAAAGAAACTTAATGTTATTTTGGTAAAAATTCCATTCTGTACTTCGGTACTGAGTGGAATTTGAGCCGTTATTTTTTAAGCTTATAAAATAAATTTTCTTTTCTATATAGACAATCACGAAAGCTAAGTGATTTTAGTTGAAAATTTGTTCAAAATAAAATTTAACACCACTCTAATCTCAATTCCGTCGAGCTATTTGCTAGCGGTTAATCTAACAACTAAAATGTTATTTCACGTCGACGAACGTTAACATAGCGACGTTTCAGAATACCGTTTTTCTAACATCGTTCAATTTCGGGCGATTCCGTCGATGTGCGACTTAACATCTAACTTCAGAATACCGCCATAGACCTAGAAAGTTAATATTTGGCATGCCTACACAGTTCTGTGGCGTTTTCAAGAAAAATCGTGTCCACTATGTTTTAATACTGTATATATTTACTTTTATTTATTTATTTATTGTCTTAATTGTTTTATTTATTATGTTTTGCTTTGTAAAATTATCGGTGTACATATGTATGTATGAATTAATATTGTAAGAAGTATATATTCTGTTTACTGTGCATCATATTCCCCGCGTGGCGCGTGAAATCCGCAAGCAATTAGGTATATGATAAAAGGTATTGGAAGTTAACTCGAATTTACAGTGAGATCATTAATTCCTGAGCGTTATGTAATACTTGACAGTAACATTTAGTTATCAAATGTACACATAGGCGTACATTCCATTTTTATTACCTTATACGAATTAATTATTAAATGTACACTGTTTTCTCTACACGCCAATGAGTTGATGACAAATATGAAGTTCGCAACGGTTCATCGCTGTTCCTCGGGTGAGTTCGGGTCAACGAAGTAATCTGATAGGTTCTTTGTCAAGTTGGGATTTTCAGCTGTGAATCAGAATACAGTTTGGATATTTTTAAACTCATCGTTTACTGTTATGCAACGCTCAAGAATGAGTGATCTCACTGTACACATTTCAGTGCAGTGCAGGTGAAGCAAGACCAGGAACAACGGGTGTTACTCGCATGCCGCCGTTGGGGATGGCTGCGGACAGGCGCCGACCACCGCGGCACACGCTCACCAGCTACCGAAGGTTTTCGCTGCATCACAGCAAGCACCTGCCGCCGCAACTGCGACTGCTGTCCGGGTTGCCCGACTTGCGTTCCAGTGACCTGATGCACTTGCCCGAATGCCTGTCCGTACTGGGATCTGCCGTTCCGCACATGCCAGCCGTTCACTCCGTATCCGTCGCTCGGAACAAGCCTCGCCCGCAAATTAAAAGAAACTACTATCCCGCGAGCACTGGAATCGGAACTAGGACTCAGTGACGATATTCTGACAGTTAGAAAACTGTCCAACACTTTGTGTTCCTATTTGTATATATATATATATATATATATATATATATATATAAAAACACTTGGAATATTCTCATACTGTTATTCATTATGTTATAAATGGTGCGATTCTGTGACTGTGCGTAACTCTTTCAAAAACTAGTATCGCTATAAAAACATGTGCAAGGCAATTTACTTTAGAAACTGAAGCTCTTCAAATGTCGAACGCCTTACGTTTATTCAATTTGTTAGAGAATGGCTCCATAGATATAATAATAAATTACTATCATAACATAACTGTAATACCTATATTGTTTATAATATTACATTTTTAAGTGTTTTCTTAAAGTTTTTTTTTTTTTTTTGTTAATAATAATAGGTTCCCTACTCCAAAAGCCTAAGTGACATGAATCGGACCAGGCAAGGTAAGTTGTCTGTTTCTTGGCTTCTAGTACTATATGGAAACCATATAGACGGCGCGATGTTACGGCTTCCCCCCCCCCCCCCACCGCCCAACAGGTCTCATTATTTAGGGCAGTGGTTCCCAAACTTATTTTGTCGTGAAACCCCTATGCGCTGTTCAAAAAATTACGGAACCCTTTTATTAGAAACATTTTTCATACAACTTTAAAGTAAAAAAAAAAAACATTATATTACTGCAAACTTTTTCCTTTTATAAATACGATAGAAAAGTAAGAGTTTATAAATTAGTAGTCATTGTATTCCTAAAAACTAGAAAATGAAAAAAAAAGAAAAAACATTAAATAAGTGAGCTAGATTTGTCTTTATTTTATGTTTATATTCTTCATATAAAGTGTGAGATTCTTTGATAATACAGCTAGGTTTAATGAGAAGCATGCTTTTGCCTTTTTGAATTCTATTATCCTTTAAAAATTTGGTATAATATTGGATAATAGAATTCGCATATCTGGTGCAGCATTTAGTTTGCTGCGAAATTTTGATTTTGTATCAGCGTATTTTGAAGATGCAGATTCACACCTGTACGTAGTTGCAAACGGTAAGAAAAACAAGTATGTCTTAATTTTTTTTTTTTTTAATATCCGTTTTTATGAAACAAGAGAGATATAAAGAGCACATTGTCCCGCGGAACCCCTGACTTTTATTGCGGAACCCTGGGGTTCCGCGGAACACACTTTGGGAAACGCTGATTTAGGGTATTCTAAATATAACCGAGAAACCCTTATACCTTCGTCTGCCTGTACGGTAGTGACGTTCGTGACCAGACGCCTTAGTATTGATGTCAACCGGAATAGCACTGTCCGAATCAAGGATTATTTCTTATAGATCAATGGACGAGAAAGGTTTTTAAATTTTCCAGAATTTGATAAGATTATTATAAAAAGTGTTGTCCTACACGAAATAGGAGATTGAGTCGATCTCTAGCTAAGCTTGTGTGCACAATACTGGAAGGAGAAATAGGTAGCCAAGAGCAGGGGCGTATTTCCCACTAGGCGCAAGAGGCGCATGCTGGGGGCCTACCAGGGGCCTCTCAGAGAAGTTGCGCCTCGAGCCTCCGAGTGGGTAAATACGCCTCTGGCCAAGAGTAGTCAGCGGAGACTGAAACTATTCCCTATGCTCCGCACATAACAGTATTATATTGAAGCTGTTATCTGCTAATCAGTTCATTATTATGAACGTACAACTTCTTCATTTCTACATTTTCCGTATTGTTGCGTCCTTACTCTATTTCAGAAAATAAAGCTACTTACGTGTTTAATAATGAATAAAATTAACAATGAATGTATCAATGTTTAAAGTCAGTGGCGGCTGAGACAGGGAGGCGCTGGGACAATGACCTCCTAAAAATTTTTAGTAAAAAATCTAAATTTAATACTTTATTTATACTTCTTTAAAATTGCATTAAAGTAGATAGATATATCTGCATATATTTATTTTTATTATATCTTATTCAAAGATTTTTCATCTAAATGTTAGATTTAAAAAATTTAAATCAAGAAAACAACGCTCGGAAGGACACTCCACGGAGTGTCCCAAGATACAGCGTTGCCACATGTAATATCTAATGTTCTTATCTACATATGTAGCAAAAATTCAGTAGTAACGGCAACAGCGGTGAAGGTTAGTGTTGCATGTATTAGTGAATTACGGCCGGTGTCCCGTAGCTTAGTTCGGTCGTTGTGATTTGTGACAGGTACTTAAACGTGAAAATGAATACAGTATATTTTAATAAAACTAACGTGCTTAACTATGAAACAAAATTATTAATAAAAAGGTTAAATCTAATATTTAAATACATGTGAAAATGTGTAGGTATCTGCTTAATTAATAACCAAATATGTTATGTTTCTGACTACAAAGCATTGTCCTAATAGTATTGCAATTTTAATAATAATAATAATAATAGAAGTAATAACTACAAAAATGCTAATAATAATATTGACCATAAATCTTAATAAAAGTGCCAGATTTGTCAGTTTTTCTAGTTGCAGAACATATTTTCAGGTATTTTTTATTTATTTACTTTTTTCTCGTATAACTATATTTTAATAGATATATATATGAGAAAAAAAGTGTCCCCCAAATATTTTACTCATCAGCCGCTACTGTTTAAAGTGGAGAAATGTAGATCAACTGTAGGTCATTGGCAGCACCGACGCATTAGCACATTCTCTTTCAGAAAGTGACAACTCCACATCCTAAAATACTGTAGTAATTATACCTAATTAATTATGTTCAAATTTGCCTCAATAGTAATAGTTTAGTGTTAATTATACAAAATGTCTATTTTTAAATTGCCGCCTGTTCTATAAGTGATGGAGATGTGGCGCGCCTGACTGCTGACGCGGTGAGGCGGGGCCCGAATCCACCCCGAGATTTAAAAAGAAATAATGGAGATGAAATAAACGGACAAAATTTGCAATATCAGATTTTGATGGACAGGTGGTTTTTGAGGTACAAGAAAAGTTTGACATTTGTTTTTCAGTTACGAAACAAGGGAAGTGTTCAATGAAACCAAAACCTCGGTCTGGCTTTTGTTCTTCGGTTGAGAGAACGAAAGATGATGAATCACATGGGATTAAAATTTCGTAGGTAAGATTTTGTCAGGTGCAACACTGACACCTTTGAGGTCTTCAAAATACATGTAAGTAAAAACATGCCATTTTCAAGTGATTTGATCCGTTTGAGCGTATACCTGCTTACCAGTGGCGCAGCGAAGGAGGGAGGGGGGTCAGAAGTGTTGAAATTAACAGAAAATGCAAATTTCCATGTTACTTTTAGGATTTCGTAGGTATGATCAAGAAATCCTTATACCATCACATGAGTGTTCATTCAGTAGAAATTGTGGCTATGCGGCTAATGTAGAGAATTGAAACAGTACGAAAAATATTGAGACTTCAAAAATTTATCCCGCAAAAAATATAAACAAATATGTATTTATCGAAGAAAAAAAATTATATATAAAATTATGAGGGATATCAAATGAAAGTTTTTGATACATGGATTAACAATCACTTTTTTTTATCAACAAATAATGGATTTATTATTTGATATAAACATCCAACACCCGGAGTGTCAAACTGATTTAGGTCGCGGTCTATTTTTCATACAAAATGATAAGCAGTGACGGAATTTTAAATATCCCGAAGGATTCATTGAAATATTTTATAGACGGAAAAGGAGGAAGAGAGTATATGTTACATTTTTAAATATATTTTTACCCTAAATAAGCTCAAGTACTTTTCATTAACGCTTCAGGGGCCACAAAAAATTAGGTTGTAGGCCGTGTGTGGCCCGCGTGCCGCAAATCTGCAAAATTTGATTCGGCCCTTCCCAAGACAAAATCCTGGCTGCGCCACTGATGTTTACGCTCTAACCTATTCTTCTTGTTCAGCCCATAAACGTTCCACGGCAGTCTCACCCATATATATATATATATATAAATGTCTCACCGAGCCATAGTTTTCACTCGGAAAAGTATAGTTTTAGGTGTACAACTCCCGCGCTGGCCTAATCCGGGTTAGGAGTGTCTAGACAGTAAACTAGCTTTAGATGAAGTGAACTATGACTTTTCACATTTCAACGTTTCCTGTGTACCTAGGTATCTATTAATTGACTTTATTTTCTGGGCACACTGCTATCGCGTTATAACATTTTTTAAATTTTACCTGTACCTACATCTGTTATTGAAGTATTAAGAACTTTCATTTATTACCTTACGTCGAACAAAAAAAAAACAAACATCCAAAAAATAATCTGATTAAAAATTCCAAGTGTTCTGTTAACATCTGTGCAGGGGCTCGCCAACGCAAGGGTGCAAGGAGTTCGCACCGCACACGGGCGGAAAATTTCAGGGGCGGCAAAAAGCCTCGTCAATCTTTCTTTAATAAAATACAGTTATTTAAAATGTGAGTTTTTTTTTATTTTTTACAGTCAAATAATAATTTTCAAATGGATTTAAAAATATGAGATTATATAGATACATTTAAAATTTTATTATGTTTTATGTCGACAGGGGCGGCAAATAAAGTCTTGCACCCGGGCGGAAAATTTGGTTGGCGCGCCACTGCATCTGTGTGCATTACTTTAAATTTCTTCAGACTTGCAGACCTCTCCATGTGAGAGATGGAGCGGAAGACATTTTTTTGCACATTTTTTGCAAAATTCTGTTCGTAAATCTATGTTTCAACCTTTCATTTGACCCGTCCTGTTAAATTTAAAAGAGTCATTAATTGAGATTTAATGAAAAAGTACCTAATGTTTGTTTGTATGTTTTAAGATCTTTCATTTGGTGTCCTATATTAAATTAAATTAATTCCAAATTTTCTTAAATTTATAGAGATTTATAGCGTCAGAAGATTTCAAATCATCATATATTCATGTGTATATTTTGCTGGCAAAATGTATTTAAAAAATCTCGGTATTTTTCTTGTATGCGGGTCAAAGAGTTGTATATGCATCACTTGTATTTCACAAGTGAGGACCTTTTTTTAGGTCATCACTTTTTTAGAAATGAGAATAATTTAAATAATTATGTCTTCCGAGCTCCTCTCCCCCAAATTCCTGGGTGCGCCATTGTGTATATGCATACCAGATTTCAAGTTTGCAGATCTAATCGTTTGTCCACAGTTTCTACTGGACAGACAGACAGACTGGGATAGGGACAGTATAAGGATTTCCGGATTATACCTACAACTATTTTTATTATTACTTTTTTTGGAGTAATGTATATATGTGTATGCGCGCACGCATTGTACATGTGTGTGTATGTATATGAAGGTGCGTATATATTACATAATTGCTCAAAATACGGACATACATACCATATTATATTCATAAGTTTCCAGCGTGCTTATTTTCAGTGCGTGAGAAAATAGTTCTGGTGTACTTCTTAGGAATTCCTTCTCATATACGATATATTTGTTTTGGTGTGTTTACTGACCTTTTTGCCAATATTTTCATTTACCACTGCTAGGATTCATTACAAATGTGTTCTATAGGCACCCAAAACATTCTTGCTGGAGTCTAGAAAGGCTGGGGCCAATCTTATTGATGCAAGTAAGACTATTAATATTGTATAAAAATATCTTAGAGAAGTATTCTAAAATAATCTATTTATTGGTCTAATTTACATAAGTTGTTACTAGTGATACAGTGATTAAGGAGTGTGTATGTGTAATGTGGGGACTGGCGGCCGTCTTTTGGGCTGGCCCTGGACAGGCAGGGCCACTATCTGCCCCTCGTTTTCATACACGTATTCTGTAGCTGCGTTCGGGCTCGCTCTTGGCTGCAGTAAATATTCTTGATGAGGCAAATCTTGGCTAGAAGGTAACAGCGTAGCTGTATATCCCCCTAACTGGAGTAGACGTCTAAACTCATCTTGAGTAAGTGGTTTATTAGGACGCACGTACTCCTGCGGTTGGTAACTTGCTGCTAACGTTTCCTTCGGCCTGCAAAAATAATAATTGTTCCTTAATTCGTAAATAAGATTCGTATACGAAGTCTTTGGATCCAGCCGTTTGGCCACATTTTTCACTGAACAAACAGACACATGGGTGACAATATACGACCATGTTTGGGTGCTTTTTCTTAGTGACGAAACGTGTTCTGGAGTTTTTTTTCTAAATGTCATAATAGAAAATCATTTAATTTATACATCTAATATTATGAAACAATGGCATAATCAAAGAGGAAGAAGAAATATTGCTACTAAAAATATAAATTAATAGTAATCTTTAAAATTAACAGATTTGTTTAAACATTAATTTAAAAATAATTAACATTAATTTCGCATTGAAACTTAGATGTTATAATGTCTTCAATAAAGAGATCATTAGAAGTATAGAATCCAAATATTTATTTTTAGTTTTTTTATTGGTTGTGGAGTCAAAGTTATACTGTTGATCTGAAAACAAAAACGGCAGTCACCAGATACGTAATTAGGAACCTGCAATGCTCGCAACCGTGGAAGCGGCAAAGTCATTTAGAAGCCCATCGGATTTTTCTGTTTTCCTTTTTTTTCTATCTCGCCATTTGTTAGGTTTTTTTGCTAGTTAAACAAAAATTTTACCAGAGAGGGGGGCCAAAGATAATTTCACGATGGGGCAGCAACAAATGAAGTTCTATCACTACCAGTCGCACAAGAATACGTAATCAACCCTGTATGGGAATTTCAATGATTCTTCTGAACAGTGTTTTATAATATTATTTTGATTTCTTATTACATTTCTGATTTGTTAAATGTGTATATACTAAACAAATATTCTACTTTTTACTTGAAAAAAATCGTCGATAACTATTTGTAGTTGACCGAAGAGATCATCTCGGTACTATTTGTTTTTATTTTACAACACGTCACTACTGTTTAGGCCAAGTCATTTGGCTATAATTTCTATGAAACAGACAGACAGATAGGAGTGACGGTATAAGAGTTTCTTGGTTATACCGAAAAACCCTTAAAATGGAATACTTCTCGGCAATGCCGTAGCAACGCCCTGGCATTGAGGCAAGTGCCAGGGGCGCGAAGATTGACGGGCGACATCGTGCGTTTTTTGTTTGTCATCACTTGTATTTTAGAAGTGAGGATTATTTTTTTGTCATCACTTGTATTTTCACCTGTCTATAAAAATGAAAATGATGCCCGCCTTAAATAAATTGAAAAAAAGATAAAAAGGGCGCAATTTTAGGTTGAATTAATTTATTTGCCAAGGGCGCCAAAAACATTGCTACGGCACTGCTTTCCGGAAACATTCAATGTCTCGATATATGTTATATTTACCTTTGCTGGGACTGTTGTAGTTGTTGTAATTGTTGTTGTTGTAGTTGTTGTAGTTGTTGCTGTTGTTGTTGTTGTTGTTGTTGTAGTTGTTGTAGTTGTTGCTGTTGTTGCTGTTGTTGTTGTTGTTGTTGTTGTTGTTGTTGTTGTTGTTGTTGTTGTTGTTGTTGTTGCTGCTGCTGCTGCTGCTGTTGTTGTTGTTGTTGTTGTTGTTGTTGTTGTTGTGGTTCATGTTGATAAACATATCGGTAGAGTGGTGGTGACTGGGTATTTTGTTGTACCCTAGGTGCTGCAGGTTGTTCATACTGAGCATGTATTTGTTGTCTCAGCAGGGCAACAGGACGTGATTGTTTATAAGCGGGGCGCGGTGTAGTTTTAGTTACTTCTTTCAAGTACTGTTGCGGCGCTGGTTGAGAATGAGTAATTGGAACAAGTGTCGCTGTCGCCGGTTGTGCTTTTCGCGAGTAAGCCGATTCATACTTGTGCTCCTGTGCTCTGTTTGCAGCGACGAGTTGAGCTAATTCCTCCTCGAACGACCCAGCAGTGTCATCCACATTTGTCGAAGCTGCATACTGTACTGCGCCAGGTTGCCTCGCCTGTTGCGGTTGTCTCTGCAGCAACTGGGGCTGCTGCAGCAGTTGCTGTTGTATCAACTGCGACTGCTGTAGAAGCTTCTGGGGCTGAGCTTGCTGAGCTGCCTCGGCGATATACGATTGTTGTGGTTGTTGCACTAAACGCGAAGACACCGGATACAGTTCTTTGTATGAAGGCCTAGGCCTCGGAGCTAGTGTGATAACTCTTTCAGTCTGGGGCTGGACACGTTCAGTCTCTGCTTGCTGTTGCAATACGGCTTGCAAACTGGCTAATTGCTGAGCGGTTACGTATTGCGCTTTTGCTGGGCGTCTAGCGGAATGATATAACTGAGGCTGTGCGACCGAGTTCAGCCTTTGTGGTTTTCTATAACAGAAACAACATATGATACACGGATATATTACGAATCAAGTTTTAATAGTCGTATGTAACTCCGCCTTTTTATTACATTTGCGACTGTTGTTGCACAAACTATTGCAGTAAGAGCGTACCCTTCCATTTTCACTAACAATTGTCGTGAGACGCGAGACCAAAATTAAGCACTCACCTGGCTGTTGGATAGTATAATTCCTGCTGGTTCACGTATACTGGATCCCCTGAAGCCTGCAAAATTAATCGAATAAATCAGTTCATCAGTTCAATATTGGTCACTGCTGAAGGCTATTCTTTCTGCGCATGCCGTTACACATCCACAAAAGCTTCTTTCAACCAACGTTAAATATTCCATCGCATGCTCAGCATGAGCCTGAGTAAACATTCGTCGGTAGAAGAAATGTAGACATTTATAAGCCGTTAGAAAAGTAATGAAAAACACAAAAAACGTTCCAATTATATTTAAATTGGAAAAGTGACAAAATGCAATGATCACTATATTTCGGCAGTAAGAGGCCTTAGAGGCCGTTGTTAAATTGTTTAAGCTTTCCATGTTAGCCATCAGTTCAAGGTATTCGCTGATAAATCTATAATTTTGCTTTTAGCTTTCTAGTATTAAAATCTCTTTTTCTGGATTCTCTCTCCCCTCAAATGCAACCCTGGAGCTTCATATGAATGCTATTTCTTATATATACCCTGAAAATGACATTCGGACCCTGACGAAGCTCCGACATCACTTGTAGGCTCGTTTGATGTTGAGGGTGCAAATTTACGTGACCTTGGCTTGATCAGAAAAGTAAAGACGATACAGACTATTACGCATATGGATACGGACGAAGCTTTATATTAGAATGACTGGACGTGGTTGACAGTAAACATAATAAGAGTAAAAATTAAATTGGGATGTAAATGAGATAATTGAACATTTTAAAGATTTGCACTAAGCAGGGAATTAGTTACAAAATAAAATTTAGAAATATTATTATCAAAAATTTAATTTTGAAATTTCTCGAAATTCAGAACGCTACATATGATCATTATTATTATTTTATCTAATACCAAAGATAATAAATATACTATATTATCTTTGGTAATACTAAAGCTATTGCCAGTAGTACAATAACAAAGTAGGAAAATTATTTAAGGGTAGCTAGATTTTCATTTACTTTAATTATCAATTTCAGTTATATATAGATTTTAACAAAAAATATATATTTTATAAGTAATTCCTTGATAAATTTCGTTTTGTTACAATGATTAAATTTCACAAGTTGATAATTTCTTACTGTCAGATATAAAAAAGGACAAACAGCAAATTACAAAAGAGGAAATACTTAATTTGAATGAATGCAGGTATCTAATAACAACATTAAGGCGCAGACATTTTACGAAAAATCAAGGAAAATATGATATTTTAATTAGTTTTGCATAAAATGTCCGCTCCTTAAGAATTACGCACTAGTGCCTACTTATTTATAATTGTATTGTTTCTAACAGGCATGTAAAGCGGAACCAACAGATTTTTTAATCGATGAAAGTAATTAGCTGTCGTAGAATCATTACGAAATAATGAAGACAAATAATGTGGATAGTAGAATTTGGCTTTAATTGTAGAGCTGCATTTGTGAAATGATGTTCCGCCGAACACTGGAGTTGATTTAATTGAAAGGCAGCTTCTTTTAGAGAATTGGTAAAAAGCTATAATGCATTAGGATCATTTAGTAATATAGGTAGGATTACCATACGTCCCTGTTTGACCGGGATTGTCCCGGTATGAAGGTATGGTCCCGGCGTCCCGGGCTGTTTGTAATTTTGATCCCGGATATTTCGTAAAAATTAAAAAGTGCAAAATATACACGCAGTACAAAAAGTGCAGCCTTGGAAAATGGCGATTAGACAGCTATAGGCTATTCCAAACGTGTAGGCGGAACTAGATTTTGAAATCTTTAATTATCTTTAATAGTAATTTTTATCTGTTAATTCGGACTTTTAGTCATTTTGTTTAAGCTTTGTAAATTCTAGCTTAAATTGATTGTCATTATAAAATGTCTTTTTCATTGCATTTGAATTTTATGTCATTCTTAATAAAAAAAAAATCCATTTATTTATATTTTGTCTTCAAAATATGGAAAAAATATTAAAATTTTTGTCATTCAAAATGTCATTCTTTTCCATGGTTTAACTGTTGAAATTTTAAATTTTCATATCCAAACGTGAAACATGAAATAGCCCAAGCAAGGTCTCTTCTCGTGACAACCTAAAAGAACGAAATTTCCATTTAGATCCGCCTAAAAGTTTGGAATAGCCTATAATTAAAAATAGCAACGAATTTTTAAATGAATTTCACGCTAGTGATAAATATTAATAATTTTTTAATAATAAGTTATGTTCAATTAAGAGTAATTAAAAATTATTACTAAGTAAAATTAGATTTTTGTTAACCACTCCACTATTTATCCTTTTAAGTACATAGCAAAATCATAAGTACTAGCGTAGAAGGCGTTACTTTCTGTTTTTAGCAAAATCTCAAAATTGTCCCGGTTTGAGAAAAAAATATTATGGTAAGTCTAAATATAGGTATCTTGAACATATTATTGTAGTTTGTATTGAATTGATTTCCTTTATTAAAAACAGCGCAGGAGATGATCAATAATTTCAATCGTTAATCATGTTTAATTCTAACTCTGTAGGTATGCTATGTAAAATTAGTGTTGGGGTATTAAATTTTAAAGATTATGCGCAGGTCCCTCCTATCCATTGGGCTAATAGGGCTATAACCTCAAGGCGCCGAGCGCCAGACGCCGCCGCCCAACAGTTACATTTTTTGTTATAAACTTTGCAATTTCTAGATTGATTTAAAAACGAATGTATACCGATAAATAACAAATATATATTCTTTTATGATACAGTACATTTGGGCTAAATTCACAACAAGTTGAAATTATAAGATTCGGGCGCCCGAAACAAAAATAAAGATGATATATTTTATACATACATTTTTTTGTAGTAAACTTTGTCAACCACCCCGGCGGGTGGGGAGGGGGCGGTATTTATCACCTTGATAGGATCTATAAGAGCGCCTGATGTTAGCCCAGGGCGCTTAAATTTCTTAGGACGGCCCTGATTAAGCGTAAAATTAATTTGAATTGCAGCAGATCACATGCGAAATATAAAAGACGCCTGTTACTTGTCCCCGTTTGTAATATTTGAAAGAGTTGAACTCTGAACTATGCAATGAATACATCATCCTGCAAGGGCATTCCTATCTGTTGTTACTTTTACTTGTGTCAGTTCGTAATTCGAGTCAAGCGATCCGCTCATTTCCTGATCTGCACGAGCTTGTCTATCCGAAGGTCGAATCTTCGATCAGAGCCTGTACCGTGCCTGCATGCAGTTGTTAGCGCGGCGAGATGAACATCGCTTGCAGGAGTACGTACCCTTTCGACGTTGACTTTGAGCGACGTCGGTCTCCGGAGTACTGCCAGTCTTTTGTTTGAACTCTGGCGACGATATTGTTCACCTTCTCGAACGCTTACCTGTTGTATCGGTTCGAGGGTGTAACTTCTGTCATCAGCGTCCTGTAAAACATAACCAGGTGGAGAGCCGCCGTAAATTGAGAGAACATTGCCTCGGTTAGAATCAGGATCTGTTTCGCGCCTGCCGTAGGACAGAAGCGAAGCCGGAGCCGCAGCCGAAGACGGAGACGGAGACGCTAACGGACTCCCGTCCGCAGCCGCCGCAGTTATCACTGCCAGTCCTGCATGAAAACCAATTTGACCATTATCACAAGTGCCCGTTCACAAGTCACTCTTTCACTATTCTTTTACCTAAGAACAACGAGAACCACATCCTTCACAGATCTGCACAACTATCTGAAAACTATTTAATACTGAGCTCAAGACAAACTGATTGCGCGAAGAACCTTTCGACTTCTTATAAGAGCTACAGAATAAAAGAGAAAGGGCGCGCAGCTGCCGAGGTACCCGCGCCGTGTTTTAGAGTTGAGCGCCGGGCTATACGCCGACTACACGAACTAAATGCACTTGAAACATAGCCACAAATGTTGATCAACATGCATATTTCACTACGCAACATAATTTTGTTATAATATTTTGCAATTCGATATTTAGTTGCATCAGAGATGAGAGAGTAGTTTCGATTAAATTGATATTTAAGGAAAATTGGAGCAACTAAGCAGCGGCAATACTCGGAGCTTCTAATTCATAATTTCCGAACTCAAACTCTAAACTTGTCTTTTTTCAATTTCTTTGCGTTTATTTGTTTCCTAACTTGTTTCTGTTTTATTCCATGTACTTACATGTGTTTGGCCTTCAATTATATGTAGGGACAGCTTTCACGCAATATATTGAAGACCCAAAGGTTCGGCCAAAAATCACCTCTCGAAAACAAATCATGAGTTTATATCAAGTATGTCATTTCTGCTTTCATTTATAAACAGTATTCTTCTTTTGCAATATTAATTTTTAATAGCGATTTTAGCTATCAGGTACACGTTTATTAAATTTTAAAATACTCAAAATACCCGACACATTAACCCGTTAATTATCCGCTACCCATTAATTAGCCACTACCCGTTAAATACCCGCTACCCTTTAGGCGTTAATTGCGCGTTAATTAACGGGTAATGGGTGGTTAACGGGTACCGGGCATTCAAAATAGAAACCGGGTATAATCTTAACGGGTCGGGTAGCGGGTACCCGGGTACCCGTCATCATTCCTAGAGTGTATAGATCTTGACGCGAACAAAGTCTAGATACATATTAAAATATCTATTTTCCCTATAATTCATATCTTGCATCCAGGGCCGGCCAGAGGGCGGTGCGAACGGTTACCCCGAAACGGCCCCGCGCAACCCGAGTTTTTTTTTAAATTTATTTATAGAATGACTAAATCGGTTCTTTTCATAGTTGCAGTTTACCTTTATACAAAATATGAAATGATTTGGACTTATTTCTACTAAATATATATAAACAATGCAGCCAGTACAGACATTTGTATTTTTAAAATAATTTGTGATACTTACTTGTGATATATATATATATATATATATATATATATATATATATATATATATATATATATATATATATATATATATATATATATATATATATACTCGAAGGAAAGTTGACGAAATTAATATGGGTATTAAATAAAATTCTTATGTCATACTCGTCATATATTTATTAAAACAATTTTTATCGAGACGTTTCGATTGGTAATCCAATCATCCTCAGTCTAAAAATAAGGATACACATTGAAATATAACAAAATTGAAATTATTAGTCTTGTATTAAAGAATATTTTTGATGAAAAAATGTAGAAGTAAAATGAAATAACTTGAAAACTAACAATGAAACCAAAATATGAAAAACAAAACCAAGATTAATATATATAAAATATATATAAAACTTCGTGACCAAAAATTCTTCGCCTAGAAATACAATTTTAGAAATTTTAGAATATATTTACAAGAACAATTTATCTGAATTGTATCCCAATTTTGTAACTGTTTTGAAAGTAATACTGACAATTCCAGTAACAGTTGCATCGGCAGAGAGATCGTTTTCAAAACTGAAAATAATAAAAAATTATTTACGATCTTGTATAAGTCAGGAGCGATTCTCTTCATTGGCAATTTTGTCAATCGAGTTCGAGTTGGCAAAAAACTAAATTATGACGAGATAATTATCAATTTTGCAATAAAACATGCCAGAAGGAATTAGTCATCATTACTGGTACGGCCTTCAAGGCCCTTGAAGGCTATAGCCGATTCAATCGTCTTCCGCCATTCCTTCCGATTTTGTGTTATTGTCCTTCTGTTGTGTGCACCGATAGACCGAGCCAGGGCCGCCCCTAGGCGGGGGCAAATGGGACACCTGCCCCAGGCCCCGCGCCTGTTAGGGCCCCGCGCTTCGACCGTCAAGTAATAAAATAATAAAATACATAACAAAATAACAAAATAATAAAAATATTATTCCAAGTTTTATAAATAGTTGGAAAAAAATTCTATTTTTATTGAATAGAAATATGTGTACTTTCTTAATAGTTAGTAATATTAAAGAAAATATCGTTATTCAATTTATAAATATAGATGGGGCCCCGCAAATCCAGTTTTGGTGACCCGCAACTCCAGTTTGCCCCAGGCCCCGCAAATGCTAGGGGCGGCCATGGACCGAGCATCCTGTGTTACACAATCAACCCACCTTAGCTTTGGTCTATCTCAATTCTACTACCTACTGGCACAATGGCACCATACGAAAATTTCTTTGTATATGGTTTATTTCATGGGCTCCAGTCCATCCTAGTCGATTTAATTAAACTTTTTTCTTCATACCGATTAAACAGTTTGAAATTATATCTGCATCTCAATAAGACACTTTTGCATACGGTCTAAAACAGGGGTTCTTAAACTTCCGAAATAGTCCGAGCACCCCCTCGTGAACAACATTTTTTTTGCGGACCTCATCACTACCCTAGGCATTTTTCGTCGTTATTGAGACTTAATTTCTGGCTCAGTAATCTCATAGGCACTACATTTTAATAAATATTGGTAAAAATGTATCGCTGGTTATTTTAATAAATGGTCTTGCGCATTTATAGAGATGAACATTTTTATTAGCATTACGAATAAAAAATATAAAATGAATAAAAATAGTAGTAAAAAGAATTAGAAAAGTTACAAATTATAACACGTTAGGCTCATACAAACATTTCTTGGTCAAATATTGGTCAAAATAGATCTTATTATAATATGATTATTATATAATATTTATAGATCTTTTCAGCTATTTATATTATTTTGTTAAATATTAATTATAATTATTTATAAATTATTAGTGTAACTAATATGTACAAATAATTAGTGCAATATTGCAAAATACAAATATTTTGTTTTTTTTTTTTTAGAAGAAGAAGACCCCGCACGAGCATCTTGCACCGGGCCCCGCTTTTTCTCGGGCCGTGCCTGCTTGCATCTTATGAAAATAATTTATCGATAAAATACACACTGGAAGCAATAAAGCAATTGCCTTATTTTGGATAATCATAAACATGTTTGTAGTTACTGTTTATGTTACATACTTTACAAACTCATGAACTTGATATGCAGAAATTACCTAACGATCCTAATTATTAATCATATGCCGTAATTATTAATTAATTATTACAAGGAATTATAACTAACTATTTTTTGCAGAAAATGTTTGTTAGTTGTCAATATTAACCTAATCAATTGTCAATCCTAACCTAGGTCCGGGCATATGGGGAGGGGGGGGGGATTATAGGGCTCCCGGTCCACTATAAGGGAAAACAAGCACAGTATCTGCAAACAGGGCTGCCGCGGGATCAACGGTCACCCAACCGCCCGTGTGCAAACATTCATAAGACCGCTCTCTACTAGTTAGATTCTGCTAGAACAGAGCTCAGATGCGACCCCCAGCATTTTCCGCCTTATTCCTGTAAACGTTACCTACCAGTTTTGTGGCAGACTTCAAAAAATAATTTTTTAAGTAGTCTGGCGGTGTATTGTCTTTGGGGTAAATTAAGAGTTCTGTGTGGCACTCGGGTATTTTTATTTTGACAACTAATTTAAACTAAGTAAACTATATCAAGTGTATATGTCGATTGATGCATATCTATGAAAACGATTCGCGTTGGAGGTACTTCAAGTACTTTCAAATGCGACTTAAAAGTGCAATATTTTTTATTATGCTCCGAGCTACTGATAACTCAAGAGTTAGGGTTCGAAACTGTCTAAATAAAATTGGAAAGCAACTCTGAACACATGTAAATTAAAATACTTTACTTTCAAGCCATTATCTTTATATATAAAAGAGAATATTTGTGGCTATGTCCGGAAATTCTAACCCACTTCCAGATATGCTACCGAGTTGAAATTTTGCATACAGGTAGAAAAGTCGAAAATCTCAAAAAAATCCCATCAGAAACAAGAAATTAATAATTTTGTTTTTAATTATATTGGACCATCGAAGTATGTATGATGCGTTCAGCGAGATAGCGGGAATTTCGTTTCAATGGTTGTTTGGACAACTATAGTAAGTTCGTGAAACATCGTTCAATGTCGTTCGGCGCGATTCATCATTGCTCTGCTATAGCTGATAAGATTTATTTATTCAGTTATTTAGTAAAATTTTTGATTAGTGTATGCAGAGCGAGAGAAGTGGAGTACCTGTTTTCTGGTTTTTTATTTTAGGGCATTTTTAAACTTTGTTATTTTTATTTATTTATTTTTTCTATTCTTTTATTTAAATGTTTAAATATAATAGTAAAATCTTTTATATATACAAAACAGAAAATCTGTGTGTACCGAGTTGAAATTTGGTATATAGGTAGGAAATGCAGTCAATATAAGGAGGCAAATCGAAAATCAGAAGAAAAAAAAAAAGGTCAGAAAAATGGCTTACAATAAGAAAGTAATTATTTTTTCTAATGATTTTTTTTATTGGATACAAAGGGACAACCTAAAACTAAACTTTTGAAATATATCATTTACTATTGACTTAAAAGCAAAAACGCACATGAGAAAAGCTGTTTAAAATAAAAATACAAATATATGTTATCCTATAAATTTTTCAATCGGTTGAGAAGCAGGGGGAAGGGAGATGGGGGGACGTGTTAAAACTAAAATACTGGAAATATCTCGCTTATTATTTACTTTACATCAACAATTTATAAAGACAATTTGTTTTGATTGAAGAACGATTATTTTCTGTTTAGTGTAGTTTTTAAATATTTAGGGGGACAGAGGGAGCGCTACTTATAAACTTGAAATATCTCTTAATATTGATTTAACATTAATCATGTGTATAACAGAAGTTGTTACAATATCAATAACATAAATAAATAAACAAATCTTTTCTGTTTAATCTTCTTCTGTATATAGGTACTAGCAGTATACCCGCTGCTTCGCTACCGAAAAAAAGTAGTCGTAGCCCGCTTAGATCGGGCCCATTTCGAAATCGGTTCAAGACTGGTTGCTACGAATCGTTTTTCATTCAAATATAATTACTTGTTTTAATCTACCATTGTATAAATACGTGCTTCTTATACAAATAATTTAAGTACGAACTTCTTTGTAAACATTGTTAGTACAGACATTATAAGTGACAGACAACACGTATAAGTGTCCCGTTGTGCTAACCCAGGAAAATGCCACATAAAATTCTTATGTGAGAATCACTCATTTTCAAAGGCAACGCCGGTTATGTGAAGCATTTTATCTTCCACCTTACGAAATTATTTATTATAATTTTTATGATATTTATTATAATTACTCCATGATTATTCCTGATTTATAAATCGTACCTGTATAGATCAGAGAACTTTTTTTCGTTAGTAAATATTCTTGCCACCGAAGTAAGTTTTCTTCGTATTGCTTTAAGGGGTTACAATAATGTTCAATAGCGAATTTAACGTTATAATTGTCGTCAAAAATTAAAATATAGAAAATTGTGATATATAACTTCGGGAACATTTTTGTAGCAATATTAAACCCAAAATTCGTTAATATATATTTTGAATATGTTTATATTTTATAGTTTTTTATAATATGGAAGATATTTCCGACTTTTTTCTAAATATTTCTAAATTGATCGGAAACCTCGTGTCATACCGCGATGAGATATAGCTTAAACTCTTTCCAGACAAATTTGCAATACGCTGTTATAAATAGCACTAAAATCGGTGTAGCCGTTTTTGGATTTTAATACATATACCGATTCTAAACAGACGCCTATGTACCATAAAGAACTGAAACAGGCAACACGAAGGGTTTTATAAATAACCTTGACTCTAGATTTGCCTTTTATGGGTTGATCAGAGCAAAATACTGAACTTCGTTTTTGTATGGGTAACCTTTGTAACCAAAAACAAGTCAAAAAGTCGATATCTCATTATAGGTCTGAGATATTGAGGAATCCGTGAAAGAAACATTTCACCACATTAGGGGACGAATTTTAAAAAATTCTGTCTTAATAGGTGCTCACATCATGGAAAGAACATTCCTTCCACCACGAATTTCATGTTTCTGTATCCACGGGACGATCTATTGAATAAAAAATACCAATTTACCCTTGTAGAGGTAAAAATTTAAAAGAAAACTGTCAAAAAGTTTCTAAAGATTTTAAAAAGACACCTATATGCCAAAACACAATGTTATAACTCAACATACATAGAAAATACGTAGGGTTCTATAATTCACTTCGAATGCATAATAAATTTATCCCTTTAAAGGTTGATTAGAATAAAATCCTGAATTTAGTTCTTAACATGTGTATGTGTAACCTTTGTAAGCAAAAACTAAGTTAATATCTCATTGGTACTAAGAGATATTGAGGAATCCCTGAAATCACTTTACAGCCCCTTAGGGGTCGTATTTCGAAAATTCCCTTCTTAGTGATCGTTTACGACATGGAAGAAATATACTTCTCGAATTTCATGTTTCTAGGCCTAGTGATTTGGGCTGGACGTAGATGAGTCAGTCAGGTCATGTGTTTATGTACACATATATGTATATATGAAACATATAAATGATATACCTATATACAAAAGAAGATTAAACAAAAAAGATTTGTTTATTTATTTATTTATATTATTTATATTGTAACAACTTCTGTTATACACATGTTTAATGTTAAGTCAATATTAAGAGATATTTCAAGTTTATAAGTAGCGCTCCCTCTGTCCCCCTAAATATTCAAAAGCTACACTACACAGAAAATAATCGTTCTTCAATCAAAACAAATTATCTTTATAAATTGTTGATGTAAAGTAAATACTAAGCGAGATATTTCCAGTATTTTAGTTTTAGCACCTCCCCCATCTCCCTTCCCAAGCTTCTCAACCAATTTATAGAATAACATATATTTGTATTTTTATTTTAAACAGCTTTTCTCATGTGCGTTTTTGCACATGAGAAAATAGTCAATAGTAAATGAGATATTTCAAAAGATTAGTTTTAGGTTGTCCCTTCGTAACTCCCGTAAATCAATACAATAAAAAAAAAAATCATTAAAAAAAATGTGTTTTCTTATTATAAGCAATTTTTCTGTTAAGTCTACGTCTTAAGTGATACAATTATTTTTCTTCTGATTTTCGATTTGCCTCCTTATATTGACTGCATTTTCTACCTATATACCAAATTTCAACTCGGTACACACAGATATTCTGTTTTATGTATTTAAATAAAAGAATAGAAAAAAAATAAATAAATAAAGAAAACAGGTGCTCCACTTCAGTCTTGCTCTGTATACACTAATCAAAAATTTTACTAAATAACTGAATAATTAAATCTTATCAGTTATAGCAGAGCAACATTGAATCGCGCCGAACGACATTGAACGATGTTTCACGAACTTACTATAGTTGTCCAAACAACAATTGAAACGAAATTTCCGCGATCTCGCTGAACGCATCATACATACTTCGATGGTCCAATATAATTAATAACAAAATTATTAATTTCTCGTTTCTGATGGGACTTTTTTGAGATTTTCGATTTTTCTAGTTATGATGAAGGCATTCTCTACCTGTATGCAAAATTTCAACTCGGTAGCATATCTGGAAGTGGGTTAGAATTTCCGGACATAGCCACAAATATTCTCTTTTATATATAAAGATATCATTTATATTTTTCATATATACATATGTACATAAATACATGACCTGACAGACTCATCAACGTTCAGCCCAAATCACTAGACCTAGAAACATGAAATTCGAGAAGTATATTTCCTCCATGTCGTATACGATCACTAAGAAGGGAATTTTCGAAATACGACCCCTAAGGGGCTGTAAAGTGATCAGGGATTCCTCAATATCTCTTAGGACCAATGAAATATTGACTTAGTTTTTGCTTACACATACAAATGTTAAGAACTAAATTCAGGATTTTGTTCTAATCAACCCGGGCTACGACTACTTTCTTTCGGTAGCGAAGCAGCGGGAGATACTGCTAGTAGGTCATACAATTTTTAGTCAATCGTAAAAGATATTTAAATAATATTTAAGTAAAAGTTGTTTCTTTTTAAAAGCTCTATCCAAAGATGCCCAACTTTCCTATTTAAAAAATTAAGGGAAAAATTATCTGATAAATTTGAATACTACCATTCAATTTTTTATGTAAACTTCAGTCATTCATTTTTTTCCAACTTGCTAACACATCGCCTTTTCAAGAAAAATCGCATTCCCTATGTCCTGAGACATCCTCTTTCTTTCTCTCTCACCCTCTCCCCCCTCTATATATATATATATATATATATATATATATATATATATATATATATATATATATATATATATATATACAATAGGTAAATCTTGACGTATGTATATGTAGTAAAATAAAACTTCTCAATCGGTCGTCAAATTGTAAAATATATTAGTCGTAAAATAAGAGACGTTTCGACTACTCAAGCGTAGTCATCTTCAGTCTACAATAAAATAATACAAAATAAAAATAAAAATAATATATATATATGTCTCAGGACATAGGGAATGCGATTTTTCTCGAAAAGGCGATGTGTAAGCAAGTTGTATATATGTATAAATGTACCTATATATAGGGGGCCGCAGACAATATTTACGTAATTTTAGGGGGCCCCGTGCCAGAAAAGGTTGAGAAACACTACTCTATAGGTCGGGGCTGTCTGTCGGAGCATAATTAAATAATAAAAAAATAATTAAAAATGTTTCACTTATAAGTCGTACCTACTTGAAAGTGAAACGTAAATATAAATATTAATTTTTAAACATCTTTTTATTTTGACATGATTTTTGTCAAAAATTAGTGTCTCCCACCCTTACATAGAGGGGACATTGGGTAATGTATGTATATTGACGCGTGAAACAGATTGAGCACCACTGGAAAATCATGCGTAATAAAATGCTGGATGTTGATTGATAGTCGGCGATCGGCGATCGGTGATCGGTGATCGGCGAAGTAAATTCTGTGTAGCTGACTAGTGTGAGTAGGTACAACTCTAAAAGTGACAGTTTCGCTAATTACAACATGTTCAATTAAAATGTTCTCATTCACACAGATAACATCTTGTAATTAAAGGCCATTGTCATCAAGTCAGTTTCACAACCTATTCAGTCGTTCAGTCGTTCGTCATAAGTTTCCCACAAGATTTGATGCGATAGAGAGTTAGTTGTGTATGTTTTTACATGATACCTGTTACAGCTACACACACATATATCATAGCTGCGCATACGTGCTCGTGTAATGACGGACACGAGTACATCTCCTAACAGACATACTCCGTCTAACAGTGTCTAACTCAGTGGTTTTCGACCGGGGTGCCGCGAAGTACAGTGTATACTGTAAACAATCCCAACTAAATTCATCTAAGAATGAGTATTTTTATGTATTAGTAAAAAAAAATCAGATAGATGAGTCAACGAACATAAGCGGAAAGGCTCAATTACTGGCATTTATTCGCTTTGTACACAAATAGTAAATCAGTTTTTTTGTTGTAAAGAACTTGAAAAAACCACAACAGGCCAAGACATAATATACTAAGTTACTATTTGGAAACACATGATTTAAGCTGGAAATCATGTGTAGGAATTTGTACAGATGATGCTCCATCAATGGTTGGTTCAGTAAAAGGATTTGTAATTTTAGTTAAGAATGGTAACAATACTATTATAACAACACATTGCTTTCTTCACCGTGAAGTTCTTATTGCAAAAACCCTTGATACTGAATTAAAAAAACGTGTTGGAAGCTGTGGTAAAAATGCTCAACTACATAAAAAGTCGACCTCTTAAGCAATGTTCCCTCTAAGCTGCGAGGGTGCGCAGCCGCGCACTAATTTTTCAAAAGTTCCGCAGCCGATTTAGTATTTTGCGCACAATGGGCAAAATTTTTGACTTCAAACAGTGAGGTCCTGTGACAGGACCCCCCTAATTGCACACTTTTACATACATTTTGAACATTTTTGCTCCCATATACTTTTGAACGCGCAGTCAGCGAAAAAAATAGAGGGAACATTGCTCTTAAGTCGCGTCTTTTTGCCCGTTTATGTGAAGAAGTTGGCGCAAAATATGTAAATCTTCTTTCTCATACAGAAGCAAGATGGTTATCAAGGGGCAAAGTAGTAACACGTGTTTTCGAATTAAGAAATTAAATGAATTCTTTTTTTAATTTGGAAGATATTGCATATTGCTTTCAAATCATGATTGGTGTAGTGGCGTAGGTAAATCAGCGCCCCTAACTGAAAACCACCAGGACTGGGGCGAGGGTCTTTGGCGCCCTTATACAGACAGGGCAAAATTTCAAGAGAAGACCTAGAAAAAAGAAGGTCCTCACTTCTAAATTTCAAGTGAACACCTAAAAAAAAAGGTGCTCACTTTAACCTTGACGCCCTTTGAATTCCGGCGCCAGGTCATTTGTCCCCCCCCTGGCCCCCATCGTTAAACCACTGGCAGTAAGTTGGCAAATTTAGTTGATATATTTGAACTTTTAAATAATGTAAATTCTGGCATCCAAGGTAAAAATAAAAATGTTTTATCTTCAACTGAAAAAATTAAAATCTTCAACTGAAAAAATTAAATCTCTAGCTACCACATACCTTTGCAATGAATAATGACCAAATAATACCACTTGTCTCTGGCCATATCCAAATATTAGTAAAAAATGTAAATTATTACTCTCCTAATTTACGTACTGAAGATTACGACTGGTTGAGGAACCCCTTCATTGTAGAAGTAAATGAAACAACGCTAAATCTCAACGAACAAGAGGAACTAATTGAATTAAAAAATAATGGCAATTTAAATTTAAAGCATAAAGAACTAAATATTGATGAATTTTGGATACAGATAAAACATGAATATCCGCAAATCGCAAAAAAAGCTCTAGTAATTTTACTACAATTTTCTACCTCATGCTTATGTGAATTATGCTTTTCTGTTCTTACATCTATAAAAAGTAAAGAGAAAGGTTACAATCGATTAAGGAAGAAATGGAGTTTGTCTTACAAATATTTCACCTAATATTAAAAAAAATTATGCATCTCATCAGGCTCAAATATCTCATTAATCTACAATCTTGTTTTTTTATATATTCAGATATGTAATTCTTTGTTTTGTAATAAACAAAAATATAGTAGTTACTAATTATTTGATGTATTTTTATTATTTTTATAGTATCTATAATAGACATGAAAAAGTTAAATAAAAAAAACGAAATATATACGTCTAAAGTGAAATAAAAAAGTTGGGGTGCCGCAAAAAAATTATTTCTACTTAAGGGTGCCGCTACAAGAAAAGGTTGAAAAACACTGGTTTAACTGCAACCTCCAGTATACTGGCAACTACAGTCCCGTAATACTGGAATTGAATCCTGAATATCGCTGCCAATATTGGGGGGGGGGTAATTTCTGAATTTTGAAACAAAAAATGTTACTGTCTCATTTATGTTTGTTTTTTTGAAAATATGTAGTTATAAGAAATAAGATTACGTTGGGGACACCCCGGGTAATCCGACCCTACAACTAATTGAGACCTAGATAATTGACGTTTTACTGTATGTCATTTTTCTAGTGATTCAAATTTTTTCCTGTATACGACTTAAAGAACTGTATTGCATGGTAATTTTAAACTCAGTAGGGTTAATCGTTTGATACAATTTCTACCGTACAGACAGACAGACACAAGAGTGACTGTATATGAGTTTATTGATTTTAATGAAATCATGAGAAGGATCCATAAACCTCAAACCTGCTAGCAGTAGAAAGCGGGAAAGACCGAAAACCAAAGTTACATGGAGTAAATTTGGGTATTTGCTGTGAATTGGGTGCAGTGCAGATGTAGCCAAGGTGTAAAATAGGGGCTAGGTAACAGCAGATCTTAAGAAGTTGCGTATGCGCTTCAAACCCGAACGGCTCGAAACTGACAAAATAGAAAAATTGTGTACACTACAAACGAATTCACACAATACGTACTCCATATGTAAGTGTATAGTACCTAGCCATTCAATTTTACGCCACGTTGTATTACTTTTTTCTACTACTCCATGATTATAAAAGAATATTAAATTTCCACGCTTTTAACGTTGCCTATATATTTTAGATATATTGGTATTTCGCAAAAGTACAACATGATTGCAGATTATATCAATAAAATTTAGTAGGTAATCATTTTGTGAACTCAAAACACGGAATTTATAAAATTGGGAATAGAAAATGCCATCTGTTTTGAATACCGCGCAATGTTTATAATCTTGACGAAAAATGTAAACATCGAAATCAAATTAAAATTTTGTCATCATGAGATGTTTGATGCTGTGTGAATAAGTTGAGAATCAATTATGAAACGCGACAATATTATGAAATACGATAGTGTCCTCATTAAGTGTAACAGTGAGGTGCAAATTTTGTACATGCAGAAGCTGGGCATGAATTTGCGTGACATTCTGGGCAGTGATAGACGATCTGGCTGTGTGTCGGTCAGACAGCCAAGCACAAATAGACAAGCAGAAAACATCCACATAATGGCAATATTTGAATCAAGTGCTAGCTATAGATGTCTTTTCGAATATTATGTGGAAGACGATGAAAGTTTAAGGTGAAGGGACTAAGGATGTGCCGGATCATAAAAAAATCATATCCACGGATACGCATAAAAATATTTTGCTTCGCTATTGACGATATATTGACGATCTTATTAGTGTCATTAGTGTAAAATCCTCAGTTTGTTTTTCAACATGTGTATGGGTAATCTTTGTAAGCAAAAACCAAGTCGGTATCTTATTGGTCCTAAGAGATATTAAGGAATCCTTGAATTCACATTTTACCACTTTTCACCCTTTAGGGATGCAATTTTAAAAAACTGTCAATACCATTTCGAGATATTTTAAAAAGACACCTATGTGCCAAAAAGAAATTTTGTAACTCAACAAACACAGAAAATACGACGGGATCTATAATTCACCCTGTTTGTAGATTCACCCCTTTAGGGGTTGATTAGGACAAAATCCTAAAATAGGTTTTTCGGCATTGGTATGTGCAATCTTTGTATGCAAAAACCAAGTCGTTATCTTATTGGTCCTAAGAGATATTAAGGAATCCCTGAATTCGCATTTCACCCCTTTTCACCCTTTAGGGATGCAATTTTAAAAAACTGTCAATACCATTTCGAGATATTTTTAAAAGACACTTATCCGCCAATAAGAAATTTTATAACTCAACAAACACAGGAAATACGACGGGATTTATAATTCACCCTGTTTGTAGATTCACCTCTTTAGGGGTTGATTAGGACAAAATCCTGAAATAAGTTTTTCAGAATTTGTATCAGTAATCTTTGTAAGCAAAAACCAAGTCGGTATCTTATTGGTCCTAAGAGATATTAAAGAATTCTTGAATTCACATTTCACCCCTTTTCACCCTTTAGGGATGTAATTTAAAAAAACTGTCAATACCATTTGGAAATATTTAAAAAAAGCACTTATGTGCCAAAAAGAAATTTTATATCTCAACAAACACAGGAAATATGACGGAACGTATAATTCACCCCGATTGTAGATTCACCCCTTAAGGGGTTGATTAGGATAAAATCCTGAAATAAGTTTTTCGGCATTTGTATGAGTAATCTTTGTAAGCAAAAACCATGTCAGTGGCTTATTGGTCCTGAGAGATATTAAGGAATACTTCAATTCACATTTCACCCCTTTTCACCCTTTAAGGATGTAATTTAAAAAAACTGTCAATACCATTCCGAGATATTTAAAAAAAACAATTATGTGTCAAAAAAAATTTTATATCTCAACAAACACAGGAAATATGACGGGATGTATAATTCACCCCGATTGTAGATTCACCCGTTAAGGGGTTGATTAGGATAAAATCCTGAAATAAGTTTTTCGGAATTTATGTGGGTAATCTTTGTAAGCAAAAAGTATGTCGATATCCCATCGGTCCTAAGAGATATTAAGGAATCTGTGAAATCACATTTCACCCCTTTTCACCCCTTTTCCCCCCTTAGGGGTTGCATTTCGAAAAATCCCTTCTTAGTGGGTGCTTACGTCATAGAGGGAATATACTTTCTAAATTTAAAGTTTCTAGACCCAAGGATTTGGGCTGGGCGGTGATGAGTGAATGAGTCAGTCAGTCAGTCAGTCAGTCAGTCAGTCAGTCAGGACACTGCCTTTTATATATAAATATAGATGAATATATGTAACTTTCGATTATCTATATATATAAAATCGTAACTTAGCTACCCACTCACAATCAACGCCCAGCCCAAACCACTGAACCTACAATCATGAAATTCAGCGAGTATATTCCCTCCATGACGTAAGTACCCACTAAGAAGGGATTTTTTGAAATGCAACCCCTAAGGGGTGAAATGTGGCCTCACGGTTTCCTTAATATCTCTTAGGTCCAATAAGATATCGACTTTTTCGATTAATATCGGTTTTTGCTTACAAAGATTACTCATGTAAATATTAAAAAACTTATTTCAGGATTTTGTTCTAATCGACCCCTAAAGGGGTGAATCTACAATCAGGGTGAATTATAGAACCCTTCGCATCTTCTGTGTTTATTTTGTTATAACATTCTTTTTTGGCATATAGGTGTCTTTTTAAAATATTTAGAAAGTGTTTTCACCGTTTTTTTAAATTTCACCCCTAAAGGGGTAAATTGATATTTTTTATTCGATAGAATGTTGCCTAGACAAAGAAACATAAAATTCGGGGAGTATATCCCTTTTACGTCCTAAAAATACCCTAAGAAATGATTTTTCGAAATTCGACCTCTTAGGGGTAAAAAGGGGTGAAATGTGTTTTCACGAATTCCTCAATATCTTTTAGGTTAATAATATATCGCCTTGCTTTTGCTTACAAAGACTATCCATATAAATGTTGAAAAACTTATTTTTCAGGATTTTGTACTAATCAACCCCTAAAAGGGTGAATCTACAATCGGGGTGAATTATAGAACCCGTCGTATTTCCTGTGTGTGTTGTGTTACAATTTTTTTTGTCATATAGGTGTCTTTTTACAATATTTAGAAAGTATTTTAACGATTTTTTTAATTTCAACTCTAAGGGGGTGATTTGATATTTTTTATTCGGTAGAATATCCCCTAGACCAGCGTTTCCCAAAGTGTGGGTCGCGACCCGGCACCGGGTCGCAGAAAATTTTTGCCGGGTCGCGAAAAAATTGTAAAAACACAAAAAAGATTTTTTTTGTACATATTATTTTTTTTTCGTCAGTTAATCACTAGAATAGTATGTATTTGTGCTATTTATTACTATACTATATTCTTTATTACTATACTATACTCTTTATTACTATACTATACTCTTTATTACTATAAAGCTACTGCTTTAAAATAAAATTTGTTTTGTAAATAAATGTTTGTTTTTTCTCATAAGGTGGGTCGCGAAAAATTTTAAAACCTCGTACCGGGTCGCGGTCAAAAAAGTTTGGGAACCGCTGCCCTAGACCTATAACCATATAATTAAGAGGGTATATTCCTTTCATGACGTAAGTACCGCCTAAGAAAATATTTTTAGAAATTCGACCCCTAAGGGATGAAACGGGGTAAAATGTGTTTTAATGCATTCCTCAATATTTTTTAGGTCTGATGAGTTATAGACTTGGTTTTTGCTTGCAAAGTTTACCCGTACCAATGTTTAAAAACTTATTTCAGGACTTTGCTCTGATCAACCCCTAAAAGAGTAAATGTACATTTAAGGTGCATTATAGAACCTGTTGTATCTCATGTATTTGTTGAGTTATTTCTTTTTAGTATATATGTGTCTCTTTAAAATATTTAGAAAGTGTTTTGACAGTTTTTTCAAATTTCATCCTTAAAGGGAAATAGATCTCTAAGGTAAATTTGTATCATTATTCGATAGAACGTTTCCTAAATCTAGAAATATATAATTTTACGAGTATATTCTTTTCATGACGTAAGTCCCAATAAGAAGGAATTTTTTTCAAAATTCGACCCTTCTGGGGATGAAAAGGGGTAAAATGTGTTTTCACGGATTCCTCCATATCGTTTACGTTTGATAAGATATCGACTTGGTTTTTGTTTACAAAGTTTACGCATAAAAATGTTTAGATACACATTTCAGGATTTTGCCCTAATCAACCCCTAAAGGAGTAAATGTACATTTATGGTGAACTATAGAACCCGTTGTATCTCCTGTGTTTATTGAGTTACATAATTTCTTTTTGGCATATATGTGTCTCTTTAAAATATTTAGAAACTGTTTTCACCGTTTTTTTAAATTTCATCCCTTAAATGGTAAATTGGTATTGTTATTCGGTACACAGTTTTCTACACCTAGAATCACATAATTATGGGAGTATATTCCTTTCATGAAATAAGCACCGGCTAAGAAGTGATTTTTCGAAATTCTATCCTTCAGGGGATGAAAATGGATAATATGTGTTTTCACGGATTCCTCCATATTTTTTAGGTCTGATGAGATAACAACTTGATTTTTGCAAAAGTTTACTCATACAAATGTTTCAAAACGTATTTCAGGATTTTGCCCTAATCAACCCCCAAAGATGTAAATATACATTTAAGGTGAAATATAAAACCCGTTGTATCTACTGTGTTTGTTGAGTTTGTTATAATATTTTTTTTTTTTTGCATGAAGGTGTCTTTTTAATATAATTAGAAAGAGATTTAACCGTTTTTTAAATTTTACCCCTAACGGGGTTAATTTGTATTTTTTATTCAATAGAACGTCCTCTGGACATAGAAACATAAAATTCAGAGAGTATATTCATTTCATGACTTAAGTACCCCTTAAGAAGGGATTTTTAGAAATTCCACGGGTTCCTCAAATCTTTTGGGTCTGAAGAGATACCGACTTGACTTTTGCTTACAAAGATTACTCATACCAATGTTTAAAGATGTATTTCAGGATTTTACCTTAATCAACCCCTAAAGACGTACATGTACATTTAAGGTGAATTATAGAACCCGTTGTATCTCATGTGCTTGTTGATTTATTTATAGCAATCTTTTTTGGCATGAAGGTGTCTTTTTAAAATAATTAGAGAGAGATTAAACCGTTTTTAAAATTTTACTCCTAAAGGGGTAAATTTGTATTTTTTTTTTTTTTTTATTCTATAGAACGTCTTCTGGACATAGAAACATTAAATTCAGGGAGTATATTCATTTTATGATTTAAGTACCCCCTAAGAAGGGATTTTTCGAAATTCGACCTCTAAGGGGTGAAAAGGGTTAAATGTGTTTCCACGGATTCCTCAATATCTTTTAGGTCTGAAGAGATACCGACTTGACTTTTGCTTACAAAGGTTACTCATACCAGTTTTCAAAAACGTATTTCAGGATTTTGCTCTAATCAACCCCTAAAGGAGTGAATGTACATTTAAGGTGAACTATAGAACCCGTTATATATTCTGTGTTTGTTGAATTACAACATTTCTTTTGGTATACCGTGTTTTCTTAAAATCTTTAAAAAGTATTTTGACACTTTTTATAAATTTCACCCTTAAAGGGGTAAATTTGGTATTTTTTATACGAAAGAACGTTCTCTAGACAGAAGCATAAAATTAGGAGAGCATATTCGTTCCATGACATGAGCAGCCAAGGGATTTTTAGAAATACGTCCCCTAAGGGGTAAAATATGATTTTCAATATTTTTCAGGCCCGATGAGATATTGATTTGGTTTTACTTACAAATGTTACCCATACAAATGTTTAAAAATATGTTTTAGGATTTTGCCCTAATCGAGCCCTAAATGGGTGAATCTACATTTAGGATGAAATATAGAACCCGTTAGATACAGGAGCTAAAGAAAGACGAAAGCCCGGGCAGCGACAACGTACCGAATGAACTAATAACTTTGGGCAAAGAACATCTACAGAAGCCACTTCTAGAGTTGTTCAATAAGATATTAGTCACAGAAGAAATACCCAACCCGTGGAAACTAGTCGACATAATTCTACTCCACAAAAAAGGAAACAGAGATGTCATAAATAATTATCGTCCAATATCCCTACTACCATGTCTCTATAAATTATTTACTAAGATGGTATTGCGTCGGATCAGTAAAATCTTAAATGAAGACCAGCCAATAGAACAAGCTGGATTTCGAAGTTCTTTTTCTACAATAGACCACCTACACGTTGTAAATCAAGTTATAGAAAAAAGCAACGAGTATAATATAAATATATACTTAGCATTTATCGACTTCGAAAAGGCATTCGACTCCATCGAACATGTCTTCATTTATAAAGCATTGGAAAAAAGCGGAGTAGAAAAGAAATACATTAAATATTATAAAAAACATCTATGAAGAAAATAACGCAAGAATCAAACTAGAAACAGCAGGACCTACTTTCAAACTACGGCGGGGTGTGCGACAAGGTGATCCTTTATCTCCAAACTTATTTACTTGTGTACTTGAAGATATCTTCCACGAGTTGGAGTGGGGAAACAAAGGCATTGCAATAAATGGCAAGAGGCTCACAAATCTTCGGTTTGCGGATGATATAATTCTCTTTTCTAAATCAGCTGAAGAACTAGAGGAAATGATCAATTCACTTAACGTCCAATGTGAGAAAACAGGATTAAAAATGAATAACAACAAAACCAAAGTCATGACAAATGGACAAAAGGTGAACATCAGCCTACATGGAAATAGTTTGGAATATGCAGAAGAAATAATATACCTCGGGCAACTACTGTCTTTTAACAGCAGACAAGGAAAGGAAATAGAAAGAAGAGTAGCTCAAGGGTGGAAGAAATTCTAGGCCTTAAAAGATATATTTCATTCGAATTTATCAGCCACAATAAAAAGAAACGCTTTTGACAGCTGCGTTAGCTCCACTATGACTTATGGATGTCAAACTTGGTCTACAACCCAAAAACAAACTAACAAATTACGCACGTGCCAATACGCGATGGAAAGATCTATGCTAAAAATCAAAAGGTCGGACAGAATCCGTTTATCCGAAATAAGGAAAAAAACTGGGTTGAAAGACATTCTGAAAACTGCCAGGTCCTTGAAATGGAAATGGGCTGGTCATGTTATGCGCCTCCGAGATCACAGGTGGACCAAAGAGGTCACGGAATGGATACCTAGAGACCATAAAAGAAGGCGAGGAAGACAAAGAACTCGATGGGAAGATGAAATTAAGGAAACAGCAGGCAAATTCTGGAGACGGGCAACAAGCGACCGTCAACGTTGGGCGCAACTGGGGGAGGCCCATGCCCAGAAATAGGCTCCGTGAATTTAATGTAATTAAGATCAAGTAGATATTAAGAATATTAGTATATGTAATTATTTAAGCAATACATGTATTGTAAATCATATTAATGAATGTAATATACATCTTAAGATACAATACAAATGTATATATAGATTTATAACGGAAATAAAAAAAAGGGCTATAATAATAATAATACTAATAGAACCCGTTGTATCTCCTGTGTTTGTTATAAAATTATTTTTTGGCACATAGTTGTATTTAGAAATATAATCATAGTAATCTTTATAAAAGGTTTGACCGTTTTTTTAAATTTCACCCCTACATGAGTAAGTTGGTAGTTTTAATTTGATAGAATGTCTCCTTAACCTAGAAATATAAAATTCAGACAGTTTATTCCTTTCATGACGTATGCACCTAATTAGAAAGGATTCTTGGAATTTGAACCCCCAAGATTGTGAAAAAGGGTAAAATGTTTTTTCACGGATCTCTCAATATCTCTTAGACTCGATGAGAAGACCAGGTCGATATTGGTTTTGCTTACAAATATAACCCATACACATATATGAAAACATAATTCAAGATTTTGCCCTAATCAACTCCTAAGGGACAAATGTATATTTTGGGGTGAATAACATTCCTTTCTAACATATAAGTGTGTTTTTAAAATATTTGGAATGTGTTTAACCGTTTATTTTCTTTTTATATCAACTCTAAAGGGGCAAATTGGTTATTTTGATTCAATAGAACGTCCCCTGGATACATATATAAATGTGAAAGTCTGTCTGCCTGACCGCACGGGCATCACGACAAAATGGCGTGACCAATTTTCACGAGATTTTCAACACACCTTAAAGTGAATCCGGGACAGATTATAGGCTATATTTCGTATCAGAATTTTAATGTGGGGATTTTGGTGGGCAAGAACGTAAAAAAATAGTTTAATTCGGTATAGGTAACTCTAAATCTATAATAAATACTTTCGTTTTTTTAGTTAAATTTTTTTGTCAATGTTAGAAAATGATAGACATTTTTTCCGCAGTAATTTGTCTATGAAAATAACATAAACGTCTTCCTTGAATATTATTGAATAAAACAATGTAATTCAGTGAACCTGAATCGAAATGGACAGTGTTAAAATATTAAAATTTGGGCTTTATTCTATTTGCATTTCAATTCCGAAGCCTAGAAAATCTTGGATTATGGAAGGACGGTGATACTGGAACACTCATATTTAACATTTCTATTCAGACTAATGTTCTGTTAAGACGTGTTACATATACTTGAATATTTATTTAATGTTCCTGACCGCTGATTTGTTTCAAGATTATTCTTAAACATATATTCAATTAGACTCTGTCTCAGAAAGACTGATAGTAATAAATCATTTTGTCAGGCAGTTACCAGTGGCGTGCACATTTTAAACACGTTTAAATTGGTTTTGTGTATTTCTATATTACTATTTATCATTTTATTAAACGCACGCCTGTGACCATATTTTTCCTCAAAAATTTAAGGTCAAATTTTTATGATCTATTGTGTTTAACCCTAGTTTCTATTCCCATATAAGATGTGCGGCACACTCGGTTGTTTTTAACAATATTTCGTTTCGAACTATTCATATTTTGTCGCTTTTGTTTGGCCGCTTCTGTGTGAAAAAACAATAACTTTTTACAAATAATAAATTTTATTACTATCAGTCTTTCTGAGATAGAGTATAGCTTTATTTTGAAAAAAATATATATTTAATTAAATAATTATATTTCTTTTATAATAAACTTAATTTAACTCATCCCGTGCGAAGAACGGCTACTCTGCTAGTGTGTATATATATATATATATATATATATATATAGTAGTGAAAGTTATTGGGAGTAGCGATGGAGAAAAGTAAACTCAATATTTACTCATACCCGATATTTCGGTCTAAATTTTTCTCTTAGAGGAGACTCTACGATTTTACTCCCTTGAAAAAGGTCTAAAAATTTAGACCGAAATATCGGGTATGAGTAAATTTTGAGTTTACTTTTCTCCACCGCTACTCCCAATAACTTTCACTACTATATATATATATATATATATATATATATATATATATATATATACGGATCGGGATTCGGATCGGAGGTCCAGGCTCATATATATATATTCGGATCGGAGGCTCGACATCTGGAGATATTTCTATCGCGACAGCTATTTCTTAGGCAGAAAAGAGCGGAGCACATGCTGCAACCCACCGAGACGATCTTCCTCCAACAATGAACTAAATCTTTTTACAGTTCTGATACATTCCGGCAAAACTGTATTTGGGGGTGTTGCATCTAATAATGTCGATGCTGTATCAGTTTTAACTAACGCTTCGTACCAAATAACAACACTACACACAAATTTAAATTTAGATGTTTTTAACGCCAGAGACAATGAGTGCGTTTTATTGGTGGCTGGTTAGAAATACTAGAACTGATGCGCAAGAAAACGGCAGTTTTGATCGTGTAGTAAACATGGAATGATATTTGCATGGAGGTTAGGTTAGGTTAGGTCGTATGGTTGTAGAACAAATAACGAACATATTTCACCTTAAATGGATAATCTAAATAATAAATATAGTAATAATAATAATTTTTATTTATATAGCTTTTAGCTAATAATAGAAATTTACAAAATATTACTTATGTATAAACAACTTTACAAAAAATATATTTACATGGTTAATGAAAAAATATAATTATAGCCTATATTAATTATTACTCGCTAAAAATATTCTTAAATTCTTCTTAAATATAGTTAGTGATCCTATTGATTTTAATTCCCCTGGTAAACTATTATATTCTAAAGCTCCTCTATGCATAATGTTTTTTTTTGTGCTTACTTTCTTTGTACCTGTTATGTAAAATGACCCAGTCTGTCTCGTATTATACGAATGTATTTCCTCAATCCTTTTTAAATTTGACCCCAAATACTGTGGCAATAAACCTTTGTCCAATTTATACATAAAAATCATACCATTATATTTAATAAATTGTTTAATATTTAACCATTTTAAATCATTTAACATTTTTGTTATACTAGTGAATCTGTTACATTTTAGGATGATACGCATCGCTCTATTTTGTAGTAATTGTAATTTATTAATGTCACTGTTGTTAGCTAAATACAGAACAGTGTTACAATACTAAAAATGGGGCTTTACGATAGTGTTAAATATTTGTAAAGCACACCATTTTGATATTTTATTTCGGATTCTACGTAAATAGTTCAATTTTTTACTTATTTTTTTTGATATAAAATTTATATGTTCTGTACCTGTTAAGTTTTTATCCACTATAATGCCTAAATATTTTATTTCGTTAACATATTCTATGTTTTCCCCACCTATATTTAACTTCAATTGATTTTTGTTATACATTAACATAGCTTTAGTTTTTTGAACGTTTAGCTTTAATTTGTTATTACACAGCCAGTTACTTATTTCTGCCAGGTCATCTTTTATAGTCTGTATTGACTTATCAATATTTGTGTCATTATAATACATTATAGTATCATCTGCAAAGAGGTGTATTTTACAGTTCTTTATTGCTATTTTTATATCATTTATATAAACTGTAAACAATAAACTACTGAGTCCACTTCCCTGAGGTAATCCTACATCTATATTTTCTAATTTAGATTTTACATCCCTAAATTTTACAGCCTGTTTTCTGTTATTTAAATAATCCCTTATCCAGTCTAGAACTTTACCTTTTACTCCATATTTTTCTAATTTTTTAACTAAAATTTGCCTGTCAACCGTCTCAAATGCCCGCTTTAGATCTAAGAAGACTGCACATATATAATTACTAGCTGAAAACCCGTGCTTCGCTACGGTATATTGATGGTCTCATTAGCATAAAATCCGCAGTTTGTTTTTAAACTTGTGTATGGGTAACCTTTGTAACAAAAAATCTAGTCGGTATCTCATCTGTCCTAAGAGATATTGAGGAACCCGTGAAAAAACATTTTAATCCTTTTCACCAGATAGGGGTCGAACTTGAAAAAATCTTTTCTTAGTGGGATCTTACTTCATACTGAAAAATGTACTCTCCGAATTTTTTATTTTTAACAAAAAAATACTAATTTACCCTTTAGGAGTGAAAGAAAACTGTCAAACTGTGAAAACATATATGCCAAAATGAAATGTTATAACTCAACAACCGCTAGAAATACAAAGAGTTCTATAATTCACCCCGAATGTAGATTCGCCCCTTTAGGGGTTGATTAAGATAAAATCCTGAAATACGTTTTTCGGCATTTGTATGGGTAATCTTTATAAGCAAAAACCAAATCTATATCTTATTGATCCTAGAAGATATTAAGGCGTCCTTGAAATCACAATTCCCTCTTTTCACCCTTTAGGGGTGATATTTGTTAAAGGTAAAAAACTGTTAAAACCATTTCGAGACATTTTAAAAAGACACAGGAAATACGACGCGATGTATAATCTACCCCGTTTGTAGAATCACTCCTTTAGGGGTTGATTAGGACGTAATCCTGAAATAAGTTTTTCGGCATTTGTATGGATAATTTTTGTAAGCAAACACCAAGTCGATATCTTATTGGTCCTAAATAAATTAAGGAATTACTGAAATCATATTTCACCCCTTTTCACCCTTAAGGGGTGAAATTAAAAAAAAAATGTCAAAATCATTTCGAGATATTAAAAAAAAAAACACCTATGTGTCAAAAATTAATGTTGCAACTAAACGAACACAGGAAATGCGACGGGATGTATAATTCATCCCGATTGTAGATCCACCCCTTAAGGGGTTGATTAGGGCAAAATCCAAAAATTGGTTTTTCGGTATTTGCATGGGTAGTTTTTGTAAGCAAAAACCAAGTAGATATCTTATTGGTCCTAAAAAATGTTAAACAATCCTTGAAATCACATTTTACCCCTTTTTACCCTTTAGGGGTTAAATTTATAAAAATTGTTAAAACATTTCGAGATATTTTAAAAATACGCCCATGTGCCAAAAAGAAACCTTATAACTCAACAAACACAGGGAATACGACGGGATGTATAATTCACCCCAATTGTAGATCCACCGTTTAGGGGTTGATTAGGACAAAAATCCTGAAATATATTTTTCCGTATTTGTATGGCTAATCTTTGTAAGCAAAAAGCAAGTCGATATCTTATTGGTCCTAAGAGATATTAAGGAATCCTTGAAATCACATTTCACCCCTTTTCGCCCTTTAGGGGTTAAATTTAAAAAGTTGTCAAAACCATTTCGAGATATTTTAAAAAGACGCCTATATGCCAAAAAGACACCTTATATCTCAATAAACACAGGGAATACGACGGGATGTATAATTCACCCCGATTGTAGATCCATCCTTTAGGGGTTGATTAGGACAAAATCCTGAAATATATTTTTCGGTATTTGTATGGGTAATCTTTGTAATCAAAAAGCAAGTCAATATCTTATTGGCCCTAAGAGATTTAAGGAAACCTTGAAATCACAATTCACCCCTTTTTACCCTTTAGGGATGAAATTTTAAAAAACTATCAAAACCTTTTCGAGATATTTTAAAAAGACACCTATGTGCTAAAAAGTAATGTTGCAACTAAACGAACACAGGAAATACAACGGAATATATAACCCTGATTGTAGATCCCCCCCCCCCTTTAGGGGTTGATTAGGACAAATTCCTGAAATAAGTTTTTCGGTAATTGTATGGATAAACTTTGCAAGCAAACAGTAAGTCCATATCTTATTGGTCCTAAGAGATATTAAGGAATCCTTGAAATCACAATTCACCCCTTTTCAACCCTTAGGGGTGAAATTTTAAAAAACTGTCAAACCCGTTTCGAGATATTTTAAAAAGATACCTATGTGCCAAAAAGTAATGCTGCAACTAATGAACACAGGAAATACGACGGGATGTATAATTCACCCTGATTGTAGATCCACCTCTTTAGGGGTTGATTAGGACAAAAACCTGAAATATGTTTTTCGGTATTTGTATAGGTAATCTTTGTAAGCAAAATGCAAGTCGATATCTTATTGGTTCTAAGAGATATTAAGGAATACTTGAAATCATAATTCACCCCTTTTCACCCTATAGGGGTGAAATTTTAAAACACTACCAAAACCTTTTCGAGATATTTTAAAAAGACTCCTATGTGCTAAAAAGTAATATTGCAACTAAACGAACACAGGAAATACGATGGAATATATAACTCACCCCGATTGTAGATCTATCCCTTTAGGGGTTGATTAGGACAAATTCCTGAAATAAGTTTTTCGGTAATTGTATGGATAATCTTTGCAAGCAAACAGTAAATCGATATCTTATTGATCCTAAGAGATATTAAGGAATCCTTGAAATCACAATTCACCCCTTTTCAACCCTTAGGCGTGGAATTTTAAAAAACTGTCAAACCCATTTCGAGAGATTTTAAAAAGACACCTATGTGCCAAAAAGTAATGTTGCAACGAAACGAACACAGGAATTACGACGGGATGTATAATTCACCCCGATTGTAGATCCACCCCTTTAGGGGTTGATTAGTGCAAAATCCTGAAATTGGTGATTCGGTATTTGTATGGGTAATCTTTGTAAGCAAAAAGCAAGTCGATATCTTATTGATCCTAAGAGATATTAAAGAATCCTTAAAATAACAATTCACCCCTTTTCACCCTTTAGGGGTGAAATTTCAAAAAACTGTCAATACCATTTCAATATATTTTAAAAAGATACCTATGTGCCAAAAAGTAATGCTGCAACTAATGAACACAGGAAATACGACGGGATGTATAATTCACCCTGATTGTAGATCCACCTCTTTAGGGGTTGATTAGGACAAAAACCTGAAATATGTTTTTCGGTATTTGTATAGGTAATCTTTGTAAGCAAAATGCAAGTCGATATCTTATTGGTTCTAAGAGATATTAAGGAATACTTGAAATCATAATTCACCCCTTTTCACCCTATAGGGGTGAAATTTTAAAACACTACCAAAACCTTTTCGAGATATTTTAAAAAGACTCCTATGTGCTAAAAAGTAATATTGCAACTAAACGAACACAGGAAATACGATGGAATATATAACTCACCCCGATTGTAGATCTATCCCTTTAGGGGTTGATTAGGACAAATTCCTGAAATAAGTTTTTCGGTAATTGTATGGATAATCTTTGCAAGCAAACAGTAAATCGATATCTTATTGATCCTAAGAGATATTAAGGAATCCTTGAAATCACAATTCACCCCTTTTCAACCCTTAGGCGTGGAATTTTAAAAAACTGTCAAACCCATTTCGAGAGATTTTAAAAAGACACCTATGTGCCAAAAAGTAATGTTGCAACGAAACGAACACAGGAATTACGACGGGATGTATAATTCACCCCGATTGTAGATCCACCCCTTTAGGGGTTGATTAGTGCAAAATCCTGAAATTGGTGATTCGGTATTTGTATGGGTAATCTTTGTAAGCAAAAAGCAAGTCGATATCTTATTGATCCTAAGAGATATTAAAGAATCCTTAAAATAACAATTCACCCCTTTTCACCCTTTAGGGGTGAAATTTCAAAAAACTGTCAATACCATTTCAATATATTTTAAAAAGACACCTATGTGCCAAAAAGTAATGCTGCAACTAATGAACACAGGAAATACGACGGGATGTATAATTCACCCTGATTGTAGATCCACCTCTTTAGGGGTTGATTAGGACAAAAACCTGAAATATGTTTTTCGGTATTTGTATAGGTAATCTTTGTAAGCAAAATGCAAGTCGATATCTTTTGGTTCTAAGAGATATTAAGGAATACTTGAAATCATAATTCACCCCTTTTCACCCTATAGGGGTGAAATTTTAAAACACTACCAAAACCTTTTCGAGATATTTTAAAAAAACTCCTATGTGCTAAAAAGTAATATTGCAACTAAACGAACACAGGAAATACGACGGAATATATAACTCACCCCGATTGTAGATCCACCCCTTTAGGGGTTGATTAGGACAAATTCCTGAAATAAGTTTTTCGGTAATTGTATGGATAATCTTTGCAAGCAAACAGTAAATCGATATCTTATTGATCCTAAGAGATATTAAGGAATCCTTGAAATCACAATTCACCCCTTTTCAACCCTTAGGGGTGGAATTTTAAAAAACTCTCAAACCCATTTCTAGATATTTTGAAAAGACACCTATGTGCCAAAAAGTAATGTTGCAACGAAACGAACACAGGAATTACGACGGGATGTATAATTCACCAAGATTGTAGATCCACCCCTTTAGGGGTTGATTAGGACAAAATCATGAAATTGGTGATTCGGTATTTGTATGGGTAATCTTTGGAAGCAAACAGCAAGTCGATATCTTATTGATCCTAAGAGATATTAAAGAATCCTTAAAATAACAATTCACCCCTTTTCACCCTTTAGGGGTGAAATTTCAAAAAACTGTCAATACCATTTCGAGATATTATAAAAAGAAACCTATGTGCCAAAAAGTAATCTTTCAACTAAACGAACACAGGAAATACAACGGGATGTATAATCCACCCCGATTGTAGGTTCACCCCTTTAGGGGTTGATTAGGGCAAAATCCCGAAATTATTTTTTCGGCATTTGTATGGGTAATACTTGTAAGCAAAAACTAAGTCGATATCCCATCGGCCCTAAGAGATATTAAGTAATTCGTGAAATCACATTTCACCCCTTTTCATCCCTTAGGAGTGGAATTTCGAAAAATCCCTTCTTAGTGGGTGCTTACGTCATGAAGGGAATATACTCTCCGAATTTCAAGTTTCTAGGCTCAGGGGTTCGGGCTGGGCGGTGATGAGTGAGTCAGTCAGTCAGTCAGTCAGTCAGTCAGGACACTGCCTTTTATATATATAGATTGTCATCCAGCATACTTTTCCAATCATTTATCATGAGATTTACTGCAGTTTCACAAGAGTGACCTTTTCTAAATCCGGATTGTTCTTGTATAATTATATTATTACATTCGAAGAAATTTTCTAACTGTTCTCTAGCAGCTACTTCTAAGATTTTTTCAATTGTTGGTAACATGTTGATTGGTCTTAAATCCTCAGCTTTAATAACATTCGTTATTTTCGGGACAGGTACTACAGTTGTTTCTTTCAGGATTTCCGGAAATCTACCACTTCTAAAAGATGTATTAATGACATGTAGTAACTGATATCCTATTATATAGAAGTTCTCTTTTAGAAATATAGCGTTTAAACTATCTACACTAGCTTTGTTTTTTTGTTTAAAAATAATTGTTTTTAATTTACTTATGTCTATTGGCTCAAACTCATCGATTAAATAACTACTACTTATATGTTCTAATTTAATTTGACCATTTGTTATCGAGTTAACCATTGCTTTGACACTGTCAATGAAAAAGTTATTAAGTTCATCAGCTATGATGTTACTATCTGATACTAATTTACCTGCTATATTAATTTCTTCATTTATATATTGTGATTTACCTGGCAGTAATTGTTTTAAAGTCTTCCACATTAAATGCATAATAGGAGCTTTATATTTCAAGCAAATATTCTAGAACGTAATGTTTTAGAACGAATAATTGAATTCTACGTACATTTTAAGTTTAGATTTAACAATAATATATTAAAATCATATTATATATATAAAAGCCCTAATTTCTGTGTGTTCGTAACGCTACGTTCCTACATTCTAGCGGGGCTTGAGGTGTGTGGTCGGTCACTCCCCACCAATGAGAGCGACGTTCTCCGACAAACAACAGCTCACTAAAGCCTGGAACAGAATGCACAGCGCGCTACGCCGTCAGCGCGCCGTCATTTGCGACGGCGTTGCTGAGAACGTCGTTGAATTTTCGCCTGCCCAGAATGCAATCATTTTTAACGCCGTCAAGTGTCACGTGACAACCTATATCTGTGTTTATACGTGCGCTTTTTTTTATTAAAAGTATAATGGATGATGAAGACTTGTGTGTGATGTTATTTATGTTGTATGCAAGTTATTTATACATACAAACACTTTACCATTCAGTAAAAACTGAGGTTAGGTGTTCTGCGTCAACGTTCAACGCCGTCAAAAGTTGGAAGTTGACGAACATTCTGTATCAACGGCGTTCGAACGCCGTAGCACGTTGTTCATTCTGTGCACTTGCGTAGTACAGCCTTGCTTTTAACTTTGCGCTGACAGTTTGCGCCGTCCAACGGCGTCAACGCGCCATCAAACTCATTGCATTCTGTTTCCCACTTTAGGCTAAGCACATAATGAAGCATAGAGCAAAGCAGCGATGAAAGCGGAGAGTAAAACAGCGAAAGAATGTCGCGCTTATAAAAGAGTGTCTACACATAGTGACGCGTTTAAAATCGAGCAGAAAGTTCACAAAATTATAATGGATTTCTTGCTAACATAAAACTCTTCCCTGAAAATTTGGTATTTACTAAAAAATAAAAATAAACACACTAGAAGGTGCAATGTTCACAGAATAAATAAAAGTAGACATATACATGGTGAATTTCATCATTTCTATATGCAACTCCGCGAACATCCAGAAAAGTTTCATTCTTATTTTCGCATGAGTATTTCAACGTTTGATTATATTTTGGAAAAAATTCAACATAAATTGGTAAAAAATGGACAAATTTCAATCGGAACCTACAATAAATACCTCTTATAAATGAGAACTACTTGTAAATGCTTCAATATCCATTTTAAACAATATTTCAGCAACGATGATAGCAGAGAAATCAAAATTGTTTGAACGCGTCGCCTTGCTCGACTATAACAACGATATAACCTCGCTGCAGTACGCTCAACTATGCGCGTGTTAACAGGAATTAATTTATTTAATTTCGCCGCTTTGCTCTCTTTTTTTATACCTTGGCTTAATTATATATATAAAAGCCCTAATTTCTGTGTGTCATCGTAACGCTAAGTTGCTTGGTGTGAATGGGTTTTGCGGGGTGTGGGCGGTAACGAAGTTAGTAGTAGGGGGCGACGTATACGACGAAACAGATAGTTTACCAGACACTAGAGCAGAGCATTGCAGTACATACGGTGACTCGATGGAAGGTTGTTCTGTCAGGGGCAGGTTTTGAATTGATGTTACGCAACGTATAATGACCCGCGGGCCATCTCCAGCCCGATACTAAATTTTTAAACTTTAAACGACATGCATTGAGCGGCTTTTTAGGATTTCCTAGGTATAATCAGAAACAGCTATACCATTAATGTCCAGCATATGGCCCGCGGGCCGTATCCAGCCCGATACTAATTTTTAAACTTTAAACGACATGCATTGAGCGGCTTTTTTGGATTTCCTAGGTATAATCAGAAACACCTATACCATTGATGTCCAGCATATGGCCCGCGGGCCGTATCCAGCCCGATACTAATTTTTAAACTTTAAACGACATGCATTGAGCGTTTTTTAGGATTTCCTAGGTATAATCAGAAACAGCTATACCACTGTTGTCCAGCATATGGCCCGTGGGCCGTATCCAGCCTGATACTAATTTTTAAACTTTAAACGACATGCATTGAGCGGCTTTTTAGGATTTCCTAGGTATAATCAGAAACAAATATACCATTGATGTCCAGTATATGGGCCGCGGGCCGTATCCAGCCCAACACTAATTTTTAAACGACACGCATTAAGCGGGTTTTAGGATTTCCTAGGTATAATCAGAAACAGCTATAACATTGATATCCAGCATATGGGCCGCGGGCCGTATCAATCCCGATACTAATTTTTAAACGACACGCATTAAGCGGTTTTTAGGATTTCCTAGGTATAATCAAGAAACGTTTTTGTTTTGTTAATATACGCAGAATCATGCAAATTTTAATAATTAATTCCTGCTTATATTGATTTTTATTCGATATCAGTTTGCCAACGTTGTTGGCAACGGGGTCTGCTAGTAGGTATATATTTATTTTAGGACACACAGTGAGAAAATACCTAAAAGTGAAAATTATTTTGAAGCAGTAATACCAAGATTTAATTCTAATACGTTTAAAAACCAAATGAAAACAACAGCATTCAAATATTGCTTTTCATCCCAACCACACTTATTCATTCCAGTCGTTTGACCTCAAATGATCGGTTGAGTAGAATGAATAGAATGAGAATATTGTACCAACAATACGCGTATTCTGATTAAACCGAAACCAGTATTGGCACAACAAAACGCACCCAGTGACATAAATACGACGTATGTAAACCGCTTCTGCTGACGCCAGCCGTCTGTCGCCTACAACTAAGCAGGCTAACTTCATTAAGTTAACCTGCTTTCAAGTTCATGGTAAGATGCTGTGACAGGAATTACACATTTATATTTGTGGGTTTATGTTATTGCCATATAAAAACAACCTTTGTTTTCATTCATATATTTTAATAAATATTAAAAAAAAAAAAACAGTAAACAAGTAAGTAGCAAAAAGTGCTTAAATATTACTGAATAAATGTCTAAATATTACATATGAATGGGAATGAATAAATGGAAAACTCTTCTAATAATCATAATAGTGGTGCGGTACGGGCGTATGTACGGCATTGATTTGGACTGGCGCGTGGAGCTGAACTGGCGCGTGAAGGTGGACTGGCGCGTGGAGTTGGACTGGCGCATGGACTGGAACCTGAAGTGGCGCATGAGCCTCATGTTGGGGCTGTTCCTTGGGTTTCTGGTAGTAGGGGTTTTTAAGTGGGTCAAGATTCAGACTGAAAATAACAAAAATAACAAAAGAGTTCACAATGCTACAAGTGGAGAGTGGTAAGACGTTCCGTATTTATTGGACATGATCTGTTCTTTTACATTTTCTTCTAATGTCCGATAAAGGTTATCGAAACACTTATATGAAGGAAACATAGTTGCACCACAGTATACCCACGCCTGTGTCATCGGTATACAAAAATTTCGAACCCCGCCAAAACCATGTGGCGGTTATCTGATGAGTGTAGCACACAATTTCCACCAGGAGGCAGTTGTGTTGGACACCCCCTCGCCACCCACCACCCCTGAATACTCCACAAACTGGAATTTTAAATCTTATCTATTTAAATATGGCAGTTATTGTGAATGTGACTTGCACGTGGCGTGTTTAATGTTCTGTGGTGCAAAGAATTTTAAGTGATCAATAATATATTAATTAGGAAATATTGGCCCTTCAGCTGAAATCAAACTTATATGTATTGTATATTTTACTTTTTTTTGATATGTTCGATATTTGAAATATTTGATATCAATAACATATTAATTAGAAAAAATTGGCTCATCAGCTGAAATCAGACTTATATGTATCGTATATTTTATTTTATTTTTTTTGTTATGTTCGATATTTGATATTAAATATTTGAAATGTTCGATATCAATAATATATTTATTATATTTGTTGCAAATTTTGGCCCATCAGCTGAATCCGACTTATGTATATGTATAGCATATTTTACTTTTGTTGGTGATGTTTGATATTTGAAATGTTCGATTTATTGCAAATATTGGCAAATACTTTTTTTCTTCTGCTATTTATGCTATTTATGTACCTATTATATGATTGTGTATGTTAGATTATTATTATATATGTACAATAAAAAGCTCAATTTTATATTATGTGTTTCTTTATAACCCCTTTTTATTATTAAACATGGATACATTTTCGTTTTATATAAAATTTTATTACAATTTCGAATTGTATTAAAATTTTATGTAAAACGAAAATGTATTCATGTTTTATCAATTGTAATTTTTTTGGAATAATAAATATGAGTACATTCAAATTTCGCGGTTTCATTCAATTTAGTACGTGGTGGATCTCTAGTTAGCGTTAGTTACGCTGAACAAAATTTTGACACAGAGATGGCACTTCTGTTAATGTGTTCTGTGAGTATACCCAGTAGTTTCACTCGACCGTTTTTCTGTACCAGATTTTTCATGCGCATGTGTGACTCCTGGTTAGGTCGCGCAGTTTTGCGAAGTGAATAAATTAAAAAATATTAAATAATATTTTATATTTAAGTAATTTTCCTACTTTATTATTATACTACTTTCAATAGTTTTTGTATAATATTTTTTAAATTCATTTTAGAGTCGTAAAATGCAAAATTCTTTTGTTAGTTGTCATATAAAGCTTATTCGTCCGTATCCATACGCGTAATAGTCTATATCGTTCTTTAGAACGTTGGTCAGGACGAGGTAGCTCGAGGTCACGAAAGTGTGGTACGCCAAGATCAAAGGTTCCGACACGAGTCGGCCTACTGGTTCTACTGTGGTTGCACCGCAAAGTGACGGATTTCTAGGCTTACCATACGTCCCGGTTTGAACGGGATTGTCCCGATATGAAGGTATGGTCCCGGCGTCCCGGCCAGTTTGTCATTTTGTCCCGGATATTTCGTAAAAATAAAAAAGTGCAAAATATACACGTAGTACAAAAAGTGCAACCTCGGAAAATGACGATTAAACAGCTATACGCTATTACAAACGTGTAGGCGGAACTAGATTTTGAAATGTAGTAATTTTTATCTATTAATTCGGACTTTTAGTCATTTTGTTTAAGCTTTGTAAATCATACTCACATTGCAAATTCTAACTTAAATTGATTGTCATTATAAAATGTCCTTTTCATTGCATTTGAATTTTTTGTCACTCTTAGATAAAAGATACTATTAATAAAAATTTCCCATTTATTTATTTTTTTGTCTTTAAAATATGGAAAAATGTATTAAAATTTTTGACATATGTCTATCTAGTTCCGCCTAAAAGTTTGGAGTAGCCTATAATTAAAAATAACAACGATTTTTTAAAGAAATTTCACGCTAGTGATAAATATTAATATTTTTTTAATAATAAGTACTAGCGTAGAAGGCGTTACTTTCTGTTTTTAGCAAAATCTCAAAATTGTCCCGGTTTGAGAAAAAAATATTATGGTCTACGCATTCGCATATCCAAGTGGCAAATCTGGCCACTGTACATAGAGAGAGAGAGGGGTCGCAGGGGAGTATACCTGTAGTGTTGCACGGCTTGGTTGCAGTCCACATTGTACCACCAGTCGCAGGTGAACTTCTCCTGATTGAAGAGCGTGCCGTTGGTGCACAGGAATTTGGAACCGGCCTTGCCGTCACGTCCGTCCTGACACACATGGTACGCCTGGCAGTGGGTTTCCACGTTGGCATACATGCCGGGCCGGTGCGGCACGTGCTCGCAGGAGAAGGACGTTTCGGGCACCGAGTGGTAGAGCGGGTAATCACGACCTGCCACTCCTGGGATCTTGCTGAGATCTTGCTGCTGCTCCTTGTCGCTCTGGCGCAGCGGCTTGGCTACCTTCACGACCAGTCTCTCGTACCCGCCATATCCGTCGCCCGGATCCTGTCGCAACAAATCTTACGCTATAGTACCTTCTAGCAGCCTACCGTCCGGTGAACGGCACACACTCACTAATCATTATTTTTTATAAAAGTGATTACGCAATACTTTTTTGTTAGCTGAAACTCGCTAATTTTAAAATTCCCCTTGACATAGAATACATTCACAATTTATACAGAACAATAGAGATACATTTTATGAACTATATACTTTTATTATCAAGTTATATAATTCTTTCATTACATTTACATTACGTAAAAACTCATTTTCATATAATCTGTTGTAAAAACATCTACACTTTTTTTCATTTCTTAATTACACAGTTTATCCGTGCCATGGAACTTTGTATGTTACCTCAAAACTAAAGAACGGCTTCAACGATTGAAAAATAATAATACACTGCTTGTGTATCAAACCTGTCCATAGTATCATTTATGGTAAAATAAAAATTATTTTATGTGTCAGATTACCTGCCTTTTTATATATTTATTTTTAATAATTAAAATCAAGTGAAAATATTATAATTATATAGAAAAATATTCTCTAAAAATATAAATGCTAAGAATCTAACTATCCAACGAAGATCTGGTTTGCACCAACGTGTTCAAATATTTCCGTAAGCTGAAGCCTCTTTTTTTGCCTTAAAATTTCATAATTTTTATAAATAAAACTGAAGAACAGTCAGGCGTCTATAGACAGTTTGTTGATAGGCGCGGGAATGCATAGAGGTCGAGGGAGAGATGCAACGGATTCACCAGCTAGTTAGAAATAATTACAATTATGTAGTTGTTACAATATTAATAAATTCAGCAGCTCCATGCATTATTTGTTGGATTGGGGTTAGTAAGAGAGTTTGAGGCAGTCGATTGTAAGAAACTGAGCGGCACGTAGGTACTTGGCGCTGAACGCTGGGCGTCGGGCGCATAACACGCTAATCGACGGCGCCGTTACCGTCATGTCACCGTAATATAAAGTTACATATTTAACGCAGTACAAATGAGCAAACTTACTATTCTGATGGCAGGGGCCTGGCCGATGAATACGACGAGCCAAGAGGCGAACAACAGAGAACGAACGTGCAACATTACTGATCGGTGTCTCTAACAGAAATGACCTCTCTGCACTGTGTTACACACACAAATAACACAATTCCTATATGTTAGCTAATTTCCACGTAATGTCGGCTGATATTGCGACCGTCGCTCTAAATGGGATCAGTGCAAGAGTAAAAGTACAAATCGTGAGAAAGTGCTTTAACCTCAAACGCCGCTTGCCATTCGTTTCTCCTATTCGGCTATTTTACTGAATGGACCATTTAAAAACACTGGCTACAATCTACGCGCGCCGCGCGCCGCTCGTCTCAAGTCGCACGTCGCACGTCTCAAGTCGTATGAATTGGTGCCTACAATATATCTCAAGTTTTTCGTTAGCGACCTCGCCGCTCCACCGCACACTCTTAGAAATTCAATCTGTCCAACTTAGCTAGTGCTGAACCCGTTTATCCACTTTCCCTCTCGATGTGTACAGCGCAATTGATATTCGTACGTATCCGGTCCGGACCGCGCGTTCGTGTTTCAGACGCGTACTGACCTGCATAATCCGCCGACATTTAGAAAGTGTTTGTGATCGGTGATCGGGTCACTTATTGTCCACGAGCACCTTGTCATTTGGCAGAACCTCCCACAGCTTTTGTAAAGTGACATTATCTGTCATGCATTCGACAGCAAGCCCTAACTCCGGACTGTAGACTACGTGTCTGTCATCAGCATGCCCTTCGACCGCGAGGTAAGCCGTCAGTGTGTTCGAAATGTCTTCGCGATGTTCCTCCGTCTCCTCCGCATCCTCTTCGAAAGCGAGCGTCGCCTCATCACGAGCCGCGGTCGACCCCAGGCCTGTTATGTACTCCACCCCGTAGATAGGGTTTTTACTGTACACAGCGTGCAACGATAGAAGCTCCTTATAGACGGTCTGGAGGCGATCATCCGGCTCCATCTTAAAGCCGAGCACGTAGTTACCGCTGTGCGCGCTGCTTGTGACGACCAGCGCCGTGCCGAACTTGGAGTCGCGCAGAACCACACCTGACACCTGCAGGAACGGCAGGGATATGTTGAATCCCTCGTTGACGTCAGCGAACCACACGAGCCGCACATTGGAGATCACCAGGGTGCCCAGGTTGCCCTGGTCGCTGGACAGATTCCACACGCCGTGCTGACTCGTGTACACCTGCTCGTGGGGTAGCAGCCGCAGCTGTCTGTTACTGACGACGGCACCACGCATCTTCAGCTCGCGGTAGAGCGTCGACGCCACGTACAACTTGTACACCTCGAGGGCGGAGCTGAAGTTTCTGTTCGTTCCCGCGAAGAGGCTCGTAAAGATGAACTCGAAGCGTATGTTGTTTGACAGAGCAAGCATGTACAACGCTCTACTCGTACCGCACACCTTCTAAAACATGACAAAAAAACTGAACGTCCTCTTATGCCTTATAACTACCATACAAATAATCTTACCGAATTTACAGTTTTTGTGGATGCATTTATGATGCAATTGTAACCGATAGCTGAAAAGATAACACAGGATAAAATAAGATAAAGGAGGATAAAAGTCTATACAGACATCACGTCAAAATGGCTGGACTCGGTGAATCTGGCCAGATTACAGGCTATATTTCATATCGGAATTTTAATTTAAAGGGGTAGTTTAGGACGGTGAAAATTTGGGGCTTTAATAGTTTAACGCGTTTTGAGATTATTTGTGAAAATTGTGAATTAAAAAAATCAGCTGTGGCCACCACAGGACCGACCGCCATCACAAAGTACTTGTATAAAATACATTCTAGCAGCAGAGTGTAAATAACTTGGCCTAATATTTTCTAACAAAGATATTATTTATCACGTTACATATAAGTATGAAAAAAATAGATACTTGCAAAAATAGATACCGAATATATAGATGAAAATTTTTTTCGTTTTATCAAAAAATATCTCAAATAAAAGTTGTTAGTTAAAAAAAATTTCTAAATATTTTTCTGTTGTTAAGTATTCGCAAAAATCTTAAAATCGACGCGAGTAAACTCCCATTTCTAGTCAACCGATTTTTACCAAAAGTTGATCAACTCGTGCCATTGACGTCAAAAGCTTAAATATGAAGTTTCATAAAAATCCTTTTAGCCGAATTTGCTCTGCACGTGTACACAGACAGACAGACAGACGGACGGACGGACGGACGGACGGACGGACGGACGGACGGACGGACGGACGGACGGACGGACGGACGGACGGACGGACGGACGGACAGACGGACAGACGGACAGACGGACAGACGGACAGACGGACAGACGGACAGACGGACAGACGGACAGACGGACAGACGAACAGACGGACAGACAGTCAGCCAGACAGACATACAGACAGACATACAAACAGACAGACAGATATCATGCTAAAAATAGTCAAAACGTTATGTAGGGCTGAGGTCCCTACATAACGTGGGGCTTCGTGGAGCTCCATCGAAATCTCGAAATGTCAAAATAGGTATGATCACAGTACCTCCTTTATATATGTTGACGGTCGGTAAAAAATTACAACTTAAATAGTGGTTAGAGAAAATGTACTGAGGTTAGAATTTTTGGATTCCTCGTAGTTTATTTAGAATAGAAAAAATTTGAGGCTTAATTCGTTTAGCGTATTTTAAAATTATTTAGCAGATTTTAATATGTCGTGATTTATAGAAAAATGCGATAAAGACCTGCGGTTGAAATTTTGAGGTTCTAATTGACTTGTAACCATATTTTGAAACAAACAAAATTTTCAATTTTTTTAAATTTTTTGAAATATTTTATAAATCCTAACTATAAAATGGTTAGGGATAGAAATCTGCGTTTTGAATTAAAATCTAGATTGTTTAGTCTAAAAAAAAAATTGAGCTTTAATAAACCAATTATTAAGTTTTGTATGGGCAGTAATCCAAAACCCTTGAAAATGACCAAAAAATCGTGAATTTTAAGCAAAACATTTTTGTCTCCGATTTTACTGAAAATTGGTATAAATATGTATTTTTAGATGAACAAAATTTGGTCCATTTTGAAATTTGGGCAAAAATTTTGGAATTATTGGCGAGAAACTGATTCAAATCGGCTCTAACTCAAAAACTAGGAAAACATGATTAAAAAAAAATAATTTTTTTTCATAATCCTCACTCCAAAATTAGCTTGAAACAATATTTTGACTAAAATTGGAGTCAACCAAATTTTCAAAATTTTAGTAAAATTTTAAGGCGTAAAATTTTGTATTTTGTTGGGAAATTGCTACACTTATAAATATTTTGCCTTAAATCACAAATATATGGTCACTTTTGAGTTAAGGTCGCAAAAAAATGTAGCAAAAAAAAAAAATTAAAAAAGAAAAACAGTCCACAATAAGGCTCAGAGACGATGAAATGTTAGCCTGCCCACTTTTTTTAATTATCTTTATAAACTAATACTTATTTCTGATCTATATCAGCAATTCCCAAACTGTGAGCCGCGGAAATATTCCAATATTCCGTTAATTGCGTTAGTTAGACCAATGTTTTGACTTGGGGCACCGCAGAAAAATTCTGTTACATTAATGGAGCCGGGAACCTAAAAGTTTGGGAACCACTGGTGTAGAGTAAATAATGAGATGTATTTCACGATTTTAGTTTTAGATTGAACCCCCGTAACTCCTTAAATATTCACCCAATCGTAAAAGTGTTTTTTTTTTCTTATTATAAACAATTTTTGTTATATACATTTTTGCTGTTAAGGCAATAATAAGCTGGGCCGTTTTTTTAAATTTTAGAGTTAAAAATTTATTAATTGTTAACACAGAAAGATCAGTGCATGAAATATTCCGTAGTATTTCAGCTGAGTGTGCAGTTTATTTTCGTATTTTCTATTTTCACAGATGCGGGCCACATGCGGCCCTCTGGTCTGGTCAATTGTTTCAAAATTCCAATATTTGTGTGACATCGATAGTAATTTTTTTTTCTTTGCGACTTTTAAACTGGTAACCCACTTTTTAAGGGGGACATGATGATCGCACCAGGGCGGCGAGTACGCTCGTGGTTCTCTTGATTTAAGGGACATATTTTAATATTTTTGGTATAGCCCTCCCCCAGTAACTAATCAAATATCCATCCAATTACAAATAAAATACATTTTCGTACTATAAATAATTTCTGTTATATACATTTTTCTGTTAAGTAAATAATAAGGGAGATACTTTAAATTTTATAGTAAACTGTTTTATCTCCGAAATCCTCTTAGCATGAAAATTTTGAGATGCCGTATAGCCTATGTTCGAATCTTGGTTTTACTCTATCATCATACTAAATTACGTCAAAATATGTCTAGCCGATATTGCGTGAATCTCAGACAGACAGACGCCAATTGATTTTTTTAGAGATGTCGTCTTGTAATCATCTGAAACGTATTAAAACCAAATAACTTTTTTGGTTTCTCTGGCTTATTTGAAATAAGCTAGTGAAACGTACATAAACTGATCCTTGGAGTTGTCACCGAATACCACAGCAAACGGAGGTTAGTTATAATAAGTCGACCAGTGTCGCCACTGTTCCCCTTGGTATCTTCCACTAAATCCATTTTGTCAATTATTTTCTCTCCTGTTTTCAGTTTCATTTCCCTGAACAAAAATCACCTGTTTTAAAGATACCATCTAAAATTTTCAGTAATATTTTCTTACGAAAAAGGAATATCAAATCTCACTTCCTTGTCCACCCATGTTACTTCCATTCTGAATGAACACAAGACACTGAACAGTGTGGAGTAACGAGAGCTAACACTGCTGTTTGTGTTGTTGTGATCGGTTGCTATGTTGTAATATTGATCTAGTCAATTTTTAACAAACTTGTTACCTGGAAAAGCTTAGTTTCCATTGGAATAAACGGTTAACAACAGTGGCATTTTCACATACGTATACCAACACTTTAATATCAGAATTAGCTTAACGTTACCTAAGTAAACTTTCTCTTCTGGTTCAGTTTAACCAAAATATCGGTTATCTTGTACCTACAATATGTTCCAAGTCTTACAGTACCTACTCATTCAACTCAAAACACACATAGAAGAACAAATATTTTGTCATATATATGCATGTATTTGTACGTTTTTGCTGTTTTATCCACAATAAATGATATATTTCAACATTTCGTTTTTTCGGCTTTCCGAAATCTTCTTTAGTTATTGTCTTTGTTCGAATTTCGGGTTCGTTTTGTTATCACACCAAAATACGTAAAAATATATCCAGCAATTTATAAATGAATCTCGGATAAACAGACAGCCAGAAATTGTTTTTTTTTTTTGTGGACATCTTGTAACCATCTGAAACGTTTAGAAAGAAAGTATAAGGACGAAAAAAATAAAAAACCAACAAGCATAATATAAAACCTCCAGTGTTATTTATTTAGGAGATACATATACTCTGCGAGATAACCGAAGAAAGTTCAGCGACCGATGTTAAAAAAAAACATATGGTTCAACCGAGAAGATTATCAAAAAGAACCATGTCCTTGCTCCCCGATGCCCCCCTCCAAATTTGCTCCCCATCCCCAGAATTGCTTGGAGAAAAATGTATTTTAGAAATGAGGACCTTTTTGTAAGTCATCACTTGTATTTTCATGTGTAAACGGTAAAAAAATTATTTCAAATATTTCCTGGCCCCCTAAATTTTACTCAAATATTTCCTCCCCCCCTCCAGATTTTAAGAGCTAGCGCCGCCACTCTCTACATAACATGTTTACAACACAATTAATAAGGATATTGTCCTTGTACTATAATTGAATAAAACCTGGGAAAACTAAAATAATTTTATGGCTTTAGTTTTTTACTGATTTATATTAATATTTCCTGTATGTGTCTATATCCTGAAATAGACCATATTAGTAACTACGTCATAAAATGGGATTCAGTGCTGCCGCCTCGTGATTGGATTCCTTTTATTTGAATTTAGCATGTTTTTTTTTTTTTTTGTTAAATTGTATTTTGGAAGTATAAATTAAGTTTTCAAAGTAAGAAAATGCTTCATATCAAAACTACATGTCAATATTTATTTAGTAATATTCTTATTTTATACATTATAATTTAATATGTCATTATTTTTGCAGAAGAATATTATATTACAGGTTAAGGCATTAGGGCGCTTGATGCCAGGGGGGCGCCAAGGTTAAAGTGAGGATCTTTTTGTTTTTTTTTAGGTCTTCACGTGGAATTTAAAAGTGAGGACCTTTTTTTTAGATCTTCACTTGAAATTTAGAAGTGAGGACCGTTTTTTTTAGGTCTGCACTTGAAATTTTGCCCTGTCTGGGGGCGCTCTATTCAATCTTGCATAAGGGCGCCAAAACCCTCGCCCTGGTCCTGCACATGTATTTTCAACTAGTCAAAAACTAACAAAGGACTCAGATGGCAGCACATATATGCGACACGCTAATATGGTCTATTAAAGAAAGTGACATGTACTGACATCATTAATAACCGGAAGTCACAAAACACCGGGAGTCGCAAAACACCGGAAGTCGCGAGACACCGGAAGTACCAACGTCACTACAAATTATACTATCCCGTATGCTAGATGATTAGAAGATTAGCTAGATTCTAGGTACTTTATTTAACGTTTAAATTATTAATAAATGTAAAAATATGAAAATTGAATAATAGTATATTTGGGAGCACATCTAATTATCATATTGAAATATTTACCTATACTATAATCTATAAAATATAAAATGAATAATCCTCTGATGGTGGTGCAATTCAAATTTAGCGCGCAATATTAGCTGTCATGTCTAGTAGAGGGTTTGAGTCGTGATGAGTGTACATACGTAGATATTTGCGAAGAAAAATGTTGAATCATGCGTTGGAAGTTGATTTTTAGAAAAAATGTATACCTATATTGATCGTTAAACCTCTTAAATGCGCAAAAAGGATATACTTTTTTCTACGCTAATTTAAAGGTTAGAAATTACGGAAAATTCGACTGATATTTCGGGTTGTTTGCTTTCTCATTATTGGAGTTTCATATTTAGTGACGCGGTCCTGTGTAGATAAAGTTAGTTACATATGTAAGTATATCTAGTTTCCATTTTGTATTGCGCTGAAATGACTCCGTGTAATGGGCGTTAACGCCCTTTAGTGACGCACGTATATTCTTTGTATTGTTTGTTTCATCTAGATACAATGTCAAGATTGAACCAAGATCGCCATGGGACGTTTATACATAAACCAGCTAGAGGATGGCTTCATTCAGACATATTAATTGCAAAAGAGGGTGTGACATATACTTTAAGAGTAAGTATTTTACATAAAAATGTACTGATGTGGCTGCTATTGTCAGATTTTCTATATTTATGTATTTTTTTTTTTTTTTGTAGTATGTGGGATGTTTAGAGGTGAACTCTTCCATGAAAAGTTTAGATTTCGAAACAAGGTCACAAGTAGCAAGGTAAGAGTTTTGATTGCTTTATGTGAGGTTGTAAGGCTGACATATTGAGGTGAATGTTTTAGGGAATGCATTAATCGGGTTTGTGAAGCTGCGGCTTTAAGAAGCACAGACCGAACACGTAATGTTGATCGTAGAATTATGAAACACATCGCAAATTTCCCTCGTATGGAACATTCCGGTTGTAATGTTTCACTGACGGTTTCCAGTAGTAGCCTGACACTAGTTAGTCTTGAGACTGGACAAAGAATCGCCACACACGATATGCCGAGAATATCGTTTGCATCTGGCGGGGATACTGATACGTTAGACTTCGTTGCCTATGTGGCGAAAGACTTAAATGATTGGCGTGCATGTTATGTGGTAGAGTGTGGCGGTGGACTTGCTCAAGATGTTATCTCGACCATCGGCCAGGCTTTCGAGCTACGTTTTAAACAACACCAAAGCAAACCGTCATCACTGAGCACAGTGCTCGGTTTGAGTGGGATCGCGGGTGCAGGAGCTCGGGATCCAGACCGTGACTACTACAACGATCTCCCGGGCAAAGTGCCTCCTGACGTGGGACCCCCTCCAGTCCCTCCCTTGCCAAGTATTGTGCATTCACTCAATACATTGCCGAACGTAAACACCGCTTCAAACATTCTTTCAAACATGAATACCAATCTCATCGATCTTAATGCAGAGGCTCCTTCGATACCGGCGACACATGACTACGTCAACGACGGGCCGCAACCCGCAGCGTCCAGGGATGTCTTCGATATGCGTAAGTATGAATTGCGGCTTTGTGGCGGCTCGTTTGGCTGAACCAGCTTCGTTTTGCAGAACCGTTCTCTGAAGATGGCCTGAACTATCAGCGAAGTCAGTTGCAGAAGGAAGCCTGGTTCCATGGAGCTGTCAGTCGCGCGGAGGCGGAGAATCTGGTACGCAAGGATGGCGACTTCCTGGTTCGAGAGTCGCAGGGCAGCACCAGCCAGTACGTCTTGACGGGGATGCAGGGCAACAGCAAGAAGCACTTGCTGCTTATTGACCCTGAAGGAGTGGTGAGTACACTACCCTGACCACTAGTACGGATATTATGTTTTCATATTCATTCTTTCAAATTGTTTATAAAATATAAGGTTAATTTATCATTTTGTCAATTTTTTTATCAATTTGAAATTTTGAACTACGCTTCTACGTAGTTCTACTTGAATACGTAGTTCTACTTGAATACGTAGTTACGTATAGAAATCCCAAATGTAATTCGTTTTTTTATGAGCAAAATATGTACTTCCAGCTCAAAATCATAAACAGTTGAATACGACGAAAATACAACGAGCGTTCAACATGTGGGAAAAAATTAAAGATGTTTTCTGAAGGAAGAACAAACGTTGATGACGGGCAGCGTAGCGGCAGCCCGGCACTGTCTCAACAGCCGTGACTGCACCAAGACCGGCAACGAATTATAAAGAACATTGCTGCGGATGGGGAAATTTAGGACAACTCACCACAGTTTATTCCTCGTTAATTCGACATGACACATTGCACGTCAAACACCGGACCTTCTGCAGTTTTTGCATTGGCAAAGCCTAGACCAGCTGGATAGATTGGTGGTGCTGCAAACAGAAGTATAATTGAGATTTTTTGGGAAACAATATCTTTATTAAGATAGACATAACTTTTTTAACTACTTACATGTTTACAAATAATCTATATATATATAAAAGGCAATGTGAAATGGCCTGACTGATTGACTGACTCGCTCATCACCGCCCAGCCCGAACCTCTGGGCCTAGAAACTTGAAATTTGGAGAGTATATTCCCTTCATGACGAAAGCACCCACTATGAAGGGATTTTTCGAAATTCCACTCCTGAGGGATGAAAAGGGGTGAAATGTGATTAGGGCCGATGGGATATCGACTTAGTTTTTGCTGACAAGTATTACCCATACAAATGCCGAAAAATTTATTTCGGGATTTTGCCCTAATCAACCCCTAAAGAGGTGAACCTACAATCGGGATGGATTATACATCCCGTTGTATTTCCTGGGTTCGTTTAGTTGTAACATTACTTTTTGGCACGTAGGTGTCTTTTTAAAATATCTTGAAATGGTTTTGACAGTTTGTTAAAATTTCACCTCTAAAGGGTGAAAAGGGGTGAATTGTGATTTCAAGGATTCCTTAATATCTCCTAGGACCAATAAGATATCGACATGCTTTTTGCTTACAAAGATTACCCATACAAATGCCGAAAAATCTATTTCAGGATTTCGTACTAAACAACTCCGAAAGGGGTGATTCTACAATCGGGGTGAATTATACATATTAATGTTCCTAACAGGCACCACTGCCGAGAGCTCTTTAGGAAATGTAGCATTTTGTCTTTTTATAGTCTTTTTGTTTATACTTGTCTGGTATACGTTAAAGAAAACCCGAACAGATATGTAACCGTATCCTCTAGACATGTCTACAATATTCGTTCTGCTGGCAACATCAGACTACCAAGACTTAGATTGTCTAAATCTAGGAATGGTATTTTTTTGGCAGCCACTTTCTTTAACTACTTACCAGTTTCTTTAAAAAAATTGTCAATTAGTTTGTTTAAGTTCAAAATAAAAAAAATTCTTATTGAGAATTGTCTCTACAATTCGGACGATTTTTTCAAAATTGATTTCAGTTCCTACATCTAACATGTAAGCTGTTGTTTTTTTGCTCTACCATTGTTAATTTTATATATATTTTTTTCCCTCTCTTTTCTATATTATTTAATATTGTATTTCATTTTTCAATGTTTTCAAATACTTTCTACTTTTGTTCATTGAATTTATCATATATGTACTGACACATGTAAACGTCGTAAGATGTCTAACATGAAATAAATATTATTATTATTATTATTATTATTATTATTATTACATCCGGTCGTATTTCTTGTGTGCGTTAAGTTGCAACATTACTTTTTGGCACTTTGCTATTGACAGTTTTTTAAAATTTTACCCCTAAAGGGTGAAAAGGGGTGTCATGTGATTTTAAGGATTGTTTAATATCTCTTATGACCAATAAGATATTGACTTGGTTTTTGCTTACAAAGATTACCTATGCATATTCCGAAAAACTTATTTCAGAATTTTATCTTAATGAACCCCTAAAGGGGTGAATCTACAATTGGGGTGAATTATACATCCCATCGTATTTCCTGTGTTTGTCGAGTTTTAACATTCCTTTTTGGCACATAGGTGTCTTTATGAGATATCTTGAAATGGTTTTGACAGTTTTTTAAATTTCTCCCTTAAAGGGTGGAAAGGAGGAAATGTGGTTTCAAGGATTCCTTAATATCTCTTAGGACCAATAAGATATTTACTTGGTTTTTGCTTACAAAGACTACCCATGCAAATTCCGAAAAAACGGTTTCAGGATTTTATCTTACAATCAGAGTGAATTATGCATCCCGTCCTATTTCCTGTGTTCGTTTAGTTGCAATATTACTTTTTGGCACATAGATGTCTTTTTAAAATATCTCGAAATGGTTTTGACAGCTTTATAAAATTTCACCCCGAAAGGGTTTCTTAGGACCAATAAGATATCGACTTGGTTTTTGCTTACAAAGACTACTCATGCAAATTCCGGAAAACTTATTTCAGGATTTTATCCTAATCAAGTAAAGGGGTGAATCTACATTCGGGGTGAATTAAATATCCCGTTGTACTTTCTGTGTTTGTTGAGTTATAACATTCCTTTTTGGAAAATAGATGTCTTTTTAAAATGTCTCGAAATGGTTTTGACAGTTTTTTTAAAACTCACCCTTAGGGGGCTAAATGGATATTTTTAATTCAATAGAACGTTTCTTTGACATAGATATATGAAATTCGCAAAGTTGATTCCTTCCATAACGTAAGCACCCACTAAGAAGAGATTCTTCGAAAGTCGACCTCTAAGGGGCTAAAAGGGGGGGGGGGTCAAATATGATTTCACCCATAGAATAATTTTTAAAAAAAATCATGATTTCGTCCCAATCCACTCCAAACGAGATGAATTATAGTACCCGTATTTTTTCCTGTTTGTTGTGCTATAACATTAATTTTTGGCATATACGTGCCTTTTTCACCTTTCTCAAAACCTTTTCAAAAACAAGTATTTTGACAGTTTTTTTAACTTTCATCCCTAAACGGATAAACCTGTGTTTTTTATTCGATAGAAAGTCCAGTGGATATTAAGACATAAAATTCCGAACTTACATTCCCTTCATGATGTAAGAAACTAATAAGAAGAGATTTTTCTAAATTCGATTTTTAAGGGGTGAAGTGGGGTGAAATTTGATTTAAGGATGCCTCAATATCTCTTAGCTCAATGAGATAGCGACTTGGTTTTTGCTTACAAAGGTTACCCATACAAATGTTTAAAATAGGGTGACCATTCGTCCCGCTTTTTGCGGGACTGTCCCGCATTTTGATTGGGTGTCCCGCATTAAGATGCGTCCCCGCAAAAGTCCCGCATTCTAACATTTTGTCCCGCATTGCAACTTGTATTTGAGGACCTTTGTTTTTGTTGCTCTTCACTTGGATTTGGGAGGTGAGGACCTTTTTTTTGCTCTTCACTTGGATTTGGGAGGTGAGGACCTTTTGTTTTGCTCTTCACTTGGATTTGGGAGGTGAGGACTTTTTTTTGCTCTTCACTTGGATTTGGGAAGTGAGGACCTTTTTTTTTTGCTCTTCACTTATGTTTGGCAAGTGACGACCTGTTTTTGCTCCGTCCCGCATTGCCTTCTTAAGAAAATGGCCACCCTAGTTTAAAACAAATTCGTGATTTTGCCCTAATCAACCCCTAAATGGCTGTACATGCATTCGGGGTGAATTATAAAAACCTTTGTATTTCCTGAGTTATAATACTTCATTTTGGTACATAAGTTTCTATTTAGAAAGCGGTTGACAGTTTTTTTAAATTTCATCCCTTACAGAGTAAATTAGTATTTTTTATTCGATAGAGCGTCCCTTGACAAAGAGACATGAAATTCGGGAGAAACCCTTCGTATCTCCTGTGCTAATGACACCATCAATATACCGTAGCGAAGCACGGGTTTTCAGCTAGTATCATATAAAATAGAAAATTTACTTTTTACAAAATTAAATTTTGCTATTTCTTAAATTACTTATTAAATATATGAGCTACGATTTGAAGTTACAAATTTAAAAATTCAATTTGAAGCCGCCTGCAGAAACACAGTGCAATGTTGTCATCATTTTGAGAGCAGCAGTATCCAGATGACGCAGCTACGGCCGTGCAGAATGCCATACAGGAATTTTTAACCTCATTCCAGAAGGGACAAATGGATAAATTCGCAAGGAGATTATGTTGAAAATAGTCGGCGTATTTTACATACGGTACAAGTTATCTATAAAAATAAAGAACCTTATTTATTTATCAACTCTCATAGTTCCAACTTTGTAAAAATTAAATGTGCAACGAATAACAACTTATAAATATGTTTTTAAATTGTTTAGTTTAAAATGATTGCTTATTTATTATTAAGAATATAAATAAATGATGAGAAGGTAGCTAGGTAGCTTATGATGGGAAGAGTAATGTTTAATTGTAAGTATTGTTGTTGCAGGTACGGACCAAAGATCGTATGTTTGATAGTGTGAGCCATTTAATCAACTACCACAGTGAAAACGCCCTGCCGATTATATCGGCGGAGAGTGTGCTGGTGCTGCGAACTCCAGTACAGCGGCCCTTCAACTGCTCTCTCAACTTGATATAGTGCCTTGCCGTGCTGCCACACTGACACTGGCAACACTGACAACACTGACTTTTAAAAGTTCACTCCTCTATGTGAGTAAGATTTGATAATTTGTCGTGTTCATTGTTCATACTATGGTTTTTTGTTAACTGTGTGTACGTATATCTGTATGTACTGGTATGACCACCGGCTGCAAGTGGGGCAAAATGTCGCCCTACTATACTTGTTCTCGTATGACTAGAAATTATAAACTACGAGCCGTCTCTGATCAAACTATACATTAAACAACGTTAACTATTTCATTTTTTAACAGTACATAATTGTTAAAAATTTTGTTATTGAGCTTTCAGATAAACAGGAATTATATTAGAGCAGGGATTTTTAGATTTAGTTTCTCATCTGTCAATGCAAAGTTTGTGATGTCAACACCAGGGTTTTTTTCAGCCCTTTTACCACATGATCGTTTATTAAATTAGCTGTTACCTGATCTTCCGAGACCATGCGTGTTAACTAAACTCGTGACAATCTTTTTTTTGTTCGCGACCCATGGATTAAGAAACGCCGGTGTATATTATTGAAAACGGATCAAATTTGATGTTTAGGCCTGAAATACATTCCCATCGATGCGCGGATGATATTTTTATATAGGTTTTACTTGTAATAAAACACACAGACTTCATCATTTCTTCTTAAACACAGTTATCGATTTTGCTCTAATGTTGTATGATGGTGCAAGTTAACCTAACCAATAACGTGGGTTTAACTAACTAACTTATTACTAACGTCAAATAGTGCCTTATGCGTGAGGGTTAATTATTATTATTATTTATTTATTTCTTCAGTTCCAAATTTGTAGCGGATTGATATGTAGAAATATTGTAATAAGTTAATGTTAAAAGTGTTGAAAATAGAACATGGAGAATGTACTGTTTTTATTTTTTGCAAATATTTTGGTAGCGAGAGTTTTTGGCGCCCTGAGCAAGTGCGTGCGTCGACTGTCCCCTATCCCTCACCATGCTACTGCGAATATATGATTTTTGCGAATATATATTGTCTAACAAGTCCAACTAATTATAATGGGCCTCGATCATTTTCGAATTAAATATATCTAAAAGAATATCTATCTTATATTATTGGCTGAAGTGACAACCGGCACCGAAAGAACCCGCTCAAAAAGGTCACCTTGCGCTCAAAGATTAGTAAAGGTATTAATCTGCAGGGAGAGCTCATCAGAAAGTGATAGGCAGAGCTAAGCAGATGACCACTTTGTGCAGGTGGTCACTTATCACTCAAGGCAGGTTTTACTGTATAAGATAGGGTGTTCACTACTGCTGGCTGTTTATCGATCCTTGCGTTAATTTCTGTTTGTTAACGTTAACATTGCTGTTACATGTGTATCTTTAGGTAGGGATCGAACACCAGTTCGATCATTTTGAATGCTTGGACAAGAAATGAGAGAATAATATCATAATTATAAATGGATTTATGGTGTAAATCTGTAATTCTCCGTAAGGCTATAAGTGTACATTACGAAGGATTATCGGTGTTTTGGTGTCAGGTATAAATTCATCGAAAACTCATGAAAAATAGAATTGTTTATCACATTATAGGGCTAGATTCCATTAATTTACATAGAACCGGCATTCTTAATCCGTACAAGGGTCCGCCCTACAAATCTATACTCTATTATTATTATTGTATAAATTTCTTATTAATCAAGACATATTTATTGGTAGTAAGATTGGGTTGCGCGTTCTAACTGGCTTTGCCGCATTGTCACAAGAGGCGACGGAATTATTTAAGGAGGGGTCCATACATCTAATAAGATTATTCAAGTGGTCTGTGATAAATAAGGGTTGAGAACCACTGAGTTACAGAATCATACCACAAGTGGGACGGTTTGTTTTTTTTTGTAACTTTCATGGTCGAAAATCGAGTTTATGAAATAAACTTTAGTCGACACTAGTTACTACCAGTGTCGTAACCAGGATTTTTGGCGTCTATGACAACAATGAAAAACGTGCCTTACTTTTTTTTTTTTTTTTTTTTCTTATTTAGCATCAAATACTCGTATATAATAAAATTTTGTTATATGACTATATCATAAAATATGATATAAAAAAACGATATACACTGACTAATTAATAATAAATAATAATAATAGTAATTTTTATCTTTATTATTTTTTTAATTATCTTTGACATCACATAATAAAAACAAAAATGTACAAATATACATATTAAGTAGGCTAACCTTTTCTTGAATTTATATTTGCAAAATCTATCTATAACAACATCAAAATCTGTTTCTGTAAACAGATCGTTTTCAGTTGATAGTAAACTTAAACAACCTAACCAGGTGTGCACCCAGAATTTTTCATAGCTGGCATTTTTTTTCTGAGCGGCTCACCTTCAGTTACAAATCTAACCCTTAAAAAGGTTTTTTTGAGTGAGGGACGGGCTCAAGCCTGACCCAACTTATAGTTTGTCTAGCCAAACAAAACACCCGGAAAATATATAAAAAAATTGTTGGCGGGTTTCGATTCAACCAGTATACCAGTATACTCTTAGATAAAAGTTGATGTATTATTTTCGTTTTAGTATGTATGTTTTATGAATTGTGTAATATATACAAGTTTCACTGGGTTGTATTTATATTTATTATAGTTGCATATTGATATTATATATAATAGTTATTTCATTATTACTATTTACAGTACACATTTTGAACATTTTCTAAAACCGGCGTGAATCGTATTTATGTAATTGAGCTTACTTGCAAACTAAACATAGCGATGTACACACCCACTCAGGGCTTTTGTTTGCTGACACAGACTATATATTTACACATCGCAAATACACACGCCAAGGGCAGTATTACGATTATACTTAAAAGGCTGATAGAAAAGTATTTAAACGTTTTAATAGGAAACTATAAGTATCTGGAGGTAATGCAGTGTTTATATAATAAGTCTACATTAACAAGCATTATTGTTGCCAACTAAACAGGATGTAGTAATAACTAATGCCCGCTTGTACGAAGACTTCAGATGCCTTCAGAACACGCGTGTTGTCCATCTGGTTATTTTGAACTCAACTACTACTCATTTGTGCAAAATATGCTGCTTTAGTCTGCGGCCAGCCAGGACAGAGGCTCGCGAGCAAGCCGCAGACCGCAGTCCGCAGTCGTTCAACTCGATGATTTGCATGCAAAGCCGGACATGCAAAGTGCGAGAAAAGTTGAGGGCCAGTTGCGTTCTTGCAACACTGGTAGGGTAAAGAATCGGTTGTCTCGAGCACTTGTGGCTCGTAGATGATTTGAACTGTTTTAATTTTTTTTTTTTAATCATTTCGCCTATGACTATCCAAAAAGTCAGCGATATTCGAATAGTGCGGCCATGTTAATGAAATGACGCTCGTGCAACGCCTTCGGATTGCATTTTAATTTTATTGGGTTATTTTAACAATGAGTTATTTTTTTAAAATTCGTTTACTTAATACGCGATATCATATAGTGTTCGTTAATACGGGCATTATTTATTATTCCAGCCTGTTTAGTGAACAACAAAAAATGTTTGTTAATGTAGACTTGTTATATAAATATTGTATTGCCTCCATATACTAATGGCTTCCTATTACCACCTTTTTTTTTTTTTGTTGGTGATTGTTATTTCTAATGATTTTTATTTACTCCAACTTCTGTCACCTGAAGTGACAGTAACAGATAAAATCGGCATTGTTCTTAAAGTAAAAACTATTTACTTAAAGTATCTATTAAACTCACTTATTAAAAATGTTATTTATTTGAATTATTTTTTATTTTAACGTACAAAGTAGAGAAAGTTATTTGTGAAAAAAAGCTTCCTTCGTGCCGTTGCACTATCCCAAGGCAAGACGGAAAATTTGCCATAAATCAGCGACATTTTTATTGGTCCAAATCAAAATCCTGGGCGCTTCACTCACACTGGAAGAAATCCGTGGTTGCTATATGTGGGCTTCTGGGCGGCCAATTAACGCCGCTCTATGGAACATAGCCCGAACAATCGCCATTGTAGGATTGACAGCGGGCGCTGTGACCCCATCTTGCCGCTGCCTGCTATCCTCACTGAATCTAATAACATTTTTAAGCTCTGGTCGTCAGATATTCTCTAGCTGGTCCCTGAATCGATGAGAAGTAACAGAGTGCAACACCGTTCGCAAAACACAACAATTTCAACAAGTATTGGCAATGGCCTCTGCTTGAACTGTATTGAGCCGTGATATAAGCAGTTCGAAGGTGCTGAACGGTCTTGATTGATATTGTTAAGGTGGTAGAGATACAGGCGATGAACTGTTACAAGAGAATGATGGTTCTCGTAACAGCTTTTAAGGCACATTGTTCACCGGTGAATCTGTCTGTTGCAAATAAATTTTCAAGCCGCGCTCTCTAACCGTTGGCGCGCCCACTCCTTTCCGAGATATTCAGCAAACAAATGAAGAAAACAGTCCAGAGCACACTGTATTTCTTCTAAAATTTTATAATTGTGTAAGAAGTTATTAAATATTACGGCTACCCTAGTTACGGTTCTGGTTGCTACGTTATTAATGTACGTGAGTCCAGTACGTGATGCATTATACATTGCATGGCAACCGTTTCGGCTGCCTTTCGCAAAAACACAGTAATTGTTGTTAACTTCTTGTCAGGAATAAGAAATTTATAAAAAAATATCGGCCTTTCGAAACTTAATATCTGAGACGTATACATTTCTAACGTTATAACTCACATACCCTTGGCTTTCTTTTTATGATAACTCCAATGGATTCGAATAGAAAAACAATTGATCAGCAGCATGGTACATTAGTTTTTAATAGATATTTAGAATTGTATTTGTTATCGCATTAACAAAACCACAACATAAGACATTACTGTTTTTGAGGTGGCAATATAATTCGGAATGAAAATAACATCATTAGGAGAAAACAAATGATATGCTTTAGAAATTCAATTAATACAGTTGCCAGACAAAGACGCAGTATCACCATAGCAGATACTGCGTCTTTCTTCGGCGGTAGTCTCATACTGTGTTTTAAACTGGTTGCCCTGTTCCATGAAATGCAGTTGCTGTGTTTCTAGACATGCATGACTTCTGAATTGGAGCTTCGATTTGGACCATATATAACCACTTGATGAGAAATTATAGTTTGAATAGTGTAAATATAAGTCTGATATATATATATATATATATATTAATAAAAAAGGTATTTTATGAATAATAAGACATGATTTTATTGATCAACTAATACGTCTCGCACATCATATGATATATTTTATACTATTCTATTTACATAAAACAATATGCCTTAGTAACGATATAGCTCCCTACGATCGTTAATAAGTGTAAATGTTGCATAATTATATTTTCGCTAACACGGCCAGACTGACATGCGGAACGTTCTTGGGACGCAACTGTATTCTTCACACCATTAACAGCATTGTTGTTATCAGCAACAGCAACCTGCATACCACCAATGGTCTGCTCCATACCAACAACAGCATTCTGCATCTTGCATACCAGTAACAGCATCCTGCATACCAGGATCTCCATTCTTGAGCTGGTCCACCATTTATCTTCTACTGCATCTTGAAAGTTTTCACCTAATTCATAATCTGTAAATAGAGCAATTTGGGCGCAGAATTGATCTTTCACAAAATCAACCATGCACCAATGTCAATTAATAAAAGTAAATATTTATTTAAAACAGAACTCTCCAGGAATACTATAACTTATGATCTGAAAGCTTAGAGACTATACGTTAACATTTCATTTATCTACCACGAACTCAGTGACTAGATCAACAAGCTCAGATACTCAATAACTATCTATTAGTTTCCTTCATTACAGATTGTCTACAGTACAACAAGCTCAGAAGCCGTTTATTCATTTCTGCACACACAGTGCTCAGCTCAGAGAGCGTCTATTCGTTTCTGCACACACAGTGCTTTATCATCATCATCAGCCCGTCGCCATAGCTCACCATCTGCCACCATGGTTACAGAGCTATTACCGGACTGATGCCACTGGCAGCGGCATGTCTTGCGGTACTCGACAAGCTTTCAACTCTCAACTCATTATCTATTATATTTCTCAGTTTATTTTGCCATTCCGATCCCAGTGATCTGTCATTTGTCTTTTCCAATAAACGTTCAACTTTAAAACTCAAATCTCGAAACTCAGATCTTAATTATCAAATCTCAAATATCATAACTCAGATATTAAATCTCAAATATCAAAAACAAAATCTCATATTTTGATGTCTCAAGTCTTAAAACTCAATTATTAAAATCTCAAATGTTAAATCTCAAATCTAAATTTTACCCATTATGGCTAACACGTGCCATATGATTTGACCAAAACAATAAAATGCCTCTTACCATTTTAGTCGTCAACTATCTAACCAGTTACCTTCGTACAATGTGTCTGTTAATGACAAAACAACGCTCGTTCATCCTGACAAATTTTAAGGATCTGCTTTGGATAATTAATCCTGGCGTTCTCAGTGTTTTCTTAAGGTTTCCAAAAGTCATAAAACAACAAAATATATATTTAGTAAATCAATCAACAAGCACCAACATTTTTCGCAATAGCTAAAAATAAAAAATATTTATTTGCGTGGGACAGATCAAGAAACAAATCCAAAATGTGTAGTAATAGTTGCACCCTATTATTTATTTAATCATTTACTGCCTTATTCTGTAAAATAAATCACAATGATTAGACAATATAACATCTCTCTTATCGAACTCTTGCAACGAAACCAGAGAAAATGGCATTTTCCAAAAATGCTCGTCACATCCTGAGCTTGGCCTTCTGGCGTAACGAAAATCAACGTTCGCATTTGAATATCGGCAATACTTCATTGCTCGTAACTATATTAACTTTTAAATGTAATAGTTGTTAACACTCCCATGCAAACTACAATTAGTGATGAGCACGTAAATTACATGATGTAATTTACCTCACTGTTGAAGCGTAAACATTTGTAAAGTAAACAACAAAACTTGTGTAAACAATGTAAACAATGATTTGCACATGCGCAATTATTTGAATGACAGAAACCCATTATCAATACATTTTGTCAAATTTCAATGCTGTATACGGCAAACTTGAAAATTTCTGATTGATATCAATATTAAACTAAAAGATAAACTCGCCAATTAATATTAGCTTTGAAGTATTAAATATGCAAAAACAATGAACAATTTTTTTAATTTTTTTTTTTTTAGTTAATTGTAAGTTAATTTTTCATCACATATTTTTATTATTTATATATCCAAAATGTAAATGATACTAACTAAATCATTTTAAATCAAATTACAAATCAAATGGTTAATCTAGAGCTAAGAACAATTCATCCATTTAAATACTTTCAAAATCCTCTTCCTTTTATACTATATGTTTCCAAATTAATCATTACTCCACAACTGTTTAATTCACGTTATTTACAACTGTTAAAATAAATATTAATCATGTAACTAATATTGTGTTTACGTTTTTATGAACACTGGGTTGATGCACAAGTTCGCAGCAAAAATATCAAAATATCATTTCCATCCATCACATACGCTAAGCATAACGACACATTCCTCTTTTCGTTAAATATGACAGTTCCAACGAAAATATTTAACGTTTTTGGTTAAACAACAACAAGTTTTAGAGAATTGCTCCATTTCGAAATTCATTGCAATAACGAAAATGCAATACAACGGATCGCTGCTGCTCTACTATCGCTTACAGAATAGATCTGTCTGCCTAGGTGCCAAAATCGTTACAAGATTTTAAAATTTCCTTTAAAACATAGAAAACATTCATAAACATAGAATATTATACTACAATAAATGGCTGAAATCAAGCAAGGCAGTAAAACTGCACCTCTCTGTCACGCTTTACAAAGAATTCCTTCGCCGATAACTAAAAATTCACATATATTTTATAATTGTTTTAAATATTGTTCTCCCGCATTATCCACTCAACTACTAGTGTTAAATGTTGATTTAGGGTGTCATACAACTCCAATAAATCATTCAATTTTATTAACGACTGTTTTCTAGGTCGTAATTGTTTGGCATGACGTATCCAAACTTCATTTCCATTTGACACTTTATATATTACATTTCGTAATTTTGCAATTAGAGATTTGATTTAAATCAAGAATTATAAAAATTCAAAACAGTCACGGAAATTCCACATCACAGCTGTCATTCGCTATGAAATTTCTATATGGATGCTCTAAACATAAATAAACGTGATGTTTATAAGCCATTTAAATTTATTAATTTTGCAATAGACAGTGCCAACGAAATTCTCACTCCACCCGAAACCACGAAAGGTACCAAGAAATGTAGTATTACATTTAAAAATTTATTACACCTGCATTTTTCAAAGAAATGTCATTTAAAATTTATTCCAAAAAGTGCCATTTCCATAGATACTAATTTTAATGTCTAGGAACCATGTAATCCATAATACTTTATGGAGACATCAACATGCAGAGATATCATTAAATAAATAAAAATCGTAAGCAAAAATAACAGAAAGTATTACTTCTATCTTTCTTCCCTCTTTTTTTTTTGACAAAATAACGGCAAATTCAACTAATATAAATTAACTGACTTAAATTTACTACAATTATTTCAAAACTACATATTTTGCCCATTAAATGAATTTTGATTTTATTTTAATTAATTTAAGCTGGTTTAAAATTCGTTAAAGGAATAGTTTGTTCTAATTTATTATTTTACTGCGATAAATTTTGACATTAAAGTATTCGGTCGCCAAGTAATCTAAACGTCAAATGAATAAATAAAATAAAAGAAACAATATCTTTCAATTTTTGAAAAACTGGAAAACCAATTTTAGTTGTCTGAAATTACAAAAACTATCCTTTAATCATATTCACAATAATCAGAACTCTATAGAAATCACCTTATTAACAATACTCCAAAAATTTTAAATTACCATTAAACAAATCAGAAATACTATACCTTAAAATTCGGTAATCTATTATCTAGCTCATAGTTCATACTACCTTTATATGATTCTCAATCATCACCTTTAACTTAAACCTTTACATTAGCCTTTGCAATATTATACGACAATTTCTTTACACCAATGTATTGTTGCATTAAAAAAAAATATTTTTAATATTGCACTTATAGTCTTCTATTTTAATTTTCTTGTGGGTGATAGGCCAATCACACTTCTGATATTAATAAAAAAGGTATTTTATGAATAATAAGACATGATTTTATTGATCAACTAATACGTCTCGCACATCATATGATATATTTTATACTATTCTATTTACATAAAACAATATGCCTTAGTAACGATATAGCACCCTACGATCGTTAATAAGTGTAAATGTTGCATAATTATATTTTCGCTAACATATATATATATATATATCAGACTTATATTTACACTATAATTTCTCATCAAGTGGTTTTGGCCGCCATATTGAATCCGCTTTATTGGATCCGCCATATTTAATTTTCTGAATTGCACCCTGAATTCATCATCAGTGACCCCATAAACCCCCAGGCATTATATTATATTGAAATCAAATCATTTTTTAAAAAATCTTCACTTGGCACGTGGTTTCGGCCGCCATATTGCATCCGCCATATTTAATTTTCTAAATTTGACCCTGGATTCATTAACAGCCGCCTCAACTACCTTTAGGTAACATTTTCAGGGGTTTGACACCCAAATTGACTCGATTGTGTTGACTTTATAATCGATTTATCGAAGAAAAGGTAGAGGTCACGTGGGATTGGTGGCCATATTTGATAAGTTACGATGTTTCCGTAAAAGAGCCACTCGGATTTCGAAACTAGACTACAATAAGCATCGAATGAGCCCTGGTAGACCTTTCATAGACTAATATATTTTTGGACAGCATGGGGTCTCTCGATGAAAAAGAATGACTCATATATATATATTGTAAAAAAATATTTTTACGAAATATTTGCCCAAAATGTATCTAAAAACTTTTGTCGCGCACTTTATTTCCCAGAAGGGTCGGAAAATGGGACAAGAAAATAAAGTTTTTGATAACGTTTAATTTCAATATATGGGTTATGTTCTAGACTCCTAAAAACGACCCTGTTATCAGTTTTCCGAAATTTTGATTGTCTACCCCTTTATTACTGCTGAACACAATTCGGTTGTTAGGGTTCGCATGCATGTATGTTTTTTACAAAATTTGTAGTTTTTAATGAAGTTTTGTGGTGTGCTTGACAACAAATTAACACAACTTAATTTTTTTTTTTTTTAATTATTATCATCATGTTTTCCCTGTAATTATTAAATATGAATAACCTAAATTGCTGTTTAACATGAGCAGTAGCTCCATATTGATTTCTGTTTCTGCAATCTGTAACGAAGATGGCTTAAATATTCGCTACCCTTTATAATTGTTTTACAGATGTTAGTTTCTTTATTTAATTAATTTATTTTCTTTGCCTAACTGGGCAGTTACTTGACAATTTATTATATTTAGAAATAAAGCTAGGTAGTATGACTTATGACTTGTCAATAAACGACATCAAGGTTCTAATATTGTACCGAGAGTTCCTTTATAATTTGGTAATTATTTTAACCCCGTCGGATGACGGGCTTTTCTCCTAGTACTAAATAAGTTGTTCAGGTTAACATCCTTCTCTGTTCAAACATGAACACTGGATTCGCGATATTCATACATACGAAGAAATACAATCACGTACTATCTGCTTTTTAGCTTGTTCGCAGATATACAAATATATTTTGCACAATTAAAATGAAAATATTAAAACGTCCATTAAGTACTGTTGTCACAGTTGGAAATAGTTGCGGTCGTTCTGTCCATTAGCATTCTACTGCTACTAGGTACTCGACTAAGGCTTGAAAATGAGACGGTAAATATTCTTGCTAAATCTTGACTTGAATTAGTGAGTGCGCGGACTTGTATACTTTGTGGTGTACAGTGGCGGGTGACGGGTGACGACCGGACTATTCAGTGCAGGTCATGTGGCCACTGGCTGCTGGGCCATCATTCTGCTGATTTTGTACACCGTGGTGTGTCTCAGCTCTACTCAAGTGGTATGTCTTGAAACAAATGTCGTGTTTTTTTGTAGTGTTGTTTTGTTTGAGTGGCAAGTGGAAATGTTAGTTGTTACATTTGTCGAAAGCCCATGAACTACAGGTAACTAATTCTATTGTATCAAAATACAATTTTATGATTTGAGTTGAAATTCCACTTAACATTACCTAACATAACCTAACTTTTGGGAGTATCCATCAGATGCGCAAAAACTTGAATAATTCAACTTTTTCATTATTTCTTTGGTCTTCGCCTTTAGTAACGGCCCTGTTATAGGAATGTTCTGACTTCTCTAGCCTTTGCAAACCATTCAAAACATGTTTTATCTACACAAAGCCTTTAGTTTTCAGACAACTTTTCTTTTGATTTACATTAGTCCGCGACTACCATTTATTTCGTATATATCCTTTTTTTTTTCGATGTCATCATGTCTATGTGTTTGTTTGTTCACAAATAATAAACAGCAGGCCGTAGTAAAACAAACGAAACACTGATCAGTAGAGCCCTGCAAATCCGCGGTTATCGGCGGATTATCCGCGGATATCCGCCATTTTTCGGCGGATGCGGATAAATTATCATTTCAATCATGCGGTTGCGGATAAAATATCATATCCGCAATATCCGCGTGAATATGAAATCTTCGGTTTGGACACCTTTTTCATGAACGAAGCGTTTAGAACCCCAAAATGAATCGCTGGCATTTGGATTGTACTTACGGTAAGAGTGAAATAAAGGCACGTTACGGCCCATTTTCACGCTTTTTATTTGTTTTTGCTCTTTAGGTCTTTAGACTCTTAAGACCTACTTTATGCTTACTTAAATAGTTAAATATATGATACTTTGGTCGTAGAAAAAACAATTTCTTTTGAATTATTGCCAGTCTATGAATTTTAAAATAATTATTTAATGTTTCGCTTTATTTGACATTTTTGGAATGCTGGTAAAAAATTAACCATGGTAATTTGCCACATTTAAAAACTTATGAAGATCATTAAAAAATAAAGATTTTAAACTATTTGAAATCGTCATAAAACTTTTATCTTTTAATAAGATGATTTTAAGAATTTAGTTTTTAACATTTGCTGGTCTTATAGATCTTTTATTTTTATTGATTGCCCATAAATGTGATAAATTAAACTCTAAAACAATTGTGAGATATCTTAAAAAACTAAGTTTCTGACTTATTCCTGTTTAAAGTTTTACATTTTATAGTGCGTTCGAAGGTGAGTTTGCAGTACAGGGCATATGGAGTAGTTCTTTTTCATACTCTCCAATGGGTTTACACAATGACACTATCCTTTTCTTGCTTGTCGACGTTGCCAGCTCTAAAACGCGCTGATCTGTGAAGACGCAGTATTCTACAAATGGCCATTTGTTTTTGTTGACTGTTCTTTTGAGTTTTATAAGAGTTGATTTTTGTAAATCATACGAGTTTTTCATATTACTATAATTGACACATTTGACACTTTTATAACATTTGGCAACACCGCTCCCATTTTCCATAAGAGCTATACTGCAAACTCACCTTAGAACGCACTATATATAAACTTGGTTTAAGAGAGAGTCGAATAATTTTAATTAACATCCTTATTTTTTTAATATATATAATCTCAGTACGGCATTAGATAAAAAATATTTTTCTGGACTAATGTAATGTGATAAAATCCAAAAAATTTCAACAGTGTTTTAGAGCAGCGATATGTAAAATAAGGCGAAACATTTCGAAACTGAGAGCAAATATTGGTGTGCGGATAATTTTGCGGATGCGGATTTTTTATTTACAATATATGCGGATGCAGATACAGAAAAACGTATCCGCGCAGGGCTCTACTGATCAGAAACACTTAAAAGGGGTTAGTTAGTTAGTTAAAATTTTTGGCGCACAGCAACAAAGGCTATTTGCGTCTTAAAAGGGGGAATCACCGAAATTATTTACATGTTAATGCTGGTCAGTCCGTTGGTGAGAGCCACTCGTCTGCTTACGGGAGATTTTCCATGAAGTGTGTGTAAAAGCATGGTATCCCCGTCCGTTTATTAGATTATAATTTCTGTAGAAAACTGTATCAAACTGGATCAAATTGGGCTCCAAGAAATTTGTCCATTTAAGAATTGTCCGCAAGAATTTTCATTGTATGTGCCTAATAAAAAAATCCATGGTTTAAAAACGTGTAATGTGAAATATTTCACCCAAAACTTACCGCAGACTGGCAAAATATTTCAATTCTTATGCGGTCCGGTGAATCTATTATTCTAAAAATGTGTTTTTTATTTGTTGTAAAAAAAAAAAGAAAAATGCAAATTTACATTAAGTTTTTTTACTGCATTTAAAAAATTTTCTATTAGTCATAAATTGTTTTCCATAACATGTAATTAACTATAATTATACACAGGGTGAAATAGCGAAACGAAACGGGAAAAATACTAAATATTAAAGTTATATGAGTTCAAGGGGGACATATGTTTACAGGACAACATATTTTTTATACCAATGGTTCTCAAACTAGAGCACAAAGTTATATATTTTTTTAATTATATTATACACACATTTTAGATCCATTTGACAATCGCTATCGAATAGAGTTACAACATATGTATAACCTAATTTAAAAATATATAACTTTGTGCGCTAGCTTGAGAACCATTGGCTTAAAAAAATATTTTTTTCTGTAAGCAGATGTTCCCATTGGTCTTCTACAAGTTTGTTGTTTTGTATTTTTTTTTTTTTTTTGTATCTCTAATACAGGGTGACCAATATTGATTGACTGTAAAATGTACCATTTTTATTCCATTATGTTTAAAATTTTATTCTAGGAACTGAATTTTGTGCGAAATGTTACTTCTGGACATGACCAAATAACATGTGTTTCCATGTGCGTCGTACCGTCCATTTCTTTTATAACCTATTGTGTTACATCTGTTCAGTTAAAAATCAGTTCAGTGCTTCTGAGGTCGTTATCAGGTGTGTATATTAAAAAATCTTTTAAATAAAATGTTAAAATCTACATATCGTTAACGATTCCGCAAAATTACATTAGTAATTATAAACCGAGTGAAAATTACTTTTTGGTGTGTTGATGTTCTTTTGGCACATCACTCCTTTTACAGCAGTGTGCTATTTTGGCCTTTTACTTACAAAATATTTTTAGGATTTCGTAGGAATAACCGAAATACCTCTATACCGTCACACCTCTATTTGTCTGTCCTTTAGAAATTGTGGCGAAACTGCTGGAACTGAAATTTACCATGCTACCATGCATATAGAGTTCTTTGGCCCGCATATAGGAAAAATACTCGCATATAGACAAATTCCTAACAAAAAAATTATTGTTATTATTATTATTATTTTTAAATTTAATTGCGGTATTAAATAGAACCTCTTGATGTGTAGGTAAATGAGCAAAATTTAGTTTTTGAGAAGCAAATATTTTTACGCGATTTTTGTCAAAAATATTTCTTCGAGCCTATTTCCTAGAGAGGTTGGTCTAAAACTCTAAAAAAAATCTCAGTAATGTGTATTAATGGAGACCAAAATAGTTCAAAAGAAATTTTTGATCATTTAGTTTTTCGAAAAATATCGATTTTTTGTCGTTGAAAAGAATTATTAATTTTTTTTAATTTATTGTGTAAATAAGGAAGATTAAGGAACGAAAAGTAGTATTTAAAAGTTTTTTATTTTAACTCGGTTTTTGCAAAGTTACTAAAAAACTTTTGTCCCACACCATGTAACCCGGAAGGATCGATCTAAAAACTGAAAACAAGGTTCACAATATTGTGAACCGGAATAGTAGTACATCTGGTTATATTTTCGGAAGAGTTCGCTTTATTGTGATTTTTTTTAAATTAATGGTTAAATTATGCCTAATGATGTAAAGACTTTTTTGTATTTATGTGTAAGGTAGTTTAAGTCTTCATTACATATTTAAAAAAATTAAATATAGTAAATAACAGCTGAGAATTGACTTTGCCAGCAAGACTACGTTAGGTAATGCAGGTTGCTTAGCATGTGTGCAAGCTCCGCCCATTGATATACGTCTTGATTCGGTTGATAGCTGGTGTATTCTAACCCAGCGTTTCTCAACCGGGGGGCCGCGAAGTCATACAAGATCGAAACATGAAAATATAATAAAAATGCACTCAATCTTGCAAGATATAAATTTTATTCATATTTATAAATACGAGTATCTTATATTTATATTCATAGAAATATACCTTTCATAACATAAATATTTTATTATTATATCTAACATTCTTATTTGACAACTAATTTAAACTACAGGCTATCTCAAACGTTTAAGTTGTCACTAGCTAACTTTATAATGAGTAAATAGGGTTTTATTAAACAAAATGATCAAAAGCTTCATTCAATCGATAAAAATTACTAGATTTGAAAATCTAGTTCCGCTTTAACCAGAAAAACAGAGTAAAAGTAGTCTATATCAAGGTCAAATAAATTGTATGTGTCGTTGGATGGGTTTCTCTGACAATGGTTCGCGTTGGAGGTACTTCAAGTATTTTCAAGTTGTACTTTGAAGTAGGTACGACTTGAAAGTGCAATATTTTTTATTATATATTTTTTTAATTGCTCTTCGAGCTACAGATAACTCAAGAGTAAGGATGCGAATGTGTTTAAATTAAAATGGAAGGAACTTTGAACACTTGTAAATAAAAATACTTTACTTTCAAGACGGTATAGGGAATATAATCGTAATTTAAAAATATGACAGTGTTTTGTCAACCGTAAGAGATAAAAAAATGTTAATGTAAAAGATGTTGAAAATCTCTATCCAAAGATATCCAATATGACATACGTTCCCATTTAAAAATTCGAAACTGTCTTTGATATCCTGTATTTCCTGTTTTTTCCGGAAAATTTCAATACTATCATCCAATTTTGTGGATAAATTTTAGTTCAAAATTTTTCCCAAGCTTCTCACACGTCGCCTTTTTGAAAAAACTCTCGGGGGGGTCCCAGGCCAGAAAAGGTTGAGAAAGACTGTTCTAACCTGTTGTTATTAAATTAATGTAATTTTTGCTTTTTAAGGTATCAAACAGAATTATTTTTTATAGTATAGTGAAATACTTATTTATAAATCAAATAACGCATTTTTAACAGTGAGAGATACGTTTCTGGAAAAAAAAAGAATTATGCTATTTATCAACGTATTTGTTACTAATGTAATGAAGCTGTAGATACGAAGTAAATCGCAGAAAACATTAAATGAAGCGCATAGTGCTCAAATCTCAGACGAATAATAATAATAATGTATTTATTTCTAAAATTAATAATTACAAATTGTACTGAATAAAAATGATTAATAATTTAAATGAAAATAATTTCAAGTTCAATCAATAAAATCAAGTTCTGCATATTGACCACTTCAGATGTGAACTGCAAATTTTTGTAACTTTTTCTAGCGAGCCATTTCAATTCAACGTGTAATCGTCCAACACAATATCATGAATTTTATGAACCGTCTCTTCGTTGTGACCTTATTCGGACGTCCCGGGTGCTTAGCATCATTCGTGCTTGTACGACCACAACAAAATTCAGTGAACCACTTGTGAACCATTCAATGTGAGGGAGCAGAGTTAGCATAATGCTTTTTTAACATTGCTTCAGTTTCCGTAATGGTTTTGCCAAACAAAAAGTAGTGCCTTATCAACACACGGAATTCACTTTTTTTCATTATAGCAAATAAACAAAAACTTGCCCGCTTTCGAACGCTGTTAAAAATTTACTATTTTACGGATCTACTTAAAACTTAGTGTGGACGTCTACAAAGAATGGCAAATGGCAGAAGTAATATCAAACTTGCGATCTGAGCTCCACCTCTTATCAAAGTCACTGACTTATCAAACACCCCTCGTATTTATGTGATTTTTCCATTTTAATTTGTTGCCAACGACAACAACTTATATCTTTGAATATTTGTTTCTACTTCATCAGCTTTAAAGATCATTATTTTAGTTTTTGATGCAGTTAATAATAAATTATTCCGCGTGAACCAGTTATTCACATCCGTAAATTAAATTATTAGGAGTATTTGTTTTAGCAATAATATTGTTAAGAACCTAGATGAAAATTGTATTGCTACACCATTATCAGTGCCATCAAGGAATCATTTACATACAGCAGATATAATAGGGGTCCAAGAATACTTCCGCGAGGAACCGAACTCGATACTAACATGCACACCAAAATGTTCATTGGTTACAAATATATTGAAACATTGAAGTTTGAACAAGGACCTTCTTCTTTTTTTGCTCTTCGTACAAGTCTGTACGTTTAATCCGAGACCTTAGTATTTGTCGCACTGTAAAGTCCATTCTACATTATACTTTTTTCAATACTATCCAACTCTGACGTCATTTCAACTTTTGATACTACAGAATATAGTGGGGGGGGGAATAAGAGACAGTGATATATTTTATACCTTCCATCTCTTATTACTTTGCATTGCCAACTTAAAAATGTTTAGGTTCAGATGGCAGACAACAATTTGGTTGTAGTAAACCAATTTATAAATATTGTTTAATTGTGCTAAGTTTATATTTAATTATATGTCCTAAATAAACTTCTTATCAACTTAATAAACTACTAAAAGTTAAGTTGTAAACAAAAACTAAAAAGTTGCTGGTTGGTACGACTGATAAGTATACAACTGTCATCCAAAACTACCTCCGGTCAAATTTTTGGTTGACAGTTCTGTACTTTTCAGTCGTAGCAACACCAACTTTTTAGTTTGTGTTTACAACTTAACTTTTAGTAGTTTATTAAGTTGATAAGAAATTTATTTAGAACATATTATTAAATATAAACTTAGCACAATTAAACAATATTTATAAATTGGTTTACTATAACTAAAGTCACTGGATTATACAAAGTAGCGCAAGCCTTTGAAGAAGCCGACAGACCCCAGGGTTTGATTGGCAACATTGCTTCCCCTATTAAGCAAACTAAAGCAGCAATTTTTACGTTCTTAAGTTTGCGTCTGCGCTGTCACATCTCTCTTTCTCGCTCTAATTTGATAACCTCCTTTGTCAGCGGTTTGAATATTTAAGGTTAAGTTTCATTTAAATTTATATATTATATCCATTTTATTTAATAAAAATTAAAAAAATAATTGAAATTGTACCACAATTTTGTTATAGTGCATCTTTGATTAAAAAAATCGTGATTACAATGTTTAAAATAAAAAATTTGGTAGTACTAGTTTCTTATTTTTTTACTGTTGGAATCACTGAAAATCATTTGTGTGGGCGACATTTTTAGCCCCAGTATGGCCACCGTTGCGCCACTTTGTATAATCTAGTGAGTTTTACTATAACGAAATTGTTGTCTGCCATCTGAACCTAAAAATTTTTAAGTTGGCAATGAAAAGTAATAAGGGATGGAAGGTATAAAATATCATATATCTATAAACAAGTATATGGCGTGTAGCCTATCTCGTCAATGTAAAGTAAGTGTCTGGTAGACTAAGAGACAAATATATGTATATCTGTCTCTCTGTGTGCATTTTTCGTAACGATGCGCACGCTCGAGAAACGTCACAGATCATGCTTATTTTGAATTTTGATGTCAATATTCAGTCGTAGTTGTTAATTATTGCTAACGTTCTGTTTATGAATAAATATTTATTTTTAGAACATAACGAAAAAACTTCCTGTAGGGTTAATTTTTAATAATATGGTTAATTTTCAGATTTATTACAACATATTTTAATTTTTTAAATAATTAAAAATATTTAATTTTTTTCGGGGCAAAAATATATTCTCTGGTCATATATATTTTCAAATTTGTCGAAATTATGATTGTTATTATAATGACAAAAATAAATTATTGTAAACGAGTTATACACTGCACAAAAATTAGAACACTTCTTAAAACAAAATATGTACTGTCTGAAACTTTGTAATCTACTTATCTTAAATAATGTTTTCATACTTAGTTTTTACTTTCTAAATCCAATAATCGTGATGTTCACGTAAAAGAAGTTTTCCCCTAACTTTTGTGTACAATGTATACTTATGGCTGTATTCAAATGTTATTTATAAGAAAGGAAAATGATAAAAACAAGCTGTTTCGCGAAATTTTGGTCGTATCTGTACCTTTCGACCAATAGCGATGTTGGAATATAGACTTGCGCGGAACAAAACTTAAGCACAGATAGAAATAGAAATTTATAGTTCCATCTCTCACTGTTGCAGACACTTGAGAGTCCCCACGCGCTATATACTTGTTTATAGATATATGTAAAATATATCACTGTCTCTTTTTTTTTTCCCCACTATATTTTGTAGTATCAAAAGTTGAAATGACGTCAGAGTTGGATAGTATTGAAAAAAGTATAATGTAGAATGGACTTAATACTTCGGTAATAATATCGGTTTCTCCATGGTTCATCGTGGCTTCATCGAAGCACGCTCCATCTGTGTTTTACATATCTTACCTTATGAAGTACAACGGTCGAGACTGGAATGAACTCCGGCCGGTGTTCTCTGCCGAGTCTGGCAACTGCCAACTTAGATGCAACCTGCTGTATAATGTTCCTTATGCGTTATGCGTCGGCTTCGCCATCATATTTATACTAATTATGAGAAAATTATGAATATACATAATTTACTCGGGTTAGGAAATGCGTTAAAATTAGCGTCACGTTAAAAATTTTATACGCCTATAAATAAGGTGACCAGATTTTGAAAATCATAAACCGGGACAAATAAAAAAAAAATCGTTTTATCAAATTATTTATTCATAAGCCACAGATAAAAAAATTAATAATTACAAACAATTTTACACGAAAGAAATTTTACTTCTACGAATACTTTTGGATTTGTGAATTTTTCCAGCAAAACTTTATTCTTGGATATTTTATCGTAGAAATCCAAACAACTTTCGAATTTACTTTTATTGCGATGACTGCTTTTAATTTATTGACATGCATCCTACTTTTTTCTTTTGTCCAGAAAGAATTTACAAGACTGAATACTCTTTCAATTGGACTATTGGTTGCTGGAATCCTGAAAGCAAATTCGACGATTAGCTTTGTATACTGACAAGGGATAGAATTCTCATCAAAATGACTGAAAACTTTTTTCCACTTATTTGTTGCGCTGTCAGTTTTAAATTCATCCTCATTTGAGTTTTCTTCCAAAAATTTCTTTATCCTCGTTATTTCCGTAAATAGCAATTCTTCATCAATTGCGGAGAATTTATGCGCTGAAATATCCAGATATTTACTCACCAAGCCTCTTGATTTTGTATCATCATTCCATGTTGTATTGCTTTCAGTAAAACCCATTGAAATATGGATCCAAATTGGAAACAGTTTGTCCATTCTTCTAAATAATTTAAAGATGTGCTAAAGAATGCATCAACCGTCTGATAGAATGTGTTTGAATCTAGTAAACCCTCCTCAACAAGATGATCGATCATATCCGATAATTTAGAACCGATAAATTTCACTTCTTGATGTTTAAATATCTTTGTTTTTATTTGAAAATTCGTTTATCTAGCTTGTAAAATATTTGATAGACATATTTGTAAATAATGTAATATTTTGAAGGCTTGCGGGATATTAGAAAAAATTAGGTTCGTGAAGTTTATTTTTTTGGAATTGTAAACCGGGACACAAAGGGTACCTTTCGGGACGCCGGGACAAATGATGCAAAACCGGGACTGTCCCGGCCAAACCGGGACGTCTGGTCACCTTACCTATAAATGCCTTTTTTGAAAAATACCTATTCTGTAAGAGCAATTGTTAAGATAGGCGTTAATGTAATATATGTTAACGCTAAGTGTTAACTCTTCACAAGGTAAGAGGTTATAAATTTGCACGCAGATGCAAGAGTAATTTAAAGTTTGAATTTTGTCATTGTTTGAATGACATTTAATAAAACAGGATCGGCCATTTTTGCGAACTAAACGCCAGCGTTAACTTTAAAAAACATCGTTTAAGTCAGCGCTAATTGTAGAACGTTAACTTGCAATTTTAATGACGTTGCGTTAAAATTTCAACACAAATATGTTTACAGAATATCGATTACGTTTGAAATGTTTGGTGTTAAACAAAATTAACGTCAGTTATTGACGTTAAATACTTAACGTCTTGCTTAAAAAATAGACTCTATTGCCTGTTGCCTGGAAGGTAAAAAAGTTACTGTTATTCCTGGCATACCACGCTTTTTTTTCGATATCGTTTTTCGACGGCATTTTTAAAGGACCTATATATACAGTGACAATTTCATCGTTGCTACGACAGCTTAGCAACATGACGCTTGCTTAAAGATTACAATATGATAAAAGGGTATGCATAGAGTAGTTATGCATTTAATATAGTACAAAAAGACAATAAGCACCATTTTTTAACGAAGGCGTTGTCGCTTGGGGTTCAACGTGTTTAATCCAGCGTTGATTTTTAACCGGTATGTCATTAAATATCCGCTGGTGTGTCGCCAGTCATTAAGTAGGTATCAAAAATAATTGCATTAAAATCATGAGCAACATTATTTTTGAAAATAACACAATAATTAGAATGAACTTAAGTTATTGAGCTGTTAAGTCAGTATAATCTTGAAACACATTTTAAAATCATTGAATTTCTCGTTGCAAAAACTAATGGTGGTTTTGACAATGTTATCATCTTGTTTGGTGTAGGTACCGTCAACTGGAAAAGGCTGATAAACACTGTACTAGAAACTATTAAAAATTATTCTAATAGAAACTTAAATTTAAATATTCAACAAAGGATGCGAAAATGCGTTGAAAAGGGTGCGGGCAACTGAATTTGTTACGAAAATCACCGTTTTCAGTTTCAAATTTTCAAATGAAACTGGCGAGTTGCTGTGACAATATACATACGGCCTTGCATAAAGCAGAGTGTACCAAGAAAGTCTTTATCAAAGTGCGCTCTCATTATTTAAATGTAAGATCATTTGTTAATTTCATCACCAACTGGTTTAACAGTTTGGGAAGTTATAAGTTGTTCGGGCATGGATGTAATTTAAGAGAAAAAAAAAAAAAAAACGAAATTTATGTACGAATGAAAATAAATCCTGAATAATGGCAATGTAAACGATTATACAAAAATATTTACTTGTGTTTTCTTATGTGTTTCCTGGGACTGTTTATCATGTCCTCCCTCCCAGTTCTCAATCCATTGCTGTCTGCATATTCAGACCTAGATGCATGATTTGTTGCATTCAGGGAATCGACAATTATTATATGGTCATTACTGTTTTCAGCTCGATGCTGAGATGGCAGCACAAGCTGATTCGACATTATGCGCTATTATTCGTCCCGAACTTGGGGCATATCTTCCTTATTTCTTTACATTTTCTTATTTCACCATTTCGCATCCACATTAATCATTGGGCCGTTATTCATAGGTAGTCCTAAATCTTGAATTATCAGTAGAAATAGAGGTGGAAAATGATCCTTAACAAATAATTTTATCAAGTAATCTTTAGTGAATTATTTTATTAATATGATATTTGAGAAAAAGTGACATCTGTCTAGTTCTGATCGATAATTTGCTAGTATTTTTTTTTTTTTTTAAACAATCGTTGATTCTAAATATCAAATTTTATAATTCGTCAATGTTTGTATTATTACTTAAAGGTTCAATCACTAACGGGCAGGCGGCGAGGCAAAGGGCAATTTTGGTATTAAATATTGTATCTTTTTTGCCTATAGGACTCGAACTGAAAATATGGAGCTTGTGAGTTTTAAGACTTGAGACATATCAACAATTTTGTTGGAGCGTCAAATGTATTCAGTTCATATTAAATGAATTATTTTTGTTAAATGTTTATGGTTATACGTTTGTTTATAATGTATCCCAAAAGAGAATAAGTTTCAGATATTAGTTACCAAATGACACTTTGATAATATTATCGCTACTATAAGCAGTTCGACTTATCAATGCTTATGTCAGGGAGAAAACAAACTTAGACTGCAAATTTCTAGCTTGTCAACTTTTAGTTCGAATAATTTTACGCGACATTTTAGAATATTTTGTATAGTTTGATGCCATAAGATTATTCAAAACTTGTACTAGGGAGGAAACGTACTGGGCCTTTAAATTTTCAGAATGTCGTCTTTTGGTTCAACTAGTTTCACACGATGTTTTCAAATATTTTTTACAATTTTATGCCAGAAAATCATACGAGAACAATTTTATATTAATTATATCTATGTATCGGGCCATTCAAGTATGTTGAGATGCAAAGGTACCTAGTGATATACATAATTATTTGTATATTTTGTTGTGTAACATATAGAACTGATGTTGGTACGGTCATAAAAGTGAACGAAAGTATCTAAGGGTAAATATATCTTCTAAAACTGTGATATGATGGGGAGCTGTGAGTTTTGAACCTGGCCCCTAATAATCAAAGGGATGCCGGGTTACAACTGTGCCTTGCTAAATTATGACGACTGATGCTAGACTTATAAATGCACTGTTGTTTTCACACTGTAGGACTGCTTGAGACGTCTTCTCTCTAATTGTGTGTTGTTCAAGCACTGATTTCTACGTTTGTTGTAGTTAAATAATAAAATTCTCGGCTTTTCTACTTTTATTTCCTGATACTTCGCACCTTGATGTATTTAAATAAATGACAATTATTTGTAACTTAAAATTACTATGTCAGTGTAATTTTATTGTATGACATGTAACGTATAAACAGATATTTGTATGTCGTAATAAAGTTAAAAATTTATTTTAAAATATTCTATGCTTTAAAAAATCAAAAATAAAGTTATATTCATAGTATATACGAGATCTTTTTTTTGCATTTCATAAATACTTGTAGACATAGATAATTATTAATGTTCAGATTACTGGTTTGGTCTGTTTAAAATTTTCCGAATTATTTTGAATTCGCGCGCAAATTATCTTCTTCTTAATGTGCGATACAACAAACTGACAAATCAAAAATGTGATTATTGCTGTAGGTCACTTTGAAAATGATGTTCGTAGAAGCGTATATTTTCTTGAAATAATTATTTGAGGGTTTATATAAAAATAAAACTATATTAATGGACAATACTATTAAAAGGACGTAATAAAATGACGACTTAACGTTTACAATACTAGTATGATTTTAGAATATAGCAAGTTATCGACCAGATACACGAAGAATTTTAAAATGTTTTTATTAAATTTTGTGAGACGAACATAATAGACGTGTTCTCTTAGAGATACAACCTTAAAGAATGTAAAATTATGAACGTGATATTTTCGCGCCATATCATTTCATTAAGTTAGACGTGTTTCCGCCTAGCGTTCGTTGCCAGCACATCGGTCCTCTTGGCGGGGGGAGAGGTAATCTCCCATGCGCCATAGAAAGACCAAATCGAATGAAAGTTAAAATGGCCGCCAGTCACATTTATTGCATACGAACGCGGTGATATCGATATTAACGAAAGACACGGTGTTTCTGTATTGCGGTGGTTGTAATTTCGCTTAACCTAAAAACTGAACTAATACGACAAACTATTGTGACTATTCTTATAAATATGGTACTATATATTCGGCAATATTTATTATTACATTTCGATTAATAACGTTATTCGTGGTATCCTACAAAATGGCGGCGCCATTGCTTTCGTATAGTGAAATATCGTTAATGTCTAGTTATATCCATGTTTGCTAAATTAATATAAGAAAATTATTGTGCTCAGCGTTATGCCATAATCTATAAAGGCACGTGTTTTAATTTTTTAAATGTAAAAGACTTGCTTTAATCGACAAAGTATAGTGTCCAGTGATAAAGATGCGTGAGGTGAGAAATGCTTTATTAAACGTTTTTATTACCCTGTATTGTGGTTTAATATGTTTTTGAGTTATTCAGCGAGCTGTGTTCTCTTGTGTGTGCTATTTTATTCAAGGGCGTGGTCGGAGAATCTGTGAGAAATCTTTCATTTTCTCTAGAATATTTACTGTTTACAAGTAAATTTACAGCTAAAACTACCCTTCGTAGATCGTGTTCCACCCTGTTTTGTTGCCAATGCCTTTCTACAGACCTTCTTACGCCCCTGGAAGTTGGAAATATAATTTTTTGAAGTGGACCCTTTTGAGCAATTTTAGTCGAAAGTTGGGCAGTATGGACCATATAACCTCTATGTAGTGATATATACATGTTCCTGTACTGTGTTGCAGTGTTCCGGCGCTTCCTTACTTGCCGTCTGGTATTACGACAGTGTGGGGCGGCCCCAGCGTATCCTCGGTGGTCCCGGTTGCTACCGGGGCTGCTGAATTTTATGCGGCGTTACCATGTAGGGCTACCCGGAGGCCAGCTGTGGTGGCCGTCGCTATTCACAATAGCGCCCAATGCGTCCTGCCATCCTGCTGGCGGCAGTTATCCAAACACCAGCAACGTTCAGATGCTCCGAATGCAGATGGGGAGCATTTCAGTATCTGCTACTCTTACTGCAATGCCATTTTCTTCCGTTCATTCACCCGTCACTTGTTTCCTTCTATCTAGTCTTCATCGTATAAATGTGATGAATTATTTTTAATATCTTTTCATTTTATTTGAAGACATATGACTAAAATATTCGTCAGTGTGTGTATGTATGTATGTATGTATTTTGAGATAATAAATGATTTGTTTACACGTCAGGTTTTTCTTTTTTGTGTTCATATTTTCTTAAACATTTGTGCAATAGTGCAACTTAGGTTTTTAGTTTTGATTTAGTTGGATTTTCCATGAAAAAGATCTCAGAGGTGGTGATTCAGGCAGTATAATAATATGTATAAAAATGTCATTGCAGGAGGATAATCTATCAGATTCTGATTCCGGCAGTGGCTCTGACGAGAGTAAAAGTGATTCGTCATCAGGCAATTCTGGTTCCGACAGGTAAGTGTGCTGATATAGTTTACCAATATCATTGAGCGTTTATTCAATTTGTTTATTATAAATATGTTAATGCAGTGATTCTGGATCTAATTCTTCGAGTTCCTCAAATAACTCTTCGGTTCAACATAACAATGAATTAGAAGAACGGCCTGTGACGCCCGGTAGCCCGGCATCGGCTTCATCGGCCTCTCCTGATAGCAAATCGAAAGACGATTCAAGTTTAAAAGATGAGGTTAGTACACTGAAATTAGGTATCTATTGGCTCGATAGGCTGAACTGAACATCGCTGCAGATCCAATGTTTAGATTCATTGTGTCTGAAGTTTGATATTGTTGGTTTATGTTATGCACAGTGAAGCTCCAGGTAACCGGATAATCTGATTCTGGCCCGGTTACCATTAAAACCATATCTCGGTTTCGGTACAAGTTCCAATGTTACGGCAAGGTCCAGCAAGTATCCTGGAAAAATATAACATTAAAAATAGATAATATTTTTTTAAATTGTATCAGTTTTGTACCAATGTAAAAGTGGCTATTGGGGTACAATGGTCCTCGAACTATCAAAGAAAACAATTTAATTAATTTATACATCAGAGCCCTGCCTTAATATATCTTTCCTTGAGGAAAAAAAATAAATGAACGTCCCTATATATACTAACGTATTTGATATTGCACATTCAGAAAATCTCTTTAAGTGGGGGGAGGGAGCAAAAATTAAAAAAAAAAGCCAATAACCTCTGCACACCACTCGCAACTAACAAGAACAATGTGATTCTAGTGTTGAAAGTTGCAACAGTGTAGGGGCGCCAGCAACGTTTACCACAGAAATACACCCGTCACACAGAAAAACGCGCACTACACAGGGTCGAGAGAAAATATACTTTTAACGCCATTGCAATTAATTAGATACCTACTACTATGAAACATAGTTGTACTCAGGTTACAGATAATCAGATACACAGAACATTAGTACTAGCGCCAATAAGTGAGAAGCGAAAAGGCGACGCCCTATCATTATTACTGTTAGTATAGCAGCATAGGACAGTTAGTATCCCACCCTCCAGTGCATTAAATAAATTTAAATTGTTACCATTTTCATAATTATGTACATATATAGTCGATCTCAAATGTTGAAGCGGAACTAGACAGGATTTTTATTTTTGAAAGTTGTCACGAGCTCATTTTTAACGATTGAATTGGACCTCCGCTAAACAAAATGGACAAAAGTTCCATTCAATTGTTGAAAGATACTAGATTTAAAAACCTAGATCCGCTTAGAGCAAAGAATTAGAACAGACTATAGTTAATAATCTATCAGGACTGCAGAAGATATTTGGAAGCGCTTTAAAAGGCATGGACAATTAGTATTCTGAAAAATACTCGCCCTTAAAAACGAACTTTTTTTTTTAAATTTTACATTTATACTCGAAGAAAATAACATTAGTTTTTTTAGCGATTCGTTATTACCAGATCTATGGGTCACGCACCTTATGCTAATTGTCAGCACCACATTAACTCCCGAGTTTTCTCGATTACATTACCATGCGATGCAAGTGTTAAAAATTGAAACCGCGATAAATACAAGTGCATATTTTTTTGCAATATGAAACGAATATAAATATTACTAGTTTTGATTGAAGACCAGTTTTAATTTATTTATTGCAATCCTGAAATTATTGACAACACAGAGTTTATAGAAATAATTGAAATATTACGGCGTGTCTAGACTGGAGCAACAATCTCATACGATATTGTCGCTGGGCAAACACATGTCTCCATCGTGGTTAAGGTCAAGCGTTATTTCGTTGTGAGATGTAATTTCGAAGAAAGATGTCGGACATGATGGTGCCGGTACAACATCTGTTTCCACTTGTTGCTAAACTCTGGTCCAACGATGCCTTCTATCTGTACCGACGGTTACTGGAAACAAGAAACAATTTTACCTCGGAAGATTTGTTTCCTTGAAAATGCTGAAGTGTCAGTCGCTCGACACTGTCACGTGCCTCCACGTTTCCTCGCTGTAGACACGGTATTAGGTATATCAGTTAACAGTCATTTCAACATATATTTTTAGGAAGCTGTCCTTCTATGTTATATCCGTCTTTGCGAGGTTCAGGAAATGATACTGATTCCGAATTGGGTGGGAGGTAACACGTAATATAATTTGTTTATGTTAAGGGTTGCTATAATGTAAGACAGGCGCAGGTTCAAATCCCGGGATACCACTCGAAGATTTTATCTTCCGATACTTTGCAGTTAGTGTTGAATCCAAGGGGGTCCCCCCCGGAGAAAATTTTCAGTTAAAGTTACAGTTCTGTAGTACAATATTACCTACTACAAAAATATCGAAAGCAATAAAATATCAAAACAAAAAGTATCGAATACTAAAATATTTGTATCAAAATAAAGTAATCGATACTGTCTGAACAGCGAAAGTTGACCGGTGCGGCAGGAGAGAATATTCCAAGGATACTTCAAATATTAGGTCTATTCATAAGGTTTGTTTCAACAGAGTTCAGAATCGAAACGGAATCACCTAGTGCTTGTGCAACAAAAAGCGCTTCAATAGAACTTTTGAGTTCCCTTCTGAGTTCTTTTTAAACTATTTTTTGTAAGTGCGCAAGCGCTAGGTGATTCCGTTCCGATTCTGAACTAAACAAACCTATAGGCGTATAGTAGACTATTAAATGTTAATATCGAAAAGAAAAATAATTCAAAATATATAGAAATTTCTTAACACTTTACTATTTCTGCCACCACCGTCCTAGCAAAATATATTTATTAATATATTATTAAATAGTGACAGATATAACAATGTTCAATTCAAGACATCAAAACAACCACAATACTCGTATTATACGTTCCGCCCTGAAATGATACGCTACTGAGGATAACAAATCCAAAATTACAATGTTTTATTGCCCCCAATGAACATAGACAAAGGCGCTGGAATATCATATAGCGTATAGCACGTATTGAAGAAAAAGCGCTTGTTACTAAAACGATTAATACAATAATATTGTGCGTAATATTTCCAGAAAAATAATATTTATATGTAAGTATTTAAAAAATCCTTTTTCGTGTCCCAATTCTTGTTCATGCACCCCCCCCCCCGGAGAAAAATGTCTGGATTCAACACTGTATGCAGTCCGCTCAGGGGTTGACTCAGCCCCGAGCATTTAATGCTTAAAATGAAGTTGCTGTAACGCCTTGGAACATTGCCAAAACTAGAATGGGGTAGGGCCCCACGGCCCCACCCTTTTGGTGAGGGTAGAATAACAAAGGATCGAACGCTCTGTCGTAGGGGTACTGTGCTCTGTAGTTCGATTAAGTAGTGGGGTTGTATGTACTACTTGCGTATTAATGTGTTGGTACTGTATATATTGTTGGTGGATAATAGATAGATACACTTTTTTCAGTAATCTTTCCGCTTTACATTGAGTTAAACTTCTGTATGTTACGCTCTTTTCTGGTTTAACTGAACATTTATTAAAAACTAGCTGACCTGCCTGTACTTAGTACTTTTTTGTTATATATAGTTTTGCTGTAACGTAAATAATAAGTGAAACATTTTATAATTTTATTCTTACCCCCGTAGTCCTTCCGTATCTTCCCAAATATCCATCTAATTAAAAAGAATGCTTTAAACATAAAAGGCGTCATTTGAAACAATTTTTGCAATTACGTTTTTGCTGTTGAATCGATAATATAAGAGATGTCAAATTTTTTAGTTAGCGCTCGATACCATGTCAATAACGGGCGCGGACCACAGGTTAGGAACCAGTGAGATTGACAGATGGACGTAAATTAAATTTTTGGTGAATATCGTGTTACATCGTTTGAAACGGGTGCAAAGTATGAGCACGAAAAAAACGATTAAAAACAGATATGGTTTAAAATTTTATTAATATAGATATAGAACATAAGCCGTACTCGCCATACTCGTTTCCGCACGTTTGGAAATTTTCCAATATACACTTGTGTAATGCGTGTTGCGTACGAAACAAATGTATACCCTGAAAATAACGGCTTAGTGTACTGATCCCCACATACGTAGATTAACATAGTTAAAGCTTGATTATGTAAATCGCATTGCTTGTTCCCTTATTTCAGTATTGGGAAGACGGTGTCAGACGATCGGGTAGGCCACGACGTGAACCTTCGCGCCTCGACGCTAACGATGGTGGAGCAGCAAAGTCCGCAAAGAAGCATGGCAAGTCTGGATGGGGTTATAACGATAGTTCTTCCGAGTCTGATGATGATCAGCCACTGTCGGAACGGCCACCGGCAAGTAAACGCGTCGGAATTAAAAGAGAAACGCGAACCCATACAACAAGTAAACCATCGAGATCGAAACGACAGTCGTATAGTAGCGATGAATCGGACGAAGACAGTGACGAGGATAAACGGCGGTTAGCATCACGCAGAACGACTACTGCAGCTGTCAGTTATAAAGAGGCAAGCGACGATGATAAAACAGATTCGGAGGACCTAGTCGAAGTGGAATACGCGGAGCCAGAGACACCGGTGGAGACGGAGAAATGCGAAACCATCGAGAGGATACTCGGGCAGCGGCGAGGTAAGAAAGGCGTCACTGGTAACATCACCACCTTGTATGCTGTTGAGGAAAATGGCGACCCGAATGAAGGAGTACCGGACGAGGGTGCTGAAAACGCAGAGAGCCTCACGGAAACTCAATATCTTATCAAGTGGAAGGACTGGGCGCATATCCATAATACCTGGGAATCGGAACAATCTCTCGTTGAACAAAAGGTAAGTCCTATCTTAATGAAGACTGTAAAAATTACGCTCAAGAATTGTATGATTGCAGGTTAAAGGAATGAAAAAGCTTGAAAATTACATCAAAAGAGAAGTTGAATTGGCGGTATGGAGAAAGCATGCTACTCCCGAGGATATTGATTATTTTGAATGCCAAATGGAACTACAGCTAGAATTACTTAAGAGCTACAATAATGTGGAGCGTATAATTGGTAAGCAGATGTATCTCGTATATGTTAATTCTTAAAATTGTTAATTCTTAAAATTGTTAATTTGAAAATTGTGCAATATTTTTTAAATATTCATAACATTTTGCAGGAAAACAAATATAAATTAATTTAAATTTTCATTTATTCATTTCATTATAATTAATTTAAATTAATGAATATTTATTTGTGTCGCAATTACATATATTTTCATAGCTCTTTACAAAATAATATTAATATTTTACAAAGTATAATTTCTTTAATTTGAAATAATTAAAAAATGCGTTTAATATGGTGGTGACTAATCTACTAATTGTATTTATTTATTCTTATTATTTATTTATTTTGAGTAGTAATGGACCATATTATATAAAAACAATCTAAAAGTTGAATCGAAGCATGAAATTGGGCTTTTTGGTTGAATATAAAAGAAAAACTTTTTGAAGATCTGAAAGTATTTCAAATTCTCTCGGAGCATCATTTAAGTGTTCAAAGCGTGTAATAAGAATATTTTTGCCAGTTTATTTAATTGCGTTTTAAATATTAAATGAAACATATGTATATCTTGAATCTTTTTGAAGAAATTCAGGATAATGTAAAACTTTCATTACAGACACGTTAGATACAAATATACTGTTTCGGTTTTTGAAATGTATTAGAAAGTTTATTATAAAATCATTGATTGTTTTCTTCATTTACTTCATTAAATTTCTGCACAAATTTTGTAATTTTTTAGCTGCCATTTATGTAAAGTAAGCGTCGCCTGTACAGGTGTTTATATGTACATAATTGACTAGTAATATGCTAAATATAAGTATGTTATAAAATAAATGAGACTTTATTATAATTTTTCGAAACTTGCTTCTCGAGAAGAAGCTCCTAGTTGTAACTAACTAAGGAATATAATCCGTGCAAGATGTGTGCGTTCATGTAGATTATTAATTAAATTAGGATTTTATCTAGTTGGAGGATTGCTTTTAATAATTTTAACATGTTTTATAGCTAAATACAACAAACCAGACGGTGCAGGCTTAGACTATTACTGCAAGTGGGAGAGCTTACCGTATTCCGATGCAACGTGGGAAGATTCGTCCCTCATTGCGAGGAAGTGGCCCACCAAAATAGCAGAGTTCAAAGAACGCGAGGAATCTAAAAGAACGCCTTCCCGGCATACCAAATGTCTTAAATACAGGCCAAAATTCTCGGAAACTAAACAACAGCCGGATTACATGGGCGTAGATAGAGGTCTCATACTCAGGGACTACCAGATGGACGGTCTCAACTGGCTCATTCATTCCTGGTGTAAAGAAAATTCCGTTATCCTCGCGGATGAGATGGGCTTGGGTAAAACTATACAGGTGAGCGTTACACTGTACTGGCGAACATAAGCTACGCTCATTTTCTTCCGACCACACTGGCCTCATGTTTCGCGCTGAGCTTTCGGGCCCGTGTAGCTTCATACTTTCCATACTTACAGCACTGTTTTATTTTTCAGACCATTTGTTTCTTGTATTCCCTCTTTCATACGTATAATTTATATGGACCGTTCTTGTGTGTCGTGCCACTGTCAACAATGACTTCTTGGCAGCGAGAATTTGCACAGTGGGCACCTGAAATGAATATAGTTACGTATTTGGGAGACGTAAATTCTAGAAATATTGTAAGTATTTTGTTGTAAGCATTCACTTTCAATATTATTCAATAGATATTAATACCTAAGGTGCGATTCTGCGACAAAATTTAAAATGTAATGTAACTCAATTTATAAAATTTACAACAATTATGCTGTTGCAGTTGTAAAGATTTAGGCAAACATACAGATCGCACCATTAGCACAGCTTTAGTAATTTTTTTATGCGAGGGAAAATGACTGAAACTGTGTTTATATAACAGATCAGGCAGTATGAATACTGTTACGAAGGCTCCAAGAGACTTAAATTCAATGCGATATTAACGACGTACGAAATCGTCCTTAAGGACAAAGCATTCCTGGGAGGTGTTAGCTGGGCGGCTCTTCTTGTCGATGAAGCGCATCGTCTAAAAAATGATGATTCGTTATTGTATAAAGCACTGATGGAGTTTGATACGAATCATCGTCTTCTGATAACGGGTACCCCGCTGCAGAACAGCTTGAAAGAATTATGGGCTTTGTTGCATTTCATAATGCCTGATAAGTTTCAGTCGTGGGAAGAATTCGAAAAGGATCATGAAAATGCAGCCCAGAAGGGCTACAGTAAATTACATAAACAGCTTGAGCCTTTTATTCTAAGACGTGTCAAAAAGGACGTAGAAAAGTCACTCCCGGCCAAGGTCGAGCAGATTTTACGTGTAGAAATGACGTCAGTTCAAAAGCAGTACTACAAATGGATTTTGACAAAGAACTATAATGCCTTAAGAAAAGGTGTCAAGGGATCCACCAGTACCTTTCTGAACATAGTTATTGAGCTGAAGAAATGTTGCAATCATTCGCTACTGACCAAGCCGAGTGAGTATGAGGCCCAGTCCACCCATGAGGATGCCGTGCAGCAATTGCTCAAAGGCTCTGGCAAGTTAGTTTTGCTTGACAAGCTACTCATCCGGTTACGTGAGACCGGACACAGAGTACTTATCTTCTCGCAGATGGTTCGCATGCTGGACATTCTCGGTGAATATCTGCAAAAGAGACATTTCCCATTCCAGAGACTGGATGGTAGCATCAAGGGCGAGCTACGTAGACAAGCATTAGATCATTTTAATGCCGAGGGCTCTCCAGATTTCTGCTTCTTACTATCTACGCGAGCCGGCGGACTTGGTATCAATTTAGCTACGGCGGACACTGTTATTATATTCGATTCAGATTGGAATCCGCAGAATGATTTGCAAGCACAAGCGCGGGCTCATCGTATTGGGCAGAAGAATCAAGTAAACATATATCGTTTAGTAACGGCGCGTTCAGTCGAAGAGGAAATTGTGGAACGTGCCAAACGAAAAATGGTGCTGGATCATCTAGTAATCCAACGAATGGATACGACAGGTCGTACTGTTCTTGACAAGAAAGCCACATCTACCACTACACCTTTTAACAAGGAAGAACTAAATGCCATCCTCAAGTTCGGCGCTGAAGAATTGTTCAAGGACGAAGAAGAACGAGACGAAGAGCTCACATGTGACATTGATGAAATCCTGCGGCGAGCCGAAACGAGAGATGAAGCACCCACTATGGTTGGAGACGAATTACTCTCTGCTTTTAAAGTAGCAACATTTTCTGCTTTTGATGAAGAAAAAGCACCTACGCCTCAAGAACCGCATGATGAAGACGAAAGCAGAGACTGGGTAATTACATACAGCTCTATCTATTTGTATAAATATTTAATTTAGTCACTACAGTGCTGCATTTTACCTTAGCTGTATTATACAGCACTTAATTTTTTGTATTATCCAAGTAATTTTGTATGTTTATGAAAATTGTGTTCGTCCATACCTGGCCATATCTATGTATCATATATTTAAGTAATAAAATTATTTTTTGTTTAGGATGATATAATTCCAGAAAATCTTCGCAAGAAAGTTGAAGAAGAAGAGAGGTCCAAGGAAATGGAAGCATTGTATCTACCTCAGAGATCACGAAAGACTTTGCAGCAGATTAACCAATCGGAAAGTGATGGTAAGCAATTGTTTTTGTAACGCGGTCTCTCAACTTGTTTTGCCTGCCATAAATCACGGGGTGATTAGTTAGTTGGGCTACAGTAGCCTCTTTTTTTAATCCAGTATCATTTTATAGAAATGAGATTGTGTACATTAAAAAAGCCAACGTGATTGATAATTGAATAAATCATAGAGATGCTTGATATTATTTAATTACTAAAATTTTGCGAATAATCCATAAAAAAAAAGAAAAGAAACTAGTAGGCAAAATTAGTGCAGGGGATATTCATGGTATTCAAAAATATAATACCTTGGAACAAACCCATGTTGTTTTTCGTTTTGTCTAGTCGTTGTTCAGATGGGCTTTATTATTTGTAGGCGAGGATCGTAAAGGCAAGAAACGGAGGAAACAGACTGAGGAGACGTCGTCCAGTGGTGATGAAGGTAGTGACGAAGAGAGGCCAAAGAAACGAGGAAGGCCACCTCTTGGAAACAGAGAACGAATTAAAGGTTTTACAGATGCAGAAGTCAGACGCTTCGTCAAGAGTTACAAGAAATTTTCAGCGCCGCTCAAACGGTTAGATGCAGTCGCGTGTGACGCTGAGTTACAAGAAAAACCTTTAGCGGAATTGAAGAAATTAGGCGAATTATTGCATGAACGTTGCTTAGTTTATATGGGTGAACATGCTGCATCAAAGGAAAATAATGAATCGAACAGCCAGGAAGACAGTAATTTGTCGACGACGAGAGGCTCGGGTAGAAAACGAGTACGTGGGCCGTCCTTCAAGCTAGGCGGTGTGTCTGTCAATGCCAAGACTATGATGGCATGTGAGCAAGAATTGGCGCCGCTCGATGATCTGCTACCGCCAAATGCGGACGAACGTATGAAGTGGACAATGGACTGCAGAACGAAACCGGCGCACTTCGATGTCGAGTGGACGAATGTGGAGGACTCGCGTTTACTTGTAGGCATTTACCAATATGGAATGGGTTCGTGGGAAGCAATAAAAATGGACCCGTCATTGGAAATTGGCGACAAAATTTTAGCAAATGAGGACAAGAAGCCGCAAGCTAAACATTTACAGACCAGAGCAGAATATTTGTTAAAAATTCTTAAAAAGAACATGGACATGAAGAAGGGTGTTACCAAACCGAAACGGCAACGTAAAATGAAGGATGGTAAAGCACTAACCAAAGAGATTATAGAAAATGAAGATGCAAGTTCTACGGAAGATACTCCTACGAACAGTCAAGGGCATGGTCATGGGCACAGTCACAGCCACAGCCATAGTCAGTCAAGCGGTTCAGCTGCAGTTAACAAGCGTAGAACGGGCGATCTGGCCAAGCAGTCCGGTACCGGTAAATCCACGTCTCACAAAGAACGTTCGGATGATGAAACTGAAGAAACTTTAACGCAAGATTCGAAGTCTGAAAGAAGAGACAAGAAGAAATCTAAGAAACAGAAAGGAGGAAAGAAAATACAGGAGGCTGGCCCGATGCACTTTACGGCTAACAATGAGCCACGTGCGCTTGAAATGCTAGGTGATCTTGATCCAACGATTTTCAACGAATGTAAGGAGAAGATGCGTCCGGTTAAAAAAGCCCTCAAAGCGCTTGATAATCCGGATCAGTCTTTATCTGAGCAAGAACAAGTAAATCACACAAGGATGTGTCTCATCCAGATCGGCGAACAGATCAATGTTTGCTTATCTGAATATACTGAACCGGACAAAATAAAAGAATGGAGAAGTAATCTGTGGTATTTTGTATCCAAATTTACGGAATTTGACGCTAAAAAGTTATACAAACTGTATAAACATGCTTCAAAAATGACAGATAAAAGTTCAAGAACGTCAGAAAAGGATAGTTCAAAAACAAAATCGTCGAAAAAGCATAGAGATGATGAAACTAAGCAAAGCGGCAGTAGTTCTGTGTCGAACTCCAAAGATCACAGCAACTCGAAAGACAGAAGCAAAAGTGATACGCATGACAAACCAGAGAATAGTAATAAGCGTCGGCACGAAGATGACTCGGAACGTGACGAAAAAGATGTGAAAAAGCCATACTCTGAAAGGTGAGTACCTACATACTTCCCCGAATGTTGTTTGTTACTGGACCAAATGTTAGTTCTTAACGCTACGTACAACTGGCCGTATTGGCCGTACTGGAGTATTAGTTTCTTATACAAAACTAACAAACTGAAGTAAAATTAGTGACAATCTATACATCAAATTTTGCACAGAATTTTTATCTATCTAATAGTATATTTTTGATTGTAGAAAAAATTATTGTAAAAATGTTATTGCTCGATAACTTAATAATAGGTATCACACAACAATGTTCTGTAATTTTTTAAATATATTTGTGGTTTTCAAATAATTTTTATATTTATATAGTTTTGTGTAGAAATGTTCAAATAATACGTCAACATTTTTTTCGACATGATTGTTTATAGTTTAGAGCCTTCGTCGAAAAATATTATACTTGATGATAATGAAATGCCACTTGGTACAAGTATTCTTTACATAAAATAAATCATTTTTATCCGCAGCACCTATATTAAGAACCGCAGCAGATTCGAGGTGGCGGCAAAAGTAGATTACCAAGTACAGTAACTATAAGTAATTTTCACAATAGAACAAATTATCTCCAAACATATTTGTAGAATGGAGCTTAAGTTACAATTTGCCGCATGGTACATAAATATGCGTCGAATGGTTTACAAGATGGCGTCTATAACGCAATTTGTTTATTTACAATTACATGACAGTTCTTTTTACAATTAAAAATATCCTATTAGAAAAATAAAAGTTCGCTGAAAATTTTGATATATAGATTGTTACTAATTTTATGTCAGGTTGTTAGTCTTGTATAAGAAACTGTACGGTTGTGCGCACCCTTAATGTCGTTTCTCATGTTTTTCAGATCGCGCGATAAGAAAGAGAGGGGCACTGAAAAGGAAAGAAGCAAAGGGCGAGAAGATGCAGCAGGCGAGGACGATCATGAATGGAACAGGCAACAGTCCAACAGCGGTAGCAGGGGCATCAGAAAACCTAACTTGAATACAGCCCCGCAGCGCTCTAGTTATAACAGGCATGATGGGAATGACGGGAGCCGCCCTTACGCGGATGGCTCCGGCGAACGATCTGGCGACAGGTGGTCGGGAAGTGGCGGCAGTCAGAGAGACAGATTCAGCAGCGCTTCAGATAAAAGGGAACGTTTCGACCAGTCTGGTTATCAGCGTTCGATGTCGTCCAGTTATCATCGGGACCGAGACCACTGCCGGCCGGAACAAAAGCGCAGGTATAGTATTGCGTAATGACATGTGTGACGAGTAATTAACTGACACATCCAAATGGTCGTTTTACAGCAAGATGACAAGTGACGAAGGAAGGCAGTGGAACAGGCAGCATTACCAAAGAGCGCGCGACCTCCCTCCGAATGCCAATCCTGATCGGTATCCATCACATTATGCCGGTGGACCCCCGCCTGGCTTTCAGCCTGTGTACCCGGGCGATAGGTATTCGCCGGGAGATTGGCGCGCAGAACGTGATTTTCGACGTGACTTCGACAGACAGCCGGACAGACGTCACCCTTCGAGTTCCTGAGGTGAACGAATATCACAATATCCAGAGGAGTGCAAGCAGCACTCCCAACAACGAGTGTGTAAAATACTGGAGTCCACGTTTGGATTTCATGATTTTTTTATTTTATGAAAATGATGGCGTTAAAGTACATTTATGTGATTTTCTCATAATTAACAAGATTGACTCTTGATTCGTTTTTATTTATTGATCGCAGCTAAAGTAAATGACGAAGAACAGCAATTGTTACCGATCCCTGATCCTGAAACACTTTACTCATGGTGTAGTGTGTGTATTTCAATTGTTCGCAAACATAAAAGGAACATTTCGATCGTTTCATTTTGTGAATACTTTACTCATTTACAAAAGCAAGGGCTGTGCTTGCTGCAGAATTGAGTATGTGATAGACAAGAGTATGAAGTGTGGCCTATCTTAATATAAATAAAATTGTAAATCTGATATGTTTGGTGTAAATATTAAATAGATTACTTTTGATAACAAATCGTCAATTTTTGTGTGTAATTTATTTATCTTCGACGTGCCTTTCCCGTTTCTGATCCTTGGTCCGATAGAAATCAGGTCCAAATTTATTAGCGCTGGGATATTTTATCCAAATCTTTAATTTTTAAGATTGAAGGATCAAAGCTTTTCACAGTTTTCAATTGATAACATATTGTTAAATGACCAAATAACTTTCCCATTTCAAGTATTGAAAACGTATTAAATGTACATTGTAAATAAGTATGTTGCCCACATAAAATTAAATTAATTGTAGTCTTGTACGTCTTCGCTTTTCACATACAGTTTTTTGTTGATCCAATCTTACTACTGGATATTTCTGCTAGCCCTGAGTGTTGCGGCTAACTGGTCATCTATAAAACATTGATACAAATAACACGTTGTTACTGGTGCAGTATATCTGTTACCTATTGATAAGACGAATTACTGCTATAATCAGATACTGATCTTGTGACTACAGTTTCGTAAGGTTACATGTTACGTATGTATAACAGTCGTTTTTGAGGTTGCAATTAAAATATGTATGTATACACTCCAGTCCTGGAACGAAACTTGCGTGCAGAGCCGGTGCTGACGGGCATGCGGGCGCCACTGTGAGGGGGGCGCTAAATGGCCAAACGAACATAAAAGTAAGGTAGTGAAATGTAATTTTAGAAGTGAGAACCTTTTTTTTTAGGTCTTCACTTGAAATTTAGAAGTGGGGACCTTTTTTTTAGGTCTTCACTATAAATGTAAAAGTGAGAACCATTTTTGTTTTAAATCTTCATTTCAAATTTAGAAGGGAAGATCTCGAAAAAAGCTAATTGCGCCCTACTTAGGGGTGCTCAATTAAATCTTGCCTACGGGCGCCGCAGACCCTTACGCCGGCTATGCGTGCGTGTGTGTATACAGAAAGTGAGGATAATTTTTCATACAAAGGTACTTCCGTACATTTACAATGTTGACTATTTAAATCATACAAATAATTAATTATTTCAATAAAAACCCTGACCGTAACAGTCATTAATATATCTGTTTTCACCAGTGACGCAGCCAGGATTTTTTTTGGAAGGAAAACGGAATTATTGAAATTATAAATAATTTTCTCACTTTTGATTCTCGTTTCAAAAAAAAAACAAGGTCGTCACTTCTAAAATACAAGTGATGACAAAAAAAGGTTCTCGCCTCCAAAATACAAGTGATGACAAAAAGAGGTCCTCACCTCTAAAATTCAAATGATGACTAAAAAATAAAAAAAGAAGTTCTCACCTCCAAAATACAAGTGATGACCAAAAAACAAAGGTCCTCACCTCCAAAATTAAAGTGATGACTTAAAAAAAAAGTTCTCACCTCCAAAATACAACTGATGACCAAAAAAAAAAGTCCTCACCTCTTTCTTGAGCCCTTGGCTGCGCCACTGATTTTCACTAAAGTATTATACATGGAATATTTATATTGCTATTATTAATAAGAAGTAAAATACTTTAAAAAATGCAAATTTGAATGGGAACAATTTTTCATACACAGTATATAAGTTGTAAAACATTCGCTTCTATGAGGTTTTCTGCAATAATGCTCTCGAGATAACATTATTAATTTGTTTTTGGAGTATTCAGACACATTTGTAGATTAGTAAAAATAATGGTAAAAACTAGTATAAATACATGAATTGATTTAAGATCTTATCTTAGACTATTTATCCCGCGAAAAAGCTAAAACTTCACGCTAAATCGGGAAAAAGGTTAATTTAAATCGTTCAACAGTACAGTGCGTATACAATAGCTATTTAAAGAAGAAATAATAGAGCACAAACCTGGAGCTGGATAAAAACGGAAATTATTAAATTTAAATGTAAAGTTTTTGATGAACAAAATCCAAAAATGACCGTTGAAGAATTAAATAAAAAATGAAATAAATTTATTGGAACAAATATTTCAGCTTTAGCTATTAGAAAAAAAACGGCATTTGGTTTTCATTCACGAATTACGAGACGTCAAACACGACCAAGCAATGTCAATATGAGGAAAAGATTACAATTTGCCAAAGAATATGGGAATAAGAGTATTGAGTTTTGGAAAAAGGTTATTTTTATAGATGAAAGTTCCTAGATAATTAGAGACTGTGAAAAAAAAAATCAGGGACAATGTATTAAATAGGTATTAATGATTTTCTAACAAGTCTGAAAAGTATTGAATCGTGCATGAAAAATTATTCTCATTGTTGCACAAAAAAAAATCGTTGTAAATTTATATATTCAACAGTGTTTAGATTATTGATTATTAAACGTTATTTTGTAACACAGTTTCAATATAACATAAATAAAAATATGGAAATAAAAACCATGTGTATGAAAAAAATTGTCACTACTGCAGTTGGGTATTATGTGATTTATATACTACAACAACAACTCCAAACCATAATAGAACAGCCACTTAATTCTGTCCACTTTTAAAGATATGTATGTACTCAGTGACGGATCTTCGCCCGAGACAAAAAACACATTTGTCTTGGATCCGTAATTTTCAAGGGCCCGGATTTGGGAGGTGAGGTCCTTTTTTTTTCTTTCTCTTCACTTGGATTTGGGAGATGAGGACCCTTTTTTTTTGCTCTTCACTTGGATTTGGGAGGTCAGGACCTTTTTTTTTGCTCTTCACTTTAAACGCCTCTAGGTTGAGGGCCCGTAAATCAAAAATGTCTTGGGCCCGGCGAAGGCTTGATCCGCCACTGTATGTACTTGTTTATTTTTTTCATAACTATTGTTTGTTTTCCAAGAAAGTGTTTTGTCCATTAATTTTAAGATACATATATATACCAAATCTAAATTAAAAATGAATGAAGGTTTTGAAGGAAACTTTAGGAGATATGGTTATTTGTTTGAAAGGTATTGTCCACTTAATTTAGTCCCCTACACACACACACACACAAATATTACCGGAATGCAACAATGTCTACTACAACTATAAATGGTTACCTAGGATTTCTTCATTTGCAAAAATAAATAAATCCAAAATTAGAATATTTAATGGAATAAAAATTTCAAAATTAAAAAAAAAAATAATAAAAATGCAGATGAATATAAACCGAAATAGTATACAAAATAATCATTGAAATATTATTACAAAACTCTAAAATAGCTCTCACGATTTTGATTAGATTTGCTCCATAGAAAGAAGGTAAGTTTGCATATTATAGGGTGTAAGGTACGTGCCTTGGAGAATTTGCAATAAGATTAACAAATATTGTTTTCAAAACTGAATTTGTAGAAAACGTAGTTAATGTACAATAAAATTGTACAGGTGGGGCATGACCCCCAAAGGTACAGTTGTCCATATAATATATATACAGGAATACCTCGAATAGTCCGGCTTCGACCAGTCCGGATTCACTATAGTCCGGTTTGAAAATTTCAAAAATAATTTTTTTGTATGGAACAAAATAAAAATAAATTCTAAAAAATTTGTATACAAAATTGTTTATTTATACATACATGATCGTTTTTTTTTTCCTTTATACTGTTAATCGTTTATTGTATGGTTTATTTTTGTGCGATTTTAATTATCGGTTTTTGTATATATTTAGTTCCTCGATTAGTCCGGTTTCAAACAGTTCGGGATATTGGCGGAACTGATTACCCGGACTAAGCGAGGTATTCCTGTATATATACAAGACACGAAAAAAAATTCTCAATTTCGCTGTCCTAAAAAAGTCTAAATTCTTCTCTCGCTGTTGTATGCGAAATTAGACACTAGTTACAGTAAAAATATTTTGCATTCTTAAGAGATAAATTAAAATGGAACTGTTAGAACTTTTTATTTAAACATATATTTCCTTTTTAATGACAAATTTGGGGGTCCGACTTCGATGTAGGGAATTAGCTTTGAACTTTATTGAAAACATTGATACTGCTCTAAGAGCAGTGCTCTTACATGCTTATGTTTATTTACAATTAGACCTCGCAATTCAGACTGTTTTGACCAGTCATAACTGCACGATTTAACGAGTTCGGCCACTCCGTTGGCTGTTCTTTTGTTGTTAATTCATTAAAACTAATTGGGAAAAGTATCGGAGACAGGAAAAAGGATAGTGTTATTGGGAGAACCCATTAGAAAGTATGAAAAAGAACTACTCCATTTGCATTATACTGAATTCTAACTTCTGAACGGACTATATACAAAATAACTAAACAAAAAATTACAGAAATACCTACATATAATATATTTATACTAGTGCTGTCAGAAATCGATCTTGACGGAACCGGTTTCGGGTTTACCCGGTTTCAGAACCGGGTAATCGGAACCGTGTATCCGAAACCGGGTAATCGGTACCGGGTATCCGAAACCGGGTAACCGGAACCGGGTATCCGGAATCAGGTAATCGGAACCGGGTATCCGGAACCGTGTAATCGGAACCGGGTATCCGGAACCGTGTAATCGGAACCGGGTTACTTAAAAATTACGTACCGGTTTTATCCGAAACCCAGAACCGGATACCCGTTAAACATGTTTCGGTTTCCAGCATCATAACAGTTATGGTTATTGTGATTGAGATACGTTAAGTAATACTTGCTGACGTGAATCTACTACGTACGGTTTTTGTTATCTACTACGTAAAAAAAAAATAGTAATCGTTTCTTTATTTTAATTCTAAACAACTTCTTTATAATATATATTTTTGATATATTACAACTATATCCAGGCCCGGATTCTAGCAGAAGCGGGATAAGCGGCCGCTTCAAGCCCACCAGGCCTGAGGGGCCCACTTCTAACCAACTTACATAATATTTTGCGGTGGGGCCCAAAAATTTTGAAAAAAATAAAATCAAAATTTGTTTTACAGTATAAAATACATACATTAGAAAAATAATACAAATACATAATTTTTTTTTTTTTTCAAGTGCTGTTCTGAGTTCAAGCTTAGTTTAGTTTTAATTCAAAATTACCAAATTTTTTTTACAATTTCTGGTTAATATCTGATATTTTATTTTACGAATGTTTGAAGAAACAAGTGTTTCAGAAGAAGGAAAAGGTCAACTTGACTACATAGGCTGTTTTTATTATATATGACTTTAACTGTTACCAGATGGGAAGAATAGGGCCGCATCGGACATCGAACGTGACAATATGAATAGAATAAATAAATATCCCCAAGTACCACTAATTTAACTAGCTGCCAAAATATCTTGAAATCACTTTCTTATTATTTTTTTGATACGACAATTATGAATGGATGGTAAAAATGGTAAACCCTTACAGCATTTTACAAAATCAGCTGTGGCCACCACAGGACCGACCGCCATCGTAAAGTACTTATATAATATAAAAATACATTCTAGCAGCAGAGTAGAAATAACTTGGCCTAATATTTTCTAACATAGATATTATTTATCATGGCCATGGAAACGTTACATATAAGTATGAAAAATTTCGAAAAATTTTACAGAAATTATTCGAAATGTTTCGTTTTATCAAAAAATGTCTCAAATAAAAGTTATTAGTTATTGCTTTTATAGCAAATTTTGTTCAATAATTTTTTCGAAATATTTTTTTGTTGTGAAATATTCACAAAAATCTTAAAATCGACACGAGTAAACTCCCATTTTTTGTCAACCGATTTTTACCAAAAGTTGATCAACTCGTCCCATTGATAGCAGAAACTTAAATATGAAGTTTCATAAAAATCCTTTCAGCCGAATTTACTCTGCACGTGTACACAGACAGACAGACAGACGGACGGACAGACAGACAGACAGACGGACGGACAGACAGACCGACAGACATCATGCTAAAAATAGTCAAAACGTTATGTAGGGACCTCAATTCGTGGAGATCCATCGAAATCTCGAAAAGTCCAAATCGGTATGATCACAATACCTCCCTTATATATGTTGGCGGTCGGTAAAAATGCTGTAAGGGTTTAAAAATAATTATTATAAAATTGTCTACTTTTTAATAAAAATTGACTTCTTACCGTAAGAAGTTATTTTATTGTTTCGGATGTTTATAACCCTCGCGCTAATGTACTATTGTAATATATCTATATATTATTTTCTGTTTTTTTTTTTTTTTTTTAATTCAAATATTTTCTGTTCTCGTTCAATAACTTTGTTTTTGTAATAAAAAATTAGAAAAAGATTTTATTTCAATTTTCTTTAAAGATATCATAGGTGTAAGTTCATAACTTATTAACAATTTTCAATTTATTGTATTTAAACAACTACTAACAAAAAGAAATTAAAGTCAAGAAAATTTTTTTTAGAGGCCCACTTTTCATTTGTGTTTCAGGCCCTAACACTAAATCCGGCCCTGACTATATCAATTATAATATACATATGTTGCGCCGAGTTTAATTTTCTCACACTAAAGGATCGTCGCACTTTGACTGACATGAAAATTTTGCATAAAATTCTTAATAATCTATTATCATGTGTTGAACTTCAATATGAATTCCAAATATGAATGAATACTCTAAATTCTAAATAGGTATCTCGTTTTCATGTAACACAAGATGTTTGGAATTTGGAAATTCCTAAGTAGGTACTATCGTAAAATTTTGTAATTTTAAACATCTGGTACTCCTGTACTAAATATCAAGTTTGAATCAGGGAACACGGAATCGCGTATCTGGAACCGGGTATTCGAAGCCGGGTATCTGAAACCGGGTATCCGAAACCGGTTATCCGAAACCGGGTATCCGAAACCGGGTATCCGGAACCGGGTAATCGGAACCGGGTATCCGGGTAACGCTTAAATTACAAACCCGGTTTTACCCGAAAACCGGAACCAGGTACCCGAAAAAACCGGTTTCGGTTCCCAGCACTAATTTATACATACATAACAGAAATAATAAAATATATAATAATACTATAAATAACACATAGGTACAAATGAAATGGTAATTGGCAATCTTTCATGTACAGGTGGTGTCAGTTAATTTTTGTACCTGTTAGCAAGTGATTTGTTATACAGAGCGGTCATAATTTCTTGTCAGTTATGCAATAGTTGACAAAAACATTTTGTTATCAAATTTATTTCCAAGGACATGCACACATAGACGTAGATTCGATTTTTATATTGGGTTATGTAAGTTCAATATTTCACTTACCTCTAAGAGCTAACCTCGATCAACAATCGTCTTCCAATTACAATCTTAATAACAATAATATCAACAACAACAATAATAGCGAAAAAAACAATAATATATCTTAACAAAACCCAATTAATTATGAAATGAACACTACTTTTTCTCTACACGACAATGAGTTAACGAAAATGTTTGAGTAAAATTTGGGGGGGGCAGGAAATATTTTTTTATCGTTTACATATGAAAATACAAGTAATTACCTAAAAAAAATGGTCCTCACTTCTAAAATATATTTTTTCCAAGCATTTCTAGGGGGGCCAGAGCAACTTTTAGGGGAGCCCGGACACCCCGCTAGCGTAACATGTAGTACTGGCGGACACTTGCACTTGTGTACCCTACAGACGAAGCTTCCGTGCTGGCCAAGTACAAAAATAGCAAGCATGGGCCAGCGCTTGTAAAATGGCGTCTGACAGTGAAAGTGAGGTTATGGTCGCAGCTTCGACTTTGCTTTTGATATTTAAATTAGTTTTAAAGTGCAAAAAAATACTTTTTTCTTTAAGTAGACTTCATAATTACGCAAAAATTGTTATAACTTTCCTGTTGAGCACAACACTCTCGACTGATGTGATGACAAGTGTGTGCGCGTCGTGTGTATGGTGCCAACATGCATGTACAAGTCTGCACCGATGTTTGTCAAACTCCTTTGACTTGTGATAGAATACCGCCTCGGAAGCGAACTCCGGCCAGCGAAAAGCCCAGCCTACGCTGGCTGTGACTTGTTACTTGTTGCCCCTACACACGATCCGCCGAGCTAGACAAGTATAAACATTGTCCATGACTTGCCATGCCATCTGTAGGCACCTTTAGAAATATACGTAAGCCAATATCTACGCACGTTTGGCACCACACTCAATATTGTCTCGACCAATGATTTTATAACATTCAGCATGGTCCTCTGGGTGAGATGGGAACCTGGTCCACGGGAAATTTTAGTGGTAGTGTTACCTGGTACCCCTATCCTGATACTCCGGCACCTACTTATTTTACTTAATGGTTAATCCGGCCCCGGACTTTCTAGTATTTGGTTTCTTTTTAACGATTTAATTTAAAATAATTGAAATAATATCAATTTTAATTGGAATGAAAGTGAAAATAACAAAATTTTACAAAAAGAAACTACCTTTTCTCATTGAGCGATTACAATCAATTACAGGTATCCCCCGACTTACGACCAAGTTCCGTTCCGAAGGGTTGGTCGTAAGTCGGGGAATTTACAAAATTTCAAAATATGTATACATATCTTAGCCCCCCCCCTAATTATGGTTTTAACGTCAATATATGTTAAATCCCGAGTTACTGACTGCAAATACTTGAAAAAAGGCGATATAAATAAACAAAATTGGTGTTACCTGGAGAAAAAATACAATTTTTATTTAAAGATTGGAAGAAAATAAAGTGCAAGAAACGTTAGAACTCATAGAAATATAGAATGTAAAAAACGTACAATTTTACCTGTAGCATTGCAAGTGAATTTGACCAATATTTGGTTGTTTTTTACGTTTTATGGTGTTTAAAAAAAAAAAAAATAAATAAATTTTGGTCGTAAGTACGGGAGACCGTAAGTCGGGAGGTCGTAAGTCGGGGGATACCTGTAGTTCTTAATTTAGGTACAACTCGGGTAGGCATAACTCACTGTTCAGCTCAGTGCCGGCCCCTTAAATAAGTGATGCCGAAGAAACAGGAAGTTAAGCCGTACACCCGGCTCTACTCGGCTTTTACGTAAATCTGGCACCTATTAAACTTGTTCTGTTCCAAATCGTTGTCGTAAAGCGAGCCATTGAATGAAGCCTTTGAGCCTTTTTAGAATTTCGTAAGTAGAAGCAAGAAATCCATATAGTTTCAGTTATGTGTCTGTACTTAAAAAATTATGGCCAAACAACTAAATCTACAGATTAATGAGTTAGAATTTGACCTGTATATAAGAAAAATACTGAGACTAAAATACAAACTACCCCAAAAATAGACATATCTACATATTTAATTATAGATTTTTTTAAAATTTTGTGTAAGGTATTCAATGAAAACTCTTGTGATCTAAATTAACGGAGAAAAGGTAATTTTTGTCAAAAATGTGCCAATTTTCTTTGTCCGATATGTTTAAAAATCTGAAAAAAATTAAATAATGCACAAAATTGTACGCTCGAAATTATGCAGAAGTTAAGAGCGTAATGTACCTGGGTTACGCGCAACGGAAACGTGCATTTGGAAGGGCCAAAGAATTTGAACCAAATGTTGTCGGATCAATTTGATTTTTTTAAAATTTGATGATAAAGATTGGCTCCGTTGGATTTAAGAGTTAAAATTTTTAATTTTCAGTTTTACAATGTCCTAAACTTTGTCTAACTTCACATCACTGTTACTCCGTAAATCAATAACAATTGTAAATTCCATAGCTAGAATCCTATAGATTATACTTTTATCTTTAAAATTAGCCCTTGTTTATGAAAATTAATTAATATTTAGCACCAATTCTTTGGCCCACACCGAAACACAATTTATATGAAATACTGGCTTTTACAAGCATCGAGAAATGTATCCATCTGGTAGCGTGGTTTTAAACTAATCTTATCATAGTAGAGGGATTCTAAGCTCCGCCTTCATTTTCTCCACATATCTTTGAATTCGGTTGAAATGGGTAACTGAAGATCTTTGGAATAAAACAGTTTGTAACGTCAAATTTACGTGTTTTATTTTAGACTTTGCTCTTTCCGTGGTAGAATACAAATTCATATTGACACAAAAAATGGTCCCAAAAATTACGTTAAATAATTATGGCTGGTTTCTGAAAGCTTAGTTAACTATAACCAAATGGTCAGAACATGGTTGCTATGGTTACGTATGGGATTGTTATACTATAATCGAGTTTAACCAAATGGTTAAACTCGGTTAAGCTTTCAGAAACCGACCCTTAGTTGTAAACTCAAATAAAGTTACACTTAAAACGAACTGAATTACCTACATCTATCTATCTATATATATAAAAGGCAATGTCCTGACTGACTGACTCATCACCGTCCATCCCCTGGGTCTAAAAACTTGAAATTTGGAGAGTATATTCCCTCCATAACGTACGCACCCAGTAAGAAGGGATTTTTCGAAATTCAACCCCAAAGGGGCGAAAAGGGGTGAAATGTGATTTCACGGTTTCCTTAATATCTCTTATGGCCGATGGGATCGACTTAGTTTTTGCTTATAAAGATTACCCATACAAATGCCAAAAAACTTATTTCAGGATTTCGTCCTAATCAACCCCGAAAAGGGTGAATCCAAAATTGGGGTGAATTATACATCCCGTCGTATTTCCTGTGTTTGTTGAGTTAAAAAAATTATTTTTTGTACATTAGTGTCTTTTTAAAATATTTCGAAATGCTACTGACAGTTTTTTAAAATTGCATCCCTTAAGGGTGAAAAGAGGTGAAATGTGAATTCAGGGATTCCTTAATATACCTTAGGACCAATGAGATATCGACTTGATTTTTACTTACAAAGATTACTCTTACATATGCCGAACAAATTATTTCAGGATTTTGTCCTAATCAACCCCTAAAGGGGTGAATCTACTATTGGGGTCAATTATACATCCTGTCGTATTTCCTGTGTTTGTTGAGTTATAAAATTACTTTTTGGCACATATGTGTGCCAAAGGGTGAAAAGAGGTGAAATGTGAATTCAGGGATTCCTTAATATCTCTTGGGACCAATAAGATATCGACTTGATTTTTGCTTACAAAGATTACTCTTACAATTGCCGAACAACTTATTTCAGGATTTTGTCCTAATCAACCCCTAAAAGGGGCGAATTATACATCCCGTTGTATATCCTGTGTTTGTTGAGATATAAAATTACTTTTTGGCACATGTGTGTATTTTTAAAATATCTCGAAATGTTATTGACAGTTTTTTAAAATTGCATACCTTAAGGGTGAAAAGGTGTGAAATGTGAATTCAGGGATTCCTTAATATTAGGACTAATAAGATATCGACTTGATTTTTGCTTACAAAGATTACTCATGCAAATGCCGAAAAACTTATTTCAGAATTTTATCCTAATTAACGTCTAAAGTGGTGAATCTACAATCGAGGTGGATTATACATCCCGTCGTATTACCTGTGGTCGTTAAGTTGAAACATTACTTTTTGGCACACAGGTGTATTTTCAAAATATCTCGAATTGATTTTGACAAATTTTACCCGTAAAGGGTGAAAAGGGTGTGTCATGTGATTTAAAGGATTGATTAATATCTCTTAGGACTAATAAGATATCGACTTGCTTTTTACTTATAAAGACTACCCATGCAAATGCCGAAAAACGTATATCAGAATTTTATCCTTCCCCTGTCAACCCCTAAAGGGCTGAATCTACAATTACTTTTTATTTTACTAATTATTTTTTTAATTTCCTATTCATCTCCCCTACTATAATTTTGTAATATTTCGCTTAATTTGCTTAATAAATTTCTGACACGCCAAGGGGTAAGTAAAAAAAAAATATTGAGAATCACCGGTCTACAATGAGGGTCAGAGGCGTAGCAAGGGGGGATTGGAGAGAAACTTCTTCACACATATTATTATTATTACATTAATGATTATTAACATAATTTTTTGATGATAAAAAAAAAAAAACTATTATTTCTACAAAATTATCTGTAAAATCAGAATTGGTAATAAATATTAATCAGAGTGGTCAAGTGTTAACATTTGTAATTTTTATTCATTTACTAGTAACTGAGTAACAGTGATGTGAAGTTAAAAAAAAAAGTTTAGCACTGTAAAATTGAAAATCAAAAATAAATCAATTGTTTTTTCATATCTAGAAGTTTAAAAAAAAAATCAAATTGATTCGAACATATTTAGTCTATATTTTACGGCTCCGAAAAATACAGGTTGATTTATAAATATTAGCACTTTGCCCTCTCCCTGTAAGCTACTTCGAGGTGGGAGAATTTGCGATCACACCTCCAATGACGTATTAAGACTACTGGCCACCGCACCCCGCGTACAACGATTGAGTTTGGAGTTCGCTACATTCAGCCCTTAACGAATTTTTTATTAATAGACAAAAAATAATCTAAAAACACATGGACCTGAAGCTGAATCCGAATTGAAAACCTGAAAAAACCTATATTTTTCGTGAACCTGAACCTGAACCGAACCATTATATTTCAAGGTCAGTGAACCAAAACCTGAACCCGAATCTTTTATGGTTAACCGGTAACCATGTATTTTTAACAGTTTCAGGAAATTATTGTTTACTTATTATTTATTACGGTAATTATTGTATACTTTACATTTTAAAATTATTATTTCATATATATAAGCCGTTCACTTTTGTAAGAACAAACTAAGAGGAAATTTTGTTTTCAACAGTTTGCACCTTTGAAACTGTATGTCATGATGGTATTACAGAAAAATAATTTGAAAAGTCAGATTATAAATATGTCATTTAAAAAAATATCATTTGTCATATTTCATTTTGAATAGTAACATCTTAAATATTTTGTAAATATAATACTAACCTAAAATAATACAAACATAACCCAAAACTGTAAAGCCTTTTTTACAATATAGCTAAGTTTCTATAAACTAAAAATCACCAGAATAACCAGATCTAGTTTGTCCTTACAAAAGTGAACAGAACAAACTAAGAGGAAATTTTGTTTTCAATAGTTTGCACCTTTGAAACTATGTCATGTTAGTATTAAAAAATTATAAAAAATGTCACTTTCTTATTAATTATCACAACCAATAAATCTAAAGTCGGTTTTACAGCGTAAGGAATATTTTAAATTGGCATTTAAAGTCCGTATTACACTATAAAAATAATCAAAATAACTAGATCTGGTTTGTCCTTACAAAAGTGAACAGCTTATAGTATATTTTATTTTAAAATACGTTACAAAATCTGGTGACTTCGGTGATTGTTGTGTTGTAAATGGACTTTAGGAAGAATGTCAACTTGTAAATATGGCTTTGATTTTTCTTAGGTTATATTCATTCAAAAATTACAAATGAAAGATTGTCATTAATGTCAATTAATTGTCAAATATTTTGAAAGGTCAGAATTACCACCCTAAGATGATATAAATATACAACATAAAAAATGAAGTTTCCCTCATAATTACGTATTACAAAGTGAAATAGAGTATACTTGTAATTTTATTTACAATTTTCATTGAACCCGAACCTAAACAGTGTCATTTGGAATCCACAATATAATACACACATTAATAAACTAGAATCAATTCAACACCGTTTCACAAAATAAATTTTTTTTAAATTTTATAGATATGATCCGTTGCCCTCTTATAATAATCGCCTGACCAAATTTAACCTTTGCACCCTAGAACACCGTAGAATCAATTTGGATATGAATTTTATATATAAAATGTAAATAATATGATAGACTCAACTGCAATTCTGAGTCTAATTAATTTCAATACGCCAATAGTTCAAATAAGAAAAACTAATACTTTTTATAATAATAAAATTTCTTCAAACTTAGGTCAAAATTCTCCCTTAAACAGAACAATGCATACGTTCAATAAATTATTTAACAATAGGGGATACGCATAAAATTTGTATTTCCTTAAAACTACATTATTTTGATATGTTAATGTTAGTTATGTCACCTAACAAAACAAAAATTACATTTTAATTAATATTACAGCCAAATTTTTGAATTAAAATATTGTAAATTTGAAATAAGCCGACCACGGAGCGAAGGTTGCCGAGTAAAAACGACTGAGTATGACGTCAAACGATAGGGGTTTACGTCACAGATACAGCTACAACATAATCTTTACACATGTGTATATTGTATTGTTGGAGAGTTTTGTATTTGTTTTTAAACAATTTTTCACGCATTTATTATTAAAATGGCAGATAAAGATTTTGTTAGGGCTCAGAGTGATAATTTACCCAACATTGATGCATTTATGCTCATGGAATATATGAAAAATAATGAATGCTACAGTGCTGAAGAAATACGTGGTGTCAAAGCAGACCTGTAAGTAATTTTTATTTTATATTCTATAACTTTATGTAAACAAACGCTGCAACTCTGTAAAATGTAAATATTTATGTAATTTAGATGTCAGAATTTTACTACATTATTTACATGAAGTTACAAAACGTTAGAGGCATAATTGAAATACTGCAATATAAGTTATCTATTTTAATATAAAATTTAATTCGGTAAACATGTATAAATTGTTTTTATAGAATTAAACTTTATTTTAATTAAAATCACTATAACTTTACATAACCTATAAAAATTATACAAACAAATAAGTTCACAACAGACTATGTACGCCGGTAAGCTAGTAGTGTCATGCGTCAGTTAGACATGCGCTACATACATTTAGATTTTTTTAAGCCTTCAAATTACAAAAAAAAAATTAAAAACTGTTTTTTATGTTTATATGCAACAAGAGGAATATAATAAAAAAAATTTAAAAAATCATGCCTATCCCCTATTGTGATATTTAATTCTTGTCGTTTTCAAATTTTAAAATCATAGTTAATGACACACCAATAGGAATGGAGTAATTTACTCACTTTTATAATTCATTGTTTCTTTTCTTTTTTGTACCGAAATTGTAAATTTGAAAAATTGTAAAAAAATTGAACACAAACTTTTAAAAATATTTCTGTATTTTATGTTCTAATATGTAACACGTTAAAATAATATATGTAATTAGTGGGGGTCTCTAGGAATGAAATAGTTCTGTAGACCACCCAAACACAATAAATAAAATAAAAAAATAAATAAAAAAATGGTTCTTGAACCTAAAAAATCTGTTATTGAACCTGAACCTAGATAAATTCAGTTTCAGGTCACTGCTAAAAAAGCTCTTTATTTTAACGTGATTTTTTCCAAAAGAATGCGCGAGTTTTCTTGCTCCACAACCTGTGGCTCGGAGAGATTGACTTGAAAATGCGAAATAGTGCACATTGATACATTGATGTATTTTTTATGTTCCGAAAACATTTATTATTTAGTTGAACGTTATTGTGGTGTATCAAAAGATTTAAAGGTGTTCAAGCAGGGATAAAAGAACCAAAATCGATTTCTAGAAAATTTTTCGTCGTGATTTTAGTCAAAAAAATTGTTTACGATCCTGTCACCCAGAAGTATTGGTCTAAAAATCTGAACAAATCCGTTGGAGTTATACACGTTCGGGAGAGCCGACATAGTACATACTGTGATTCCAAGGAGAGGTGTACTGGCGTACTATGAACATTAGCCACGTCACAAATTGACACTGAGTAAAATGATTATTTTACACCCAGGGACCTGATGCTGAATTTATTTAGGTTCAGGTTCAATGTGGTAATTTTGGTTCGGTTTCAGGTTCAGGTTCAATAACAGATTTTTTTTTAGGTTCAAGAACCTCAATTTTTTCAGGTTCGGGTTCGGGTTCAATGAAAATTTTAAATAAAATTATAAGTATACTCTATTTCAGTGTTTCTCAACCTTTTCTGGGATCGGACTCCCCGAAATTATGTAAATATTGTCTGCGGCCCCCCTATTTTATGTAAATATTGTCTGCACCCCCCCTATATATATGACGTAGCAAGATAGATGGAACATGATTTTTCTCGAACAGACGACGTGTGAGCAAGTTGGGAAAAAAAAATTGATAACCAAAATGTATCCAAAAAATTAAATGGTAGTATTAAAATTTTCCAGAATAAACCGGAAGTACAGGATATCAAGGAAGATTTAGAATTTTTAAATGGGAACGTATGTCATATACAAAGGTTTTTACTTAAACATTTTTTTAATATCTTTTACGGTTGACAAAAAATTGTGATATTTTTAAATGACGATTATATTCCCTATAACGACTAGAAAGTAATATATTTTTATTTAAAAGTGTTCAAAGTACCTTCCATTTTCCTAGATATGAATAAAATTTATATCTTGCAAGTTTGAGCACATTTCTACTATATTTTCATGTTTCGATCTTGCATGACTTCGCGCCCCCCCCCGACGAAGCTTTCACGGCCCCCTGGTTGAGAAACGCTGCTCTATTTCACTTTGTAATACATAACTAAGAGGGAAACTTAATTTTTTATTTTGTATATTTATATCATCTTAGGGTGGTAATTCTGAGATGACATCTTTCAAAATATTTGACAATTAATTAACATTGATGAATATCTTTCATTTGTAATTTTTGAATGAATACAACCTAAGCCATATTTACAAGTTGAAATTCTTCCTAAAGTCCATTTACAACACAACAATCACCAAAGTCACCAGATTTTGTAACGTATTTCAAAATAAATTATACTATAAGCTGTTCACTTTTGTAAGGACAAACCAGATCTAGTTATTTTGGTTACTTTTATAGTGTAATACGGACTTTAAAGGTCAATTAAAAATATTCTTTACGCTGTAAAATCGACTTTTTTAATGCCAACATGACATACAGTTTCAAAGGTGCAAACTATTGAAAACAAAATTTCCTCTTAGTTTGCTTACCATTGACGTCATATAAATAGACTCAGCACGCTCTATGCCGTAGCTCTGTGGAGACGAAAGGGGGATTCGCCCCGAGGAGTATAACAAGTTGCCAAATTTACATTTATTTTGTTTAGCTATCGATAGGAAAAACGCCGGCGTCATATTGAGAAGTGACATTACCGATGGCGGCGCTGTGCTCCAAGGCAATATAGCTGTCGTCTCTAGTACTCAGCTGTCAATATGATAATAGCGAAAAGGTTACTTTAAGCACAGTACATTTTTATTTTATGAAAATGCGAGAAAATATTTGCGAAATTTTTTAATTTTTAAGCGCTACACGTGTATTGAGGTGTATAAGAGAAGGTGGGCATCAAATTACAGTATTTAAAGTTTAATTTCAGTAGATTTATTGAAGTGTTATATGTAGTTGAACAGGTGTTAAATGCCGGGCAAGTAATTTTATGTGGTACATCTGAGTGTCGGTCATCTGAATTTACAATATATGGATTCTATTTGTAAACAAGTGCATTATGTTCATTGCCTCATGAAATAAAATTAGTTTTAGTTGGACAGAAGCAGCTAATAGTTAAATATGCAACTTGCAAGTGCAAACATATTAGTGCAGTTTTGTTTTTCTGCGACAATTGTAATGAAAAAACTCGCATAGTATCAGTTACTTTTTAACTCAAAATATATTCCCATGCCTTCCTCCTGTCCATTACCAAATCTTTTCCAATCTGGACTTAATATTAACTTTCCCTCCAATTTTCTTCAGAAAAGAAAAAAAACTAAGATGCCTATCTTTGTCCTGTCTTGCATGACAGCCAAAAACACTACAATTTGTTCTACTTTTATAGTTTTTCACAACTTCTATCGACATTCTAACAAAAATTCAACACTAGAACATATGTAATAAGTTCAAACAGTACCAGAGCGCCTAGTACAATATTTGACCACCAGACTGCGTATCCGAGCGTATCAGTTCTAAATAGTGTTTATGATTGTTTTGTTATGTTATTTTTTCTATTTTACTATTTTATCTTTCCATCATCTTTCAACTTTTAATAATATTGCCATAAATTGCATTTAAAGCGTTGTGAACTGTATTTCAACTATTTAGTATTTTAAATACTAAAAAGTAATGTTTAATTAAAATAATACATATAGATTTACCTTAAAAAAAAAATGTATTCATTACTTAGAATACATCAAAAAAGTATTTTACCCAGCACTGATTACCTATAGATATACATCTTTATAATTTGTCAGATAAATTTTAATTTATCATGAAATAAATGATATAATATCTACCCGTTTTAAATTTAGAAAGTATCTGAAGCATTGCAATACAATATGATCGAGAAAAAAAGGTGTCTAGATAGACAAGGAATTAATTTATTTTTATGTTTACAAAATTGTCCACTGTAGGTACATTTTAAATTCAGGGCCTACTAGAAATTTTTTTTGATCATATTGTATTTTAAATGTATGTAATTTAAAAACCTATATATTTGGCTAATTGCCTAAGTATCACAGACCATAAACAAGAAATAAAAAAAAAAACTACTAATTATCTTAAAAATATACTAATAAATTAGGGTTAATTTAATATTATTTATGAAGTTTATTTTATTAATATTTGCAGTTTACTGTTTTAAAAACTCTGACTACCTCATTGTCTCTTACAAAAGTGAACGGCTTATATATATGAAATAATAATTTTAAAATGTAAAGTATACAATAATTACCATAATAAATAATATGTATACAATAATTTCCTGAACTTGTTAAAAATACATGGTTACCGGTTAATCATAAAAGGTTCGGGTTCGGGTTTTGGTTCACTGACCTTGAAATAGAACGGTTCGGTTCAGGTTCAAGTTCACGAAAAATATAGGTTTTTTCGGGTTTTCGGTTCGGTTTCAGGTTTAGCTTCAGGTCCCTGTTTACACCCTTCTACTGCCTGTTATTTACCACAAGGGTCTTCTTTGCATTTAAAATCTTAAAATAACATTATATTTTTATTTTTACAATTAAAACACTTTCTGAAACACATTTTCGCGTAGTATTTTTTTACGGATCTGTGTATATGGCCAACGTCACTCAGAACAACTCTTTAACCCACATATAGAAAAACTATCGACAGTTAAAAAAAAAACACATCGCCTAATAAATATAAACAAATATGTATTTAATAATATATATATATATATATATATATATATATATATATATATATATATATATATATATATATATATATATATATATATTAAATTTTGAGTTATTAAATAAAACCTTTTAATGTAACAAAATTTTGAAAACTCATATTTCTAATGGAATTTTCATCAAAAATATGTCAAAAAACTTTTGTTCTCCACCCTATTTCCCGGATGGGTATATTTAAAAATCTGAAAAAAATCTTAATAATGTAATATACATTATTAATGGGATTCGGTATAGTTCAACAGAAATTTATTAAATTAATGTTTGTGTTTTCCTCGATTTCAAGAAACGTTCGAAACCGCTGACATTAATATTTTGCTCAATAAACTCCAATATTACAAATTTGCATTATATAGTCAAACAACATCCCCGATTAGGAAATCTGACATGGGAACGTAGCGGTTGGCCGGACTGTTTTGACATTTTTTTCAAGGTAGCTATCAATTATTTTTGTAAAATTTGCAGGTTATTGTATCATTTTACCAATTTTATGAAATTAAATGTTAAGGCGGCGTACAACCCTATAGTCCTCAATAGTTTCTTATACAAAACTAATAATCGGAAGTAAAATTAATAACAATCTATATATCAAAATTTGCAGCGAATTTTTATCTATCTAATAGGATATTTTTAATTGTAGAAAAAACTGTTAGGTAGTTGTTAATAAGTAAATTGCATTATGGATGCCATCTTGTAAACCAAGCGACGCATATTTGCGTACAATGCGGCAAATTGTACCTAAAGCTTCATTCTACAAATATTATTTTGTTGTATTGTTAATATTACTTATAGTTATTGTACTTGGTAATCTATTTTTGCCGCCCTCTTGAATCTGCCGCGGTTTTCAAAATTGGTGTTACGGGTAAAAATGATTTATTTTTTGTAGAGAATACGTGTACCAAGTGGCACTCTATTATCTTTAAGTATAATATTTTTCGACGAAGGCTCTAAACTATAAGTAATCAAGTCGAAAAAAAAATTGAAGTATTATTTGAACATTTCTACACAAAACTATATAAATATAAAAGTTATTCGAAACCCCCAAATAGATTTAAAAAATTACGGAACAATATAGCTGATGTCTATTTTTAAGTTATTGAGCGATAATATTGTTACTATAAATGTTTCTACAATTAAAACTATCTTATTAGATAGATACAAATTCGGTGCAAAATTTGATGTATAGGTTGATACTAATTTTATTTCAGATTGTTAGTTTTGTATAAGAAACTAGTAACCTCCGGGGGTTATACGCAGCCTTAAGTGCCATAATGAAATTTGTTATAACACTCAATTCAGTTTCGATATGAATGCAAAATAGAAAAAAATATATAAATATATTTCAGATTATTTGAGTATATCAGTACTAAATACCGTTTGAAAATAATATGATTTTATCTGAAGTATAAAAGAACATATAATTAATAATATAATATATATGTGATTTAAGTAAGGGCTCCTGTATATACTTGCACGGCTCTGACTAATGATATAGATTAGTGTTTTTCAACTGAAAACGTACCGCGAACCAGTAAAATATTTAATTTTCTACTGCGGACGCCTTAAAATAAATGTAGAGGAGAAGGACCTAATATGGGCCCCCAAGGAAAATCTACTAATATAGCTAACATCATCTTTCGGCAATAGCTTAAAATACAACTACCTTTCGTTCAACAATTTTACAAATTAAGTGCAATCGAGTTCTTGTTCCGTTAGAAACGAATT